>CAWUFW010003506.1:1382500-1802279 GCA_963921515.1 Calotriton arnoldi
TGCAGCTTCTCATGGACTTACTCTGCACATTGGACTGGCCACTGGCCTTGTTGTTCACTGCTGTCTGCCCCTTGCCTGTGCAGCTTCTCATGGACTTACTCTGCACATTGGACTGGCCACTGGCCTTGTTGTTCACTGCTGTTTGCACCTTGCCTGTGCAGCTTCTCATGTAACTACTCTGCACTTTGTGCTGGCCACTGGCCTTGCTCTTGTCTCATATTGGTGCCTATCTGTGCAATATGTGAATAAAGACAGTTGCTCCTGTTGTCTGTTTTGTCAGTGTCCTTACTGATTAAAGTTTTTTCGGTGTGTGTATGGTTTACTGTGCCACATGCTCTGTATGCCACTTCAACTTTGCCAATGGCTTGTCTCACTTTTTCTAGTTTTTACAGGGGTGACAGGGACTTCAGTTCTTCCTGACTCTGATAGTTGTGGGTGCAATGATGGTGGTTTTAGATGAAATTCTGTTGTCATTCTCATTCTTTGTTCATGTTAGCTATATTGTACACATGTCAGGTTTGGTGGCACTGCCAGCACAGAGTGGGATTCTATCCACAGGATTGCAGGCAGGCTGGCCAGGGTAATCATGTATGTGTGATCTTACTTTATGTGTGCCCAGCAGTGTAGGTGTATAGTCATCTTGTGATGGTCAGTCATCCTAGTCACATGGGTTACTTTCAGTGTGTGCACTTGGGTGGTCAAGAAGTGTGCAGTGTGAAGGTGGTGACTTTGTCGTGAGTGTTGATGTGTGTGTGCACCTGCAATGTCAACTACACACATGTGTCACCCAGGAGTAGAGTGCCTGTTTGTGTAATTGTTCAGCCCTGTGATTGTGATTGTGTGCACATGTGTGTGTTGTATGTTGTGCACTGTGCAGTGTGTTGGTGTGTCCTTGCAGTTCTGGCTGACTCCTACTTGTTGTTTTTGGCAATTGTGAGTATGCAGAGTATGTGACTGGCAAGTGAGTGTTGTGTTTTGTTGATCATCCATGTGTCTTGATGCTGTTTGTACTCACTGTGCATCCCTGCTCAGCCACACTGACATTGTGGGTGTGTTTTCTCATGCATTGCTGTCACATGGGGCTTTATTGCCTCCAGTATGGCATGTGGTGTGTGGTGTCATACCATCCCCTATCTGTGCTTCAGATGCCTACCCATTGTGAGTCTGCACCCATCTATTTGTGTATGGTACACTCCTGCCATGTCCACTACTGACGTACACACCACTTCACTTTCATGTCAGCTGTCCCCTTGGCTTGCCTGTGTGTGTGCCTCCCCATCACTTCATTTGTAACACTGTGCTTTGTGGTGCAGATCTTTGCACAGGACCAATGTGCCACTCAGGACATTTTCCCAATTGGTTATATGTGATTTTCTTGTACTGTTTAGCAGTCATGGTTGCTCATATGCAGTTCAACTGTTTGTGCTACACAGTCCTCTGGTCAAGTTTTTGCTACTTTGGTGTCCCAGACGTGTGCATCTGTGGGTGTTGGGTTAGGTGTATGTGTGTTTGCTGAGATACTGCTTCACTTCCTGAGTGTGATGTTGTCAGTGTGCTGTTTTGATTGTTGTTGTGGGTGTTCATGGTGTGTCACTCATATCTGTGTGGGACTGGTATGTTTGGTGTGCACACACTGCTTGGTGTGCATGCAGTGCTGTGGGTGTATGTTGCCATGTCCTTGCCTGGTGTGCATCCCCTGATGTCCTGCTGTGTTTGCAATGTGATTTATTGGCATGTGCATCTGTTGCGTGTTTGATGTGGCTGTGTGCAGTGTTTGGGCTGTGATGTCTCTTGCAGATGACAGATGCTCTGTGTGTGGTGTTCTATTTGCATTTCAGTGTGTGTGTTTTGTTGGTGTGGTGTGTTTCATTCAGATGTGTGTTGCCAGTGTGGTGTGCCTTACTTGTGTGTCTGTCACATGAACTTAGGTCTATTCTAGTTCCTGTGCTTGTGTTAGGTGCGTCCTTGTTGTTTTCTCCTCTCATATCTGAGATGTCTCTTGTCATTCTTGTGCATGTGCAGGCATGTGGTACACTGTGACATCATGTTGACTTGATGGGTGGTGTGGTATGCCTGTCTGTGTGTCATTGTTGGCCCATTTCTCCCAGTTTGTGTCCATGATTGTTTTGTGATGGTGCACTTCTTGTCTGTGTTGTGGTATGTTGTCTGTGCATTGTTCCTGACTGATGAGGTTGTGCACTCCTGTTCTGTCTGTGCTCCCATTGCCTTTCCACAGTTTGGCTGCACAGGTCATGTCTGGTCTTGTTGTGCTTCTGTGTGTGTTTTTGTTGAGTCATGTGTTTGCCTGTTGTTTTTGTGAAGACATTGGTTCTGGCATCCCTGTGTGTGTGTGGTGTTTGTGGGTACCCACAGGGAGTGTAATTGTTTGTCTGTGTATTGACTGGACATTATTGACACCCTTCTGTGTGTCTGACACTGGTGTTGTGTGCTGCAGGTGTGATGGGGGGGTATATGTGAAGATTCCTACTTGTGTTTGACAGTCATGGAGTGTGTCAATGGGCCCTGTGTGTTGTGCTGCTGACATGCTCCTGTCAAGTAGTTGGATACATATGTGTGGCTGTTCACTGTTTGACTTCAGGGCCTTCCTTTCATCCCTGTGCCTATCCATGGGTTGCCTTGCTGTCTCCCTGAGTTGTTGCACTGGGGTGACTGTGGTTTGACTTCACTCACTGTGCCAGCCATGTGTGATTTGATGGGCTGAGGGTGTTCTTATATGTTCCTTGTCTTGCATGTGATGCACACATGCTTGGTAGTTAGCTCCTTGGCCTTCCAATTGTGGGCACCTCACTTTAGCTTTCCTATATGTTGTTCTCCATTGCTGCTGGCATGTGGTCTGTGTATGTGGCTGTGTGTCAGTGTGGGGTATGTCTGTGTGACTTGGCAGGCTGTGTGTCCAGTGGAGTAATTGTTCATTATCTGTGTGTGTGTTCATTTTCTGCTTGGACTCAGTTTTCTTGCCATGAGTGTGGTGTTGTTGTGGTGTGTGGGTTGCCCTGGCCCTGTGCTTCTGTGCTGTGTGTTCCTCTGCAGCCACTCCTGCTGTGGCTGTCTCCCGAGTTGTTTGGTGTGTGGTGCAGGGTGTGGGTTCACCTGGCTTGTTGTTGTGCATGGGGGAGCACAGGAGGGGCACATGGCATGTCCCTTCATGGGGGGGGCTGGTGTGTGGAGGGTGGAGGTGTGGCCCTGTGGTCTTTGTGCACAGCCCATGCCTGGCGCTGGCCCTTTCTTCTGCATTGTGCGCATGTTTTCCCGCGTCTTCACCGCTGCGGTGACGTGACCGGGACATTACTTCATGATCGCGGTAGATGGGTGACCTGGATGCGGAGGGGTGAATTGGTGACAGGTAGGTCATGTGTGGGTACACTTGTGGATGTGTTCCTGTCCCCACCAGGGTGTCTGGTGTGGACAGGAACCCAATCTCAGCCCATGAGTTGTGTGTTGTGGTTGTGTGCGGAGTTGTGTTATTGCGTACCTGCGTCGTCGTCCGCGACGGGCCCTGAGTTGCTGGTGATGTATCAGGTACAGCACCGGGAAGACGTGTAGAGCTGGATCCATTGCGGTTGGGACCGGGTGGAAGGGACCGGGACTCTGGTTTCGCGCTCCGCTGTGATGCTTCCGCCGTCTCTGGTTGGGTGGTTTCTCTGCTGCGGTGCGACTGGCTGTTTGGGGCATCCTGATTTGTACGGCGGTCGGGACGTCATTCCGCACGGCGGTGAGTCTCCATTGGCTCCCACCGCCGCGGTGGTGGGCGCACTTTGATGGCGGTTCGCGTCGCACCGCGGCGGCCGGGAAATGGGCTATGTTTGGCCATACTAATATGGCGGGCGTGAGGACCGCTGCTGACGTGCGGAAAAAAGCATTTTCTGCCAGCACCGCGGTGGTGCCTCCGGCCGCCATCGTAATAGGCCCCATAATTCTTGACTTGACTGAATCTTAGGTGGACCGGGGGAAGCCAGGCTGAATACGGTTCTGAACAGTTCTTTAGATGAGTTTTTGGCTAGTTTGATTCGGTTTCCAAAAAAAGCTTTTTTTGCATTAAATAAAAATTGTTTGTAAACCGTGAGACTTTGTTTGTAGATTTCTTTCTCAACTTCCATGTATTCTTTCCTCCAATTCCGTTCTAATCACTTGCAGGTGCGTTTTTGCTTCCTAAGTTCCTCCGTGTACCAAGGAGCAGTTGGTTGGGATCGTTTGGGATACAGGGTTTTCACTGGAGCTAATTTTTAGCAGGCTGTTTCTACCCAGTTAGTATACCAAGAGGTAGCCTCCTCCACTTCTGTGGGCAGCGGGCGGGCAGTTGTAATGAGGAAGTCTTCTAGTTCTGTGCCTTTGATTCTGTTCCAAGAATTCATCTCAATCTGGTTTTTAGAGCCCCCCCTTTTGTGGTGATGAGCAGGAAGGGTCAGCTCAAATTGAATAGCTGCGTGGTCTGTCCAGACGAGAGGCAGCAATTCAGTGCAGGTTAATTGAGGGTGATTAGAAAAAATCCCATCCAGAGTATGTTCTGCAACGTGGGTGGGACCAGTCACGTGTTGTACTAGGTCAGCACTACTCATCATATCTAACCGTGCTGTTGCATCTGGATCCATGAATGCCTCCAGATGGCAGTTAAAGACCCCAGGATGGTGAATGAATCGGTACAGAGCCCTTCTTCTAGCAGCGTTCCGATTGAAGTTAGGAATGGGTTCCTGGGCCCTGGTGGTCTATACAATAGAATGCCCTTAAAAGAGTGATGAGGAGATAGGCCGAAGCTAAAGGAAAGTGCTTCACAGGCTGAATTTGAGGCTGTATGAAAGGCTGCGTTAAGGGAGTTGTGATATATTATTGCTACCTCCCCCCCCCTCTCCTAATCGGCCTATTTAGTGTGTGGCAGAGGAATCCAGGTGGTTTGGCCTTGACTAGGTCAGGACCTGAGGCATCGTCTGTCCAGGCTTCCGTGACAAACGCCAGTTTTATATCATATTCTTCCAGGAGCATTGCACACTCTAAACTGTGCTTTACCAAAGATATAGGGGCCGATTCCGATTCGGGCCGGAAATCTCTCCGACCGAGCCGGACCCGGTGAGATTTCCGACCGAATCGGACCCTAGCAGTCCGACCGGACGAGTACGATGCATTCGCATGCTATCGGACTCGATTCGGTCGGACTCCCATTGAAGTCAATGGGAGCCGGACGTACAACGCGTACGCAGGCTCCCATTGCCTCAATGGGTGTGAGGCGAACAAGGGCGCCCCCTACAGCGGGTACGCGGCGAAGCGACTCGCGCCGTACACGCACAGGTAGGGGGGACCCATGGGTCCCCCCTGTGTGCGACTCGCGCTGCTACACGTACAGGGGGGTCCGACACGGACCCCCGAAGTACGGCTCCGACTGCTCTTTCGAGCCGGACGGCGCGTGTCGGTCGGACTGCTCGCGGCGCGCATCGTACTTACCCGGCCGGGGAACGTCTCCATTGCGCGATGCGAGTCGTGTCCGAGCGAGTCGGTCGGTGCGGTTAGACCCGGGAACGAGTCGGTCAGAGCGGTTGGGACGCCCGAACGAGTTGGTCGGCGATTTCGCATCGTACTCGCTCGTCCGGACGCGCGTACGAATCGGTCGGGAAATAGGGCTCCGAATCGGATCCGGTCATGCCGAATCCGATTCGGAGCCCTACCGGCCGAGATCGGAATCGGCCCCTTAGTGTTAAGCAGTAGGCATTTTAGCGCATTTTCCTTGTACCTCTCAGTTTTTGTCACTTTGAGAGAGCGAGCGAGCGCTCTGATTGGCTGCCAGCATCATTAAAAAAATGTTGTTGGCAGAGATTACATGACTCTGAGTCTTAAGGTCATATGTACAAATGATTTCTGTCGTCAGAAATGGCCCTTTTTCACCGCAAAATACTTTTACATATGTATAAAGCACAAATTGTGATTGCTATGTTATGTTAATAAAATTTATTGAGCGCACGAATACCCGGAGGTGATTTGGTAATACTTTAACGAATCACAATTTATGTTACGATTCGGTATTTGAAAGGAGCGTGTTTAGGGCGTCACTTCCAAATACCAAATCTGAATTGGATGTGCGAATATTTTGCGACCAAATTGCAGATACAAAACATTCATATTTGAAAGACTCCTTGAAGGAGGTGGTAACCAATTGCAAATAGGAAGGGGTCCCCAAGTGACCCCTTCCCCTTTGAGAATGTAAAAGAAATTTTTTGAGATCAGGCAAGGATCCCATGGACCACTGCCTACTCTTATTAAATGAACTCAAAAGTTTCATTTTTAATTGTTAAACACATTCTGTTTTGTTCCCCAAAAACTGGCTGCATTGAAAAAATAAGATTGCTTTATTGAAAATAAATCACAGACATGGTGGTCTGATCTCACTCATGCCTGTGATGGCTGCGATTCCTAATGTCTTGCAAATTGCTACCTTCCTCATTAATGTCCATGAAGTAGGTCTATTTGCAAACTACTAGGAATTGCTAATGAAACTCCGAAAGTTTCATACATTAGGAATACCAATTTCCTAATTGCTATTCAGAGAGAACAGCAAATAGGAAATCAGTATTCCTAATGTTTGTATATCTGGCCCTTAGTCCCCTGTCCTGAAGTTCTAAAATAAAATATGACATATGGGGGCAGAGTAGGGATACTCTGACCTCCTAGGCCTCATGGGGGGGGCCAGAGGGACCCTCCCTTAGGGCCAAAAAAGAAATAATACGGCAAACAATGCTGCAATTCCATGAGACTCTCACTAGATCGAAAAAGAAAAAACACAAAATGGTGACCGGGCTGCATTTAAATAACTAATGCCCCAGGGAGCCTACCCCAGGGCTAACTTCATATTGGGGAGCGGGCTGTGTGACCTTAGAAATTCACAGAAAAAACAAAGGTTAAAGTAACTGTTGGGACTTTTTGCTTTTGTCCTTTCTGGTTTTCTGCTGATCTATGTGCTAGCCTTAGGACTTTGAGTGCTTTGACACGGCCGTTCAGGGCCAAAGCGCTGTGCTTGTCATATACATACTGGTGATTGGTGTATACATGATTTGCTGATTTGAGTTAACTGTAGGTCTCTTGTCCAGTGGTAAGACATCACCTAGGGCATGCAACTCAAATGATACTCTGTGGGCCTGTACCACTGGTTGTGCCACCCACGAAGGTAGGTCTTCAAAAGTACCACAGGTTTGCCATGGCGGGGCCTGTGTGTGTAGGTTACTGTTACTCATCTTGACATTTAAAAGCTACTTGCCAAAGTTCTGCATGTCTCTCGCTAGATCTGAGTACTCCCTGGGGGCAGGGTGCTGTGCAGGGACGAGGTAGGGCATGTGCACGGGTGTGCTTCTTGCCGTAGTAGTGAATAATCCAGATGGTGGGCTCAGTACTATGAGGCCTGCTTCTCGCATTGATTAACATAGGGATCTGTGGAAAGGCTATTGGGCTGTATTTCCTACGTGCAGAAGAGTAGCAGAACGGTGTTTAGTATTGATGGATTAGTAATGGCAAATCCTCTCCAGTAGTGAGACTGGAATTGACATTACTAATGTGGAAATGGCATTTTGGGAAAGTGGCATTTCTATGCTCATCGCTCTCTGTGTGCCTGTCAGCCTGTCTCCAATCCACATCTGGGTGGTGGAGGGACAGCTACATCTGCGCATTCCTGATAGATGGCCATAAACTAGGGGCTCAAGGAAAACTGCAGACCTCTGACTCTGAAGGGACTTCCTGGGACGGATAAGAGGGGCTGGAATTGGCACCTGCATTCGAAGGGGCAGGACTACATTTAGAGGGGGCCTGTGCATTTCAAAGATGGACGTTTGGGCTGATCTTGTAGTGTAGTTCCTATTTCCCTAATAGGCTCTGCGCATTGGAATAATATACCCTATAGGTTTGACATAGGACTGAGGTCAGTATGTCCCTATCGAGTATATTAAACTTAATTACTTTGTGCCAGCTAGCTCAGAGGCCACTAGAAACTCCTTGTAAACAAGAAGGGAGTAGTTTCTGGCAACCGCATACACATGAAAACTTTGTTTCCCTTTAGAATCGGAACACTCTCAGAATCGTGGAAACAATAGATAACAGTTTCACTCAGCTAATCGTGCATGCTTAGTTTCTTCAGAGTTACACAGAAAGAAAAGACGGGCGTTTCCATAAAAGGATTTATTGAACAGTCTTGTTTCTCGTGTAAGAGATATGAGCTGTTATGATCACAAGACAGTATGCAATATATATAATGTACAGAGTAAGCAGTTGAAAGAAATAATACTGCGCTAGCATTATCTTTTAGCTATCACACATATATTCATATACATAAATAACATAAGCTAAAAATGCGAGTACTCATACGATGCGTCTCTAAGCTAGTTCTACCCCAGTGTACCTAACCTAACCTAGGTGTAGGACAAGGTAAGAAGTAGGTGAAGTATTCTATAGTATGGTATACTAAGAGTCTGATATGCCAAGAGTCCCTCTAGGTTCTAGTCAGCTCCATACCTTGAGAATGAGAGAGGTGGGAATCTCTTTCCGGATCCTCGAACTCTAACACCCCGCGAAGGGAGTCAGAACACTGGAAGCTGGATTCTCTGCGAGTAGGGATGACAGCGTCTCTTCTCAGTGCGTCAGGCCGGGACACGGGCTCCTCTAAAGTCGAGGTCTCCTCCTAACTTGCTTGGGCAAGGGAAGGTATATTTATACCTGGTAGGTGCCTTGGAATGTTAGCATTGACGTGAAGTCGGACAGAGGAAGACGTCAGGAAGGAACCCTTAAGGAATAGCGGTTCATGCATAATAGATGAGTTCTTGGAGAAATCAATAATCCTGTGCTAGGGGAACTCCCAAGAGCTTAAGGGTCTGGTTTCTAAGAACTCGTTGTGACGTTAGGGTGGACGGATGTCGGTGACCATGCCTGTATTTGGAGTGCATGTCTAATGCCTAAATAAGGACTGGGATTTTATGCCTATATAAGGGCAATGCCAATTGTGCCTATATAAGGACACCTAAAGCGGAATACAACAATCTCATCTTTGAATTCAATTGTGGGTATAACTACTAGGGCTCTGTCCTCAGGAGTTTAGAGACGCTTTTGGGATTGGAACCATTCTACGCTGGTTCGGTGCTAAGAAATCAACAAGAGAAACCATTGGGGCAGGAGGGACTGCAACTGGATTATCCACAGACTTGTGGTGGCCTGGGGCTTGTTGTGCTGCAGGAAGGAGACTATCACTTGGTGGATTTTGCCCTGGGTGTTGCTGGCCTGCAGTCATTCGCCTTCTGTCGTGGCCTGGGGCCTGGAGCCCTAAGCACTCTCCAAGGACCTGTTGGCTGGCCTCCTGTCTGCGAGATCCCAGGGACAGAAAGGATCTCCCCAATTCCATGAGATGGTAAGGACGGCACAGGGTGCGGTGGAAACGGATGTAAGTTATCATCCTGACATAAGCAGTAATCACACTGTGCACAGAAGAGTGCTTGTAAAGATCAGCAGCCCACCAGGATGCCATAACGTAAAGAGTTCAAGAATTGCTGGGGAAGTTTGCCAAGTCCGCTGACCCAAGCTGGAAGCCTGAACTGTCTCTGACCTCTAGATCGGGAGGACAACAGTGCCTGACATCACAGCATCAGCCCAAAGTCTCCGGCTCTCTCTCCCTGGATCCATGCCACAAGGTACTCAGTATGTTGTGAGGGCGGTACTGTGCTAATACTTTATAATTTGACCTTGAGGATAAGCCTGACTGTTATGTGCCAAGCTACCCAAGGGTGAGCACAGGTTATCTGACAAGTATATGTTACTCATCCTATCTAGGACGGTAGATTCTGTCTGACTTTGTGACTCCCAGCCAGCCAGAAGCTGCTGGGTCTAACAGTACCGCTATAGTTAGGTGAATTTGTCAATGACAACATTAATGTTTTGAACTAAATGAAAACACAGAAATTCACCAGTTGTAGTTAGCAGTGCTAACTATAACTTGCGCCCCCGCCATGCACTGCTTATCACTTTAATTATGACATTACTCATGACATGTTCTATGACATTATTTATGACATCGCTCATGACATCTCAAATGGCATCATTGATGACATCACTGATGACATAATTGACGGCATCATCCAAGGAATATGCTAATTTGTTTTATAGTTTACATAGTGGCGGATAAGTACCATATTATTTGTCTACCTAATTTTGTACAGCCATGTAATTGTGCAAAAAATGAGCAGGGAACCCTGGGTAGCTCCCAAGTTGTAGGTGGAGACGAGCTCCTTTGTATGGAACACTCTATTTTAGAAAGTTCCGTACAAAGGAGCTGCTCTCCACCTAAAACTAGGAAGCTGCCCACACATCCCTGCTCTTTTAAACACACAGGCATTTTTCAGTTTGCTTATAACTTTGTTGTCGTTTGAAAAATCTTCACAAAACCTTCCATAAAAAAAGCTCCTCCACCTCAGCTCCTTCTGTAAAGTTTTGGGGTGATCCGTGAAGCAGGGGCCAGGGAAAAGTGGGCATCACAAAAAGCATTTTCCCCATTTATTTTTCCATAAGAAAATTGAATTGCTATACTGCAAAAACTGCTTAACATAATTTTACCAAATTTGGCAGAAAGAAAGATCTTGGTCCAGAAGAAATGCTTTTTGTGATTTGGTGAAAATCCGTTCCGTAGTTTTAGAGAGCTTAAGGCTCAAAATGTATATATGTTTCACACCATGGAAGATCTGCGGAGCGACAGATCTCAAGATGAGATCTCATTGGCTGCCACCACATCAACAACGATGTGCAGGGCTTTATGAAACCACAAGCTATGAAGAGCACCATTGCTCCCTCTGCCACTTTATGTGATAATATAGCGACTTTCTTTCAGGAGAAGGTTCATGCGATTTATTCCTCCTTCACTGTGATGAGGTCCCCTACCACTACTCTTCCGTCTCCTCCCCATGCCAGTGTGTGGGCTGAATTTTGCCCATTTTGCCTAGAATCTTCTCTCCTGGATTTGTACAGAGTTAAGTCTGGCACGCCCCCGGACCCCTGCCAAGCTAGATTCTTCAAGCTGCTGGCCCCTCTACTCAACCCCCATTTAAGTTCAGTCTGGAATGCTTTGCTGACAACGGGCAGCTACCCTGCCATCTGGAAAAAGGCATACGTCCTGCCGATCCTTAAGAAAGAGGATGCGGACCCAGCGGTACTTAAGAACTTTAGGCCGATCTCTCTCCTGCCAGCACCCGCTAAAATCCTAGAGAAGGAAGTTCAGGGGCAGTTATCTGACTTCCTGGAGGCTAATAACCATCTACATGACTCCCAATCGGGCTTTAGGTCAGGCTACAGCACTGAGGCGGCCTTGCTGGAAGTGGCGGAAACGATACGGGAATCCTTACATCAGGGTAGCTGTGCAATGCTGGTGCTGCTGGACCTGTCCGCAGCATTTGACACGGTATCACATCAGATTCTGCTAGAGAGATTGGCTTTGCTAGGAGTGACGGGAACTACTCTAGCTTGGTTCCGCTCTTTTCTCAACGCCCGGTCTCAGCAAGTTTTTCTCCGCCCGCATGTTTCCTCCTCCAGTCCTCTTCTGTGAGGAGTCCCCCAGGGATCGGCGTTGAGCCCTACTCTTTTTAATGTGTATCTCACCCCCCTGGCATCATTAGTTGAGCACTGTGGGGTGAGAGTGGTCTCATATGTGGACGACACCCAGCTGGTGTTCTCTTTTAAAGATCACGCAGAGGTCGCATTTGATAGTTTTAAGCATTGTTTGATCAATATCTCCTCTTGGATGACAGAAAGTTGCTTGAAATTGAACACGGATAAAACAGAGGTAATGTTTTTTAATCAACCTTATCCTCCACGGGCCGATCTCTGGTGGCCGGCGGAGCTTAACCCTCCACCGGCTCCTGTCACCTCAGTTAGAAATCTAGGTTTTAAATTCGATTCTAAACTCTCTGGCAAGGCCCAGATTGGTCAAGTTTCCGCATCATGCTTTTGGAAACTGAAAGCCTTGTGGAGATTCCTCCATATTCTTCCGATGGACTGTCGGGAAACGGTGGTTCACGCTCTTATCACGTCTCAGCTGGACTATGCCAACAGCTTGTACCTGGGGCTCCCGGTGTACCTGATTAGGAAATTGCAGACTATCCAGAACGCTGCAGCTAGGCTCATTAGAAACGTGCCTTTCCGCCACCATATTTCCCCTCATTTGCGTAGTCTCCACTGGCTTCCAGTCAAAAGGCGAATAGAGTTCGAGGCGCTGTCCTTGACCTACAGAGCTTCAAGAGACAGCGGCCCTGAATATCTGAAGCAGAGACTCCAGAAATATCGCCAGACCAGGACCTTGCGTTCTAACCACTAGGAACTGCTCCGGATTCCTCGCTTTACTAAAGCCAGGATTGGCGGGCGATCTTTCTCGGTGAGAACGGCTGCCCTCTGGAATTCCATGCCGTACCATCTTCGTAAGGCTGAGTCTGAACTTAAGTTCAGGAAGGCTTTGAAAACCTGGTTGTTCGATCTACCTTAGTCTGCCCTCTCTTTCCTATCTGTTGTTCCGCTGCCTAGCACCGGGACACCACCGTTGGTGGTAGCCGTGCGCTCTATAAATGCTATGGTATGGTATGGTATGGTAGGGACGGAGGGAGGGAGGAAGGAAGGAAGGAAGGAAGGAAGGAAGGATGGATTGATTGTACCCTATGCAAGATCCACCCTGACCAACAGAGACCAAGCAATAACTTCGCCAAGGCACCGGCTGTGGGTAACAACTGCCTCTGTATGCACAATATCTTCGTGAAGGACCAAATATGCATGGGTCACGTGGGAGAAGGAGATAGAGATCAATACTATTGAAAGCACACATGCCAGGTACTGCAGGGTAGGGATGGTGGCAGGAGCCAGGTACCAGGAGTGAGTTCAGAGTAAGGAAGGGATGAGCGCCAAGCGCTGATGATTGCTAGGGTGGCAGGAGCCAGGTACTAGGAGTGAGTTGAGAACAAGGAAGGGATGAGTGCCAAGTGCTGATGATTGGTGCGGAGGCAGGAGCCAGATACTAGGAGTGAGTTGAGAGCAAGAAAGGGTGAGTGCCAAGTGCTGATGATTGTTGCTATGGCAGGAGCCAGTTACCAGGAGTTAGTTCAAAGTAAGGAAGGGATGAGTGCCAAGTGCTGATGATTGCTGGGATGGCAGCAGCCAGGTACCAGGAGTGAGTTCAGAGTAATGAAGGTATGAGTGGCAAGTGCTGGTGATTGCTAGGGTGGGCGGAACCAGGTACCAAGGGGGAGTTAAGAGTAAGGAAGGGATGAGTGGCAAATGCTGATGATTGCTAGGGTGGCAGGAGCCCGGTACCAGGGGTGAGTTCAGAGTAAGGAAGGGATGAGTGCCAAGTGCTGATGATTGGTGCGGAAGCAGGAGCCAGATACTAGGAGTGAGTTGAGAGCAAGGAAGGTTGAGTGTCAAGTGCTGATGATTGTTGCTGGGGCAGGAGCCAGTTAGCAGGAGTGAGTTCAAAGTAAGGAAGGGATGAGTGCCAAGTGCTGATGATTGCTGGGATGGCAGCAGCCAAGTACCAGGAGTGAGTTCAGAGTAATGAAAGTATGAGTGCCAAGTGCTGGTGATTGCTAGGGTGGGTGGAACCAGGTATCAAGGGAGAGTTCAGAGTAAGGAAGGGATGGGTGGCAAGTGCTGATGATTGCTAGGGTGGCAGGAGCCAGGTACCAGGAGTGAGTTCAGAGTAAGGAAGGTATGAGTGCCAAGTGCTGGTGATTGCTAGGGTGGCAGGAGCCAGGTACCAGGGGTGAGTTCAGAGTAAGGAAAGGATGAGTGGCAAGTGCTGATGGTTGCTGTGATGGCAAGAGCCAGGTACCAGGAGTTAGTTGAGAGCAAGGAAGGGATGAGTTCCAAGCACTGATGATTACTGGGATGGCAGGAGTCAGGTACCAGGAGTGAGTTCAGAGCAAGGAAGGGGTGAGTGCCAAGTGCTGATGATTGTAGGGTTGGCAGGAGCCAGGTACTAGGAGTGAGTTGAGAGCAAATAAGGGATGAGTGCCAAGTGCTGATGATTGCTGGGGTGGCTGGAGCCAGGTACCAGAAGTGATTTCCTTTCTGAGTAAGGAAGGGATGAGTGCCAAGTGCTGACGATTGCTAGGGTGGCAGAAGTCAGGTACTAGGACTGAGTTCAGAGTAAGGAAGGGATGAGTGCCAAGTGCTGATAATTGCTCGGGTGGCAGGAGTCCTGTTACCAAGAGTGAGTTCAGCATAAGGAAGGGATGGGTGCCAAGTGCTGATGATTGTTAGGGTGGCAGGAGCCCTGGTACCAAAGATGTGTTCAGAGTAAGGAAGGGATGAGTGCCAAGTGCTGATGATTGCTGGGGTGGCAGGAGCCAGGTACAAAGTGTGAGTTCAGAATAAGGAAGGGATGAGTGCCAAGTGCTGATGATCGATTGCTGGGGTGGCAGAAGCCAGGTACTAGGAGTGAATTCAGAGTAAGGAAGGGATGAGTACGAAGTGCTGGTGGTTGTAGGGGTTACAGGAGCCTGGCACCAGGAGTGAGTTCAGAGTAAGGAAGGGATGAGTGCCAAGTGTTGACGACTACTGGGGTGACAGGAGTCAGTTACGAGGACTGAGTTCAGAGCAAGGAAGTGATGAGTAGAAAAGGGCTGATGATTGCTGTGGTGGCAGGAGTCAGGTACCAGGAGTGAGTTCAAAGTAAGGAAGGGATGAGTGCCACGTGCTGATGATTGGTCGGGTGGCAGAAGCAAGGTACCAGGAGTGAGTTGAGAGAAAGGAAGGGATGAGTACCAAGTGCTGATGGCTGTAGGGGTGGCAAGAGCCAGGTACCAGGAGTGATGACAAAGTAAGGAACTGATAAGTGCCAAGTGCTGATGATTGCTGGGATGGCAAGAGCCAGGTACCGGTAGTGAGTTCAGAGTAAGGAAGGGATGAGTATGAAGTGCTGATGATTGCTAGGGTGACATAAGCCCTGTTACCAAGAGTGAGTTCAGAGTAAGAAAGGGATGAGTGCCAAGTGCTGATGGTTGTAGGGGTGGCAGGATCCCTGGGACCATGAGTGAGTTCAGAGTAAGGAAGGGATGAGTGCCAAATGCTGATAATTAATGGGGTGGCAGAAGTCAGGTACCAGGAGTGAGTTCAGAGTAAGGAAGGGATGAGTGCCAAGTGCCAATGATTGCTAGGGAGGCAGGAGCCCTGTTACCAAGAGTGAGTTCAGAGTAAGGAAGGGATGACTGCCAAGTGCTGATGATTGCTAGGGTGGCAGGAGCCCTGGTACCAAGGGTGAGTTCAGATTAAGGAAGGGATGAGTGCCAAGTGCTGACGATTGCTGGGGTGGCAGGAGCCAGGTCCCAGGAGTGAGTTCAGAGTAAGGAAGGGATGAGTGCCAAGTGCTGATGATTGTAGGGTTGGCAGGAGCCAGGTACTAGGAGTGAGTTGAGAGCAAATAAGGGATGAGTGCCAAGTGCTGATGATTGCTGGGGTGGCTGGAGCCAGGTACCAGAAGTGATTTCCTTTCTGAGTAAGGAAGGGATGAGTGCCAAGTGCTGACTATTGCTAGGGTGGCAGAAGTCAGGTACTAGGACTGAGTTCAGAGTAAGGAAGGGATGAGTGCCAAGTGCTGATAATTGCTCGGGTGGCAGGAGTCCTGTTACCAAGAGTGAGTTCAGCATAAGGAAGGGATGGGTGCCAAGTGCTGATGATTGTTAGGGTGGCGGGAGCCCTGGTACCAAAGATGTGTTCAGAGTAATGAAGGGATGAGTGCCAAGTGCTGATGATTGCTGGGGTGGCAGGAGCAAGGTACAAAGAGTGAGTTCAGAATAAGGAAGGGATGAGTGCCAAGTGCTGATAATCGATTGCTGGGGTGGCAGAAGCCAGGTACTAGGTGTGAATTCAGAGTAAGGAAGGGATGAGTACCAAGTGCTGGTGGTTGTAGGGGTTACAGGAGCCTGGCACCAGGAGTGAGTTCAGAGTAAGGAAGTGATGAGTGCCAAGTGTTGACGACTACTGGGGTGACAGGAGTCAGTTACGAGGACTGAGTTCAGAGCAAGGAAGCGATGAGTAGAAAAGGGCTGATGATTGCTGTGGTGGCAGGAGTCAGGTACCAGGAGTGAGTTCAAAGTAAGGAAGGGATGAGTGCCACGTGCTGATGATTGGTCGGGTGGCAGAAGCAAGGTACCAGGAGTGAGTTGAGAGAAAGGAAGGGATGAGTACCAAGTGCTGATGGCTGTAGGGGTGGCAAGAGCCAGGTACCAGGAGTGATGACAAAGTAAGGAACTGATAAGTGCCAAGTGCTGATGATTGCTGGGATGGCAAGAGCCAGGTACCGGTAGTGAGTTCAGAGTAAGGAAGGGATGAGTATGAAGTGCTGATGATTGCTAGGGTGACAGAAGCCCTGTTACCAAGAGTGAGTTCAGAGTAAGAAAGGGATGAGTGCCAAGTGCTGATGGTTGTAGGGGTGGCAGGATCCCTGGGACCATGAGTGAGTTCAGAGTAAGGAAGGGATGAGTGCCAAGTGCTGATAATTGATGGGGTGGCAGAAGTCAGGTACCAGGAGTGAGTTCAGAGTAAGGAAGGGATGAGTGCCAAGTGCCAATGATTGCTAGGGAGGCAGGAGCCCTGTTACCAAGAGTGAGTTCAGAGTAAGGAAGGGATGACTGCCAAGTGCTGGTGATTGCTAGGGTGGCAGGAGCCCTGGTACCAAGGGTGAGTTCAGATTAAGGAAGGGATGAGTGCCAAGTGTTGACGATTGCTGGGGTGGCAGGAGCCAGGTCCCAGGAGTGAGTTCAGAGTAAGGAAGGGATGAGTGCCAAGTGCTGATGATTGATTGCGTGGGTGGCAGAAGCCAGGTACTAGGAGTGAGTTAAGATAAAGGAAGGGATGAGTACCAAGTGCTGAAGGTTGTAGGGGTGGCAGGAGCAAGGTACCAGGAGTGAGTTCAGAGTAAGGAAGGGATGAGTGCCAAGTGCTGATGAGTGCTGCAGTGGCAGGAGTCAGTTACAAGGAGTGAGTTCAGAGCAAGGAAGGGATGAGTACCAAGTGCTGATGATTGCTGGGGTGGCAGGAGCCAGGTAACAGGAGTGAGTTCAGAGCAAGGAAGGGATGAATGCCAAGTGCTGATGGTTGCTGGGATGGCAAGAGCCAGGTACCAGGAGTGAGTTCAGAGCAAGTAAGGGATAAGTGCCAAGTGCCCATGATTGCAGGGGCCGCAGGAGCCAGGTACCAGGAGCGAGTTCAGAGCAAGGAAGGGATGAGTACCAAGTGCTGATGAGTGCTGGGGTGGCAGGAGTCAGTTACAAGGAGTGAGTTTAGAGCAACGAAGAAATGAGTACCATGTGCTGGTGATTGCTGGGGTGGCAGGAGCCAGGTACCAGGAGTGAGTTCACAGTAAGGAAGGGACGAGTGCCAAGTGCTGATGGTTGCTGGGGTGGCAGGAGCCAGGTACCAGCAGTGAGTTCAGAGCAAGGAATGGATGAGTGCCAAGTGCTGATGATTCCCGGGGTGGCAAGAGCCAGTTACCAGAAGTGAGTTCAGACCAAGGAAAGGATGAATACTAAGTACTGATGATTGCTGGGGTGGCAGAAGCCAGGCAACAGGAGTGAGTTCAGAGCAAGGAAGGGATGAGTACTAAGTGCTTCTGATTGCAGGGGTGGCAGGTGCCAGATACCAGGAGTGAGTTCAGAGTAAGGAAGGAATAAGTGCCAAGTGCTGATGATTGCTGGGATGGCAAGAGCCAGGTACCAGGGGTGAGTTCAGAGTAGGGAAGGGATGAGTGCCATGTGCTGATGATCGATTGCTGGGACGGGATGAACCAGGTACCAGGAGTGAGTTCAGAGTAAGGAATGAATAAGTGGCAAGTGCTGATGATTGCTGGGATGGCAAGAGCCAGGTACCAGGAGTGAGTTCTGAACAAGGAAGGGATGAGTACCAAGTGCTGACGATTGCTTGTGTGGCAGGAGCCAGGTACCCAGGAGTGAGTCAGAGTAAGAAAGCGATAAGAGCCAAGTGCTGATGATTGCTGGGGTGGCAGGAGCCAGGTGCCAGGAGTGAGTTCAGAGTAAGGAAGGGATGAGTGCCAAGAGCTAATTATTGCTGGGGTAACAGGGAGTGAGGCCTTTAAGAGGCAGGTGTTTGGGGATGTGCCAGAATGTAACTATTTTCATGTTGTGATCCTAAAAGTGGTGGTAGGACACTGATATACATTGTTCTGAAACTGGTTGTCAACCTAGGATTCATGGACATTGAAGACAAACATAATTAAGAAGCATCTCTAAAATTCTCAAAAATGTGATGCCATATATGGCCACATTCTCTTCTTAGCGTCTGCCTAATGCACCAACTAGTCTCAATTGCCCCGGACTGCATAATGTCCAAGTTGGCACAAGTGGCAAGGCTTTTACCATGCCCCAGTTAGCACACCAGATGAGTTACCCAATAGCTGCATTTAACAGAAGTTGTTAGTTTCCATCCTGCCTCAAGTTACATACAGTTTTGGATTCCAAAATGCCCAAGTACCAACCAGCTTGAAACTGCATAACACACTACCTCATTCCAACTATTAGCAGAAATAGAAAATTTCCACAATGCCCTGGTTGCCACACGGTGTCAAATTTCATAATGCCTCTGGAAGCGCAAAGAGTCAGATTCCTTAATCTCTAAATTGCCATGCATTGCCACGCCCCAAAGCCCCTCATTTCGAACGAAGAGCTGCAATCAGAATATTCTTGCTCAAAGAAAGAGTCAGATTCTGTAATGATTCAGCTGACTCGATTCTTTAATGCCCCAGTCAAGAAACAGAGCCAATTCCTGCATTGTGTCATCACATTGCCAGATTCCTTTGTCTAGGTTGGCACACATAGCCAGACTCTATGATGCATCAGCAAGCACTATCAGATTCCATAATGCCACAACTAGCACAAAGTGCCCTATCCCACAAGGGCCCATTTAGAGCAGTGTCATGAGGTACAAATCCTCTGTTAACATCGAGTGCCAGACCCAATAATGGTCCAATCACCAAACAGTTTCAGATTCCATCACACTGCAGTTAGGAAACACACAGACACAGCCTATCATGCCAAATGCTTGCCAAAACACTTAGGGCTTCATTGCGATGTTGGTCGAAAAGCATTCCGACTGACTCCTTGTCGAAATCGGTTCCGACCGACTTGGGTTCAGTGAGTCCGACCAACCGATTACGATGTTTCTGAACACCGTTCAGTCGGACTCCCATTGACTTCAATGGGAGCCTGTGTTCCGACCAACACAGGCTCCCATTGAAAAAAGGGGTTGTGCCTGAAAACCTTACACCCTTTCGCAGGCACCCCATGGTGCCTGCCACACTGTGCATGGTTGTAAAGAGGGGTCCCATGGGTACCCTCACGGGCCCCAACCGGAGGTCTCCGGGTGGTTGAGGGCCTGCTACGGGCCTCCAAAGTCAGTTTCCAACAGCCGTTTTGTGTCGGACAGACCGATTCGGAATGGCTGTCAGAACCCGACATCGTAAAACGTCAGTGGAAACACGGTCCATAGACCTGTACGATTTGGCTCCGACTGACTCGGAGTCTCCAAATGCCGGTTGGACCCGAGTTGGAAAGACCGAGCGGTTACCTTCTATCATAATCGGTCGGTCAGAAATGTTTCCGAGTCGGTCGGAAACATGGGTTCCGACACGGCTTAGGAAAAATCTGAATGTTGTTCGGAGCCTTCCCAACCAACATCGTAATGAGGTTCTTAATGCCACAGTCGTGCTGGGTTTATTTACACCATAGTTTAGTTTACTTGATAGGCTTGAATTTTGGATGATGAAATATTTTTTTAGAAATTCATGTCGCGTCTTGCATTAGGAAACACTCGCTGGAAGACTGGATGTATTATTTTAACTATGGCTATAACTGGATGCCTAAAAACTGAAAATTGCATCATTCCATTAAAAGAAATTCATCAATACTGTGCATCAGCAGGGAAACACCTAATTCATTTTGAACTTGACCACCGGCACCCAAAATAAAGGGATACAGGAGAAGCCCCTGGTTATGTTTATCTTACAACTGACCCCAAAAGAAATATCGAAGTGCTTCCTCTAGTGAGGTTGAGTCCATCCTGGTTTTCTATGGTATTAGGATGAGATCCGATGATGAAGCATGCCACTAACAGAGTGGGTGTGGACCTTAAAAACCAACAGTACATGATGATTATCTTTGCTGCACACGGTCCATAGATATCAGTCTGAGGACATCAGCGCTTTAAAGTGGTTCATGCTGCAACATGTAGTCCGGTGTGCATGAGATGCCATTCACCATCCAAAGCGTCAGTAGTTATTTTGTAATAAAATAAGTGCCAGGGCTCATCAGGAGGCAGCTTGCACCAGCTCATTTCTCCTGTTAGCGCCACCTAAAACAGAGCCAACTACTAACCATGAAAGTGGGAAGAGGATGTGGCGTAATGGCCAGAGCTGCCGTATTAGGGGGCTGGGGAACCAGGGTCGAGTCGCAGCATCGGCTCAACATCCTGTGATTCTGGGCAAATCACCCCGTGCCTACCATAAATGAATGTGTCCTTAACTGGTGCTCATGAAAAGCGCTGGTGTTGATAATTAAGTGCTGGTGCTGAGTACCAGAAATCACCGGCTCAAATTAAGCACTGCAAAGCGTGCAACTATGTTTCCATATGGGCTTCATATGTAGAGTGACACCTTTAAAGGTGAGCGTGAAGTCTCATCTCTCCCACACCCTGACCGGATGTGGCAGGGCGAGTTCAGGCGTGGCCTCCTTTGCCTTAGTCATGGTTCGGAGGCCCCTCCTTGCTTGACATCCACCTGGCACATCTTTGCCAGTCTCTGCCATGCCCAGTTGCCAGCCCCACCTCCAGTTATAGACCACCATGTCCTGCCTTCCTGGCCGGGTACTAGGCATTGGTCATTTCCGGATAGCGCCTGGTGTCATTCAGCATCACGGAAGTGCCTACTGGCCCTTGTCAGTGACTGCGGGGGCTGCTTCACAAACCACTGCGTCATTGGGGCTCTGCAGGGTGGTCCCTACCAAGCCCCACCACAGCTTCGATTGTTTCCATATGCCTGGGGCCACTGCTCTATGAATATATAAATACTGCACCAGGCACATATTACACAATGTTATGTGTGCGTTTACACCAAGTACATCCCGCACGGGCATGTTAGGGCGTTCATGCAGTCAGCCAGGTACACATGTGGACAGTATGCTTTGCAGGTTTGATTTGATTTAAGTTTTTATATAGCGCAAACAAATACCCAGAGGCATCTTGGCGCTACAGCTACAAGGTAGAGAGAGAAGGTCGTGGTAATTAATTTCTAAAAAGCCATGTTTTAGAGAGAGTTGATATTTTTTTGCACATACGTTGCACACATGTAATGCAAGTAAGTGCCTTATAGAATCTGGCATGGTTTGCTAGCCTGGGCATTGTTGAATATGTGACACTATGAATTGGGGCTTGATGGAATCTGGAACTGCACGATTCCTGGGCCATTCTGGTGTCCAGCACTGTATTAACTAGGGCAATGTGCAGCCTGACCCTCTGTGCGGAGGACCAGGTAATGCTTGCTTGAGCTAGTGAGTAGAACCTTTCTTGGGGCCAGCTGGAAAAGGCAGAACTTAAATGTCAACCATACAAGCATGTGGCGGGTGTCTGGGAACTTCTTTCTGATTTGATTGATAAATTTGATTGAATTGATTTGATTGATAAATTTGTACAGCGCACGAATGCCATGGCGCTAGAGTTGGTAGGACAGAGTGATGCTAGTATGGAATACAAGCTGAATCAGTTGGAGAAGAGCCAGGTTTTCAGCGCTCTTCTAAAAGACATAAGCGATGTGCTGCTCTTTACCGAGATTGGAAGAAGGTTCCAGGTCTTAACTGTCCCTAATAGGAAACTTCTTCCACCCCAGCGGACCTGCTTGAACTTGGGTGTTTGTAGGAGTTTTGTATGAGCTGATCTTAAACTTCTGGCTGGCACATACCATTTCAAGTGCGTCCTCAAAAACTGTGGCCCTATACCATGTAGAGCTTTAAAGGCCAAGCATTGTGATTTGAATTTAATCCTTTTACCCACTGGAAACCAGTGAAGGGCTCTTAATCTATGGGAAACTGGCTCATACCTAGGGATATCCAGTATTAATCTGGCTGCTGCATTCTGCAATCGCTGCAGTTTTAGTAAGTACTGGGATTGGATCCCCATGTATAGGGCATTACCGTAGTCCAGTCTGGAGAGGGCCAAGGCTGTAACTAGTGTTTTTAGTGCATCGGGGGGGATAAATGGGCGGATTTTCCTGATCATTTTTAAAATAAACCAGAAAGTAGAGGAAAGCTTATTAATCTGACTGTTAAATGTCAATTTGTCATCAAAGACGAATCCTAGGTTCTTAACCTTAGGGACTGGGGTTGGGCATTCACCCAGACTGGAAGGCCACCATCTAGGAGACCAACGGGATGAATCGGATCCTAACAGCATGACTTCGGTTTTTTCGCCGTTCAATTTCAGGCAGTTGGACTGCATCCATTTGTTTACCTGCGTCATGCAGTGGTTAAAACGGTCGGCTGTCTCCTCCACGTTGTTTGATACTGACACCACCACCTGGATGTCGTCTGCATAAGAGACAGCCGAGAAACCACACTGCCTAATGATCGAGGCCAAAGGAGCCACATATATATTGAAAAGTGTGGGGCTCAACAAAGAGCCTTGAGGCACCCCCGGCAATTTGAAAGACTTGGAAGCCGAGTCTCCCAGTTCGACGGAAAAAGTTCTATCCGCTAGGTAAGATGACAATAGAGTGAGGGCGGTATCTTGGATCCCCAGCTCTGCTAATCTGCTGGCTAGTATTTCGTGGTTCACTGTGTCCAAGGCCACCGATAGATCTAACAAAATCGAGGCGGCCTTCCCCCCTGCATCCAATATTGTCCTAAGTTCCTCTGCCGCCATGACCAAATCCATCTCAGTTCCATGGCCCTCCCTGAACCCATATTGTGAGTGGTCCAGGAGGTTCCCAGCGGAGATAAATGCTGTAAGCTGTGTTTTGAGCAATTTCTCCAGTACCTTAGATGGACATGGAATCCTGGAGATCGGGCGGTAGCTACTGGGCTCCTTAGGGTCGAGGTTCGTTTTTTTTAGCAGAGGTAAGACTGAGGCTTTTTTTCAAGCATCTGGGAAGAGGCCTGACTGAATTATCTTATTGAGCACTAGACTTAATCGTTCACTTAGTATTTCCGGGAACAAATGGAGTACTTTAGGGGGACTGGGGTCTGACGGGGCTCCTGACTTGGTTGTTTTCACCACTTGAATAATCTGTTCTACTGGGGGGGGGGGGAGAAAAGAAGAAACCTGTGTTGGGTGTACAGGTGTCTGACCCTGGCTTAGTATGCTTAGAGGGGGAGTGGGCGCTGTCCTTAAAGGTTTTGTACACTGTCTCGACTTTATCTATGAAAAACTGTCCCAAAGTGTTACAGAATTCAGGGCTACTAGCCATCCGGGATTTAACTGGTAGATTAGCTAGTTTTTTTACTATAGAGAAAAGCTCCTTGCAGGAGTTCTTAGCCTCAAGAATTTTTGTTGTAAAATATTGACTCTATAACCAATTTCTTGTATACTGACAATGTTTGTGCGAACTCAGTTTTCCTATCCTGATCGTAGTTTACTCTCCACTTTCTTTCTGACCTTCTGCACACTTGTTTTTGTGCTCTAAGTTTGTCCGTAAACCAGGGCTCAGAAGGATTTATCCTCCTGGAGATTAAGCTCTTTTTAGGGGCTGCAATATCTACCGATCAGCGTCTCTGGCAAAGATCTTGATGAAAAATAGTCCCCGCCCTGCCAGAGCTCAGCTGCTTATGCTTTGAGGAGGTCTGGCTTCTGTAGAGCTGTCACCACATGTCAACACAGACAATGATTAGTGCAGGCTTTGTACCCCAGGGTTTGGCTCAGACGTGTGAGTGAATTTAACCCTTTCACTGCCTGGTGTCCCCTGTGGTATAAAGTTTCAGGCTTAAAATATTAATGGCCAAAGCTTTTTTGGGGTGTAATTCTAAGAATATGCACCATGCAAATCCAGGTTTGATATTCACAAAAGCTCAATTTGTTAAAGGATTTACACATGCTTAATATTACCCCCTTAATGCAGTAACTCTACACATGGGCAAATATGACTCCATTGTCAGGAAGCAGCCCTCATGTGGTGAAGGTGGCCTGAAAAGTTAGGGAAAAACCACAAACCTGTGATTTTGGGGATATTCATACTTTTCTGACCCAGTCCACCCTAGAATCAGTGGGAGATTCACTTGGTCAAGACAAAATGCCATTCCATGATGCAATTATGAAGGACACGCCATAGGAGTGAAGACGTACTCTGCCATGACGTGAAAACAAATGTAGCCCAACAGCACATGGTATTTATATCAACAGTATTAATAAATTAACATTCACACAGGGATACAGATGTCATAATAGCCAGGAGCAGTGCTTAATTTGTAAAAGAATTAGTGCTGGGGCCCAAATGTTTCTACGAAGCCCTCCAGCGCTGCCGTTGAATGTCACGGTTGAGAATACCAAGGCTGTCTGGACTTAATTTCACCTCATGCTTCTTTTAGCCACCATTCTACTCTCCCTGACCTTATGTTGCAGTCTCATAGGTTCCTTTTAATTCCCGCTTTCTTACGTTTCCACTGTTTTTCCATCTTGTTCTTCCTCCTTCTTTCTCTCTCTTGGTCTGGGTCAAACTCTAATAATTGAAAATAAGTCCCAGTACCGGAAAAAGAGTGCTGGTGGGCCCCACCTGCAACCACCGAGTTTGGTCCTGTTAAATATGCCCATAGGAGAAGGAATGTAACAATTTATTAAAAGCTGGTCACAAAGAAGGGGCCCATTCTCCTGATCTTTGATGTACAATAGTTCCTGGGGCAAAGAAAGGTTGTCCCAACACATCGAAAGCTTTCCCATTTGGACACGCTGAAGATGTTGTATTCTCCAGCAGCTCTAGATCCCCGCCACTAACACTGTCTGAGTCCAGGCCAATGGGAGAAGAGAAACATCTAACCAAGGGGCGTCTACCAAAGTAATCTTTCTGATAACATCCATTACTTTAACCCATTTCGTAGAATCTCCCTAACCTAAAAACCTCTCCTGGGGATTGGTAAGAGTACTTGTCCTTCTTGTACCTGAAACTCCTCAGGCACATTTTTCCTATTGGTCTCCAAAGATTGCAAAGAGGGCAAGCCCCAGTCTTAGGACGCCTGGGCCCCATCATTAGGACAGAGAGGCAGGTGAACAGTTAACTTATCAAAGGAGGTGGCAATAGAATTCATTATAATTTTGTTCCTTGATTTCATGGCGACACTCAACACCAAGTGGATCACATCTTGAACCCATAGCTGGAGTCCCTCTAAAGTATGCTCCCGCCAATATTTCTTAAATTCTTTGCGTTCATCCATGGACGAACCTGCTTCCACTGGGTCAGATGACACTGCTCTCTGTGGTAGCTTTCATTTGCATAATTCACTCTTCTCTGTGTCTCTTAAAAGTTTCCAGATGTCACAGAAAGCCCTGGGTCAATGCTGATTTCATGTTGTTAAATGTCTCTCTTTCTGTATTAAATCCCCTTTTTTTATTTATTTCTTTCACTATGCTTTTTTCAGACACTTCACAGTCATTTAACTATCAGCCAAGAAATAAATAAAGTCTTAGCATAAAAATATAACATATGTCAAATACATATGTCAAATAAACCCCATTATAGAAATACATATTTGCTTGGAGTCGCTAAACGGAAGCGGGTACATGGATCATTCATCTGAGCGACCCCCCTGAGTGCAACAGCGTTGCGGGCTCAACTCAGAAGCGCATCAACAGAGGCCGAAATGGGCCAAAATACCAAGTAATCACTCGCGCATGTCCACCCTTGACAACACACCACACCGCCAAAAGGCTGTGGATGCTGAAAGGGAAAACAATTCTCCACATGGGCAGGCCGCTCTGGTTGGTACAACCAGATAAGCAACAAAATGAAATGCTAATTTATTCATGGAGTATCAAATACAATAATAATGCATTAGCCTTATTAATTTGTCAGTGATCTGAAGATAAAAATGTGCTTTTATCTCCAGCTAGAGCAGCAAGGAAGAGGAAGTGCACACGGTGCCTGCAGTCTTTATAGGACTGCGGTTGATGTCAGAGGGCTCAATCTGAGGTCACTGGGCCTGGGGTTAATTAGATACTTGGACTATTGTGGATCTATCTTGTTTTTTCTCATCTGTTTTTACTTTGCCCCTACAGATTCAGTGAAGAAGCTGAAGTCATAATTGAGCCTCTGTTGTTGCAATAGAGTTACTCGCTATAGCACATACACGGAGGGTCACAAACTATCAGAATACATTAGAAGATGAGCATTGATGACCAGTTCTCTCTCCCACAGCAACGTAAATAGAGACATTGAAATAGAGAGGAGAGTAGAAGTGCAACAAAGACAACAAGCATTGGCATGGCCAACAGGTCTTGCATTTGGGACCTTATAAGTGTTTAGCCAGAGTTGTTGGCTTTGCCAGTGTCTTTAAGCTCTGTTGTAGATCAGCGTGCCTGCTGTGCAGCATGTTGAAAAGTTATAATAAAAAAGTGTTCTAAGCATTTTTGTCACCTTATATATAACCAAGAAGACATTATGTACAACTGAACGACCCTATTAAAAAAAGAATGAACATAAAAAAAGTCTTCTAGTTTTTTGTCTTTGTAATGCTGGCAACTTCTTCCGGCCTGTTCTAATGCTTGTTTGTTATAGCTTTCATTTTGTTATGGGGGGACATAAACAATGGGAGGGTGGAGGTTGGGAAATAGTACCTGAATTACAACAAAGGCAGCGGACGGTCACTAGGGGAGAATCAACAGGTGCCAGATTCCAAGGGCAGACTGAGGTGGTGCTGAGCAATACTGAGGTGGTGGTGTGCTGGTGCGGAGGTGATGCTGAATGATACTCAGGTGATGGTGAGTTCTGCTAGGGTGGTGGTTTGCGGGTGCGGAGGTGATGCTTAGGTGATGCTGAATGATACTCAGGTTATGGTGAGTTCTGCTGGGGTGGTGGTGTGCTGGTGCGGAGGTGATGCTTAGGTGATGCTGAATGATACTCAGGTGATGGTGAGTTCTGCTGGGGTGGTGGTGTACTGGTGCGGAGGTGATGCTGAATGATACTCAGGTGATGGTGAGTTCTGCTGGGGTGGTGGTGTGCTGGTGTGGAGGTGATGCTTAGGTGATGCTGTATGATACTCAGGTGATGGTGAGTTCTGCTGGGGTGGTGGTGTGCTGGTGCGGAGGTGATGCTGAATGATACTCAGGTGATGGTGAGTTCTGCTGGGGTGGTGGTGTGCTGGTGCGGAGGTGATGCTGAGTGATAATGAGGTGGTACTGAGTGATGCTGTGATGGTGGTGCTGCGCTGGTGCTCAGTTGGTGCTGAGTGAAGCTGAGTTGGTGCCTTGCTGAGGTGATTATGCGCTGATGCTGAGTCTGGTGCCCGGGAGCAGCTGGGGGCTAGAAGGAACGATACTCAGGTGATGGTGAGTTCTGCTGGGGTGGTGGTTTGCTGGTGCGGAGGTGATGCTTAGGTGATGCTGAATGATACTCAGGTGATAGTGAGTTCTGCTGGGGTGGTGGTGGTGTGCTGGTGCGGAGGTGATGCTGAATGATACTCAGGTGATGGTGAGTTCTGCTGGGGTGGTGGTTTGCGGGTGCGGAGGTGATGCTTAGGTGATGCTGAATGATAGGTGATGGTGAGTTCTGCTGGGGTGGTGGTTTGCGGGTGCGGAGGTGATGCTTAGGTGATGCTGAATGATACTCAGGTGATGGTGAGTTCTGCTGGGGTGGTGGTTTGCGGATGCGGAGGTGATGCTTAGGTGATGCTGAATGATAGGTGATGGTGAGTTCTGCTGGGGTGGTGGTTTGTGGGTGCGGAGGTGATGCTTAGGTGATGCTGAATGATACTCAGGTGATGGTGAGTTCTGCTGGGGTGGTGGTGTACTGGTGCGGAGGTGATGCTGAATGTTACTCAGGTGATGGTGAGTTCTGCTGGGGTGGTGGTGTGCTGGTGTGGAGGTGATGCTGAATGATACTCAGGTGATGGTGAGTTCTGCTGGGGTGGTGGTGTGCTGGTGTGGAGGTGATGCTGAATGATACTCAGGTGATGGTGAGTTCTGCTGGGGTGGTGGTTTGCGGGTGCGGAGGTGATGCTTAGGTGATGCTGAATGACAGGTGATGGTGAGTTCTGCTGGGGTGGTGGTTTGCGGGTGCGGAGGTGATGCTTAGGTGATGCTGAATGATACTCAGGTGATGGTGAGTTCTTCTGGGGTGGTGGTGTACTGGTGCGGAGGTGATGCTGAATGATACTCAGGTGATGGTGAGTTCTGCTGGGGTGGTGGTGTGCTGGTGTGGAGGTGATGCTGAATGATACTCAGGTGATGGTGAGTTCTGGTGGGGTGGTGGTGTGCTGGTGTGGAGGTGATGCTGAATGATACTCAGGTGATGGTGAGTTCTGGTGGGGTGGTGGTTTGCTGGTGCGGAAGTGATGCTGAATGATACTCAGGTGATGGTGAGTTCTGCTAAGGTGGTGGTTTGCTGGTGCGGAGGTGATGCTTAGGTGATGCTGAATGATACTCAGGTGATGGTGAGTTCTGCTGGGGTGGTGGTGTGCTGGTGCGGAGGTGATGCTGAGTGATAATGAGCTGGTACTGAGTGATGCTGTGATGGTGGTGCTGCGCTGGTGCTCAGTTGGTGCTGAGTGATGCTGAGTTGGTGCCTTGCTGAGGTGATTATGCGCTGATGCTGAGTCAGGTGCCCGGGAGCAGCTGGGGGCTAGAAGGAACGATACTCAGGTGATGGTGAGTTCTGCTGGGGTGGTGGTTTGCTGGTGCGGAGGTGATGCTTAGGTGATGCTGAATGATACTCAGGTGATGGTGAGTTCTGCTGGGGTGGTGGTTTGCGGGTGCGGAGGTGATGCTTAGGTGATGCTGAATGATACTCAGGTGATGGTGAGTTCTGCTGGGGTGGTGGTTTGCGGGTGCGGAGGTGATGCTTAGGTGATGCTGAATGATACTCAGGTGATGGTGAGTTCTGCTGGGGTGGTGGTGTACTGGTGCGGAGGTGATGCTGAATGATACTCAGGTGATGGTGAGTTCTGCTGGGGTGGTGGTGTGCTGGTGTGGAGGTGATGCTGAATGATACTCAGGTGATGGTGAGTTCTGCTAGGGTGGTGGTTTGCTGGTGTGGAGGTGATGCTGAATGATACTCAGGTGATAGTGAGTTCTGCTGGGGTGGTGGTTTGCTGGGGCGGAGGTGATGCTGAATGATACTCAGGTGATGGTGAGTTCTGCTGGGGTGGTGGTTTGCGGGTGCGGAGGTGATGCTTAGGTGATGCTGAATGATACTCAGGTGATGGTGAGTTCTGCTGGGGTGGTGGTTTGCTGGTGTGGCAGTGATGCTTAGGTGATGCTGAATGATACTCAGGTGATGGTGAGTTCTGCTGGGGTGGTGGTTTGCTGGTGCGGCGGTGATGCTTAGGTGATGCTGAATGATACTCAGGTGATGGTGAGTTCTGCTAGGGTGGTGGTGTGCTGGTGCGGAGGTGATGCTGAATGATACTCAGGTGATGGTGAGTTCTGCTGGGGTGGTGGTGTGCTGGTGTGGAGGTGATGCTGAATGATACTCAGGTGATGGTGAGTTCTACTGGGGTGGTGGTGTGCTGGTGTGGAGGTGATGCTGAATGATACTCAGGTGATGGTGAGTTCTGCTGGGGAGGTGGTTTGCTGGTGCGGAGGTGATGCTTAGGTGATGCTGAATGATACTCAGGTGATGGTGGGTTCTGCTGGGGTGGTGGTGTGCTGGTGTGGAGGTGATACTGAATGATACTCAGGTGATGGTGAGTTCTGCTGGGGTGGTGGTGTGCTGGTGTGGAGGTGATGCTGAATGATACTCAGGTGATGGTGAGTTCTGCTGGGGTGGTGGTTTGCGGGTGCGGAGGTGATGCTTAGGTGATGCTGAATGATACTCAGGTGATGGTGAGTTCTGCTGGGGTGGTGTTTTGCGGATGCGGAGGTGATGCTTAGGTGATGCTGAATGATAGGTGATGGTGAGTTCTGCTGGGGTGGTGGTTTGTGGGTGCGGAGGTGATGCTTAGGTGATGCTGAATGATACTCAGGTGATGGTGAGTTCTGCTGGGGTTGTGGTGTACTGGTGCGGAGGTGATGCTGAATGATACTCAGGTGATGGTGAGTTCTGCTGGGGTGGTGGTGTGCTGGTGTGGAGGTGATGCTGAATGATACTCAGGTGATGGTGAGTTCTGCTGGGGTGGTGGTGTGCTGGTGTGGAGGTGATGCTGAATGATACTCAGGTGATGGTGAGTTCTGCTGGGGTGGTGGTTTGCGGGTGCGGAGGTGATGCTTAGGTGATGCTGAATGACAGGTGATGGTGAGTTCTGCTGGGGTGGTGGTTTGCGGGTGCGGAGGTGATGCTTAGGTGATGCTGAATGATACTCAGGTGATGGTGAGTTCTTCTGGGGTGGTGGTGTACTGGTGCGGAGGTGATGCTGAATGATACTCAGGTGATGGTGAGTTCTGCTGGGGTGGTGGTGTGCTGGTGTGGAGGTGATGCTGAATGATACTCAGGTGATGGTGAGTTCTGGTGGGGTGGTGGTGTGCTGGTGTGGAGGTGATGCTGAATGATACTCAGGTGATGGTGAGTTCTGGTGGGGTGGTGGTTTGCTGGTGCGGAAGTGATGCTGAATGATACTCAGGTGATGGTGAGTTCTGCTAAGGTGGTGGTTTGCTGGTGCGGAGGTGATGCTTAGGTGATGCTGAATGATACTCAGGTGATGGTGAGTTCTGCTGGGGTGGTGGTTTGCGGGTGCGGAGGTGATGCTTAGGTGATGCTGAATGATACTCAGGTGATGGTGAGTTCTGCTGGGGTGGTGGTTTGCGGGTGCGGAGTTGATGCTTAGGTGATGCTGAATGATACTCAGGTGATGGTGAGTTCTGCTGGGGTGGTAGTTTGCTGGGGCGGAGGTGATGCTGAATGATACTCAGGTGATGGTGAGTTCTGCTGGGGTGGTGGTGTGCTGGTGCGGAGGTGATGCTGAATGATACTCAGGTGATGGTGAGTTCTGCTGGGGTGGTGGTTTGCTGGTGCGGAGGTGATGCTTAGGTGATGCTGTATGATACTCAGGTGATGGTGAGTTCTGCTGGGGTGGTGGTGTGCTGGTGCGGAGGTGATGCTGAATGATACTCAGGTGATGGTGAGTTCTGCTGGGGTGGTGGTGTGCTGGTGCGGAGGTGATGCTGAGTGATAATGAGGTGGTACTGAGTGATGCTGTGATGGTGGTGCTGCGCTGGTGCTCAGTTGGTGCTGAGTGATGCTGAGTTGGTGCCTTGCTGAGGTGATTATGCGCTGAAGCTGAGTCTGGTGCCCGGGAGCAGCTGGGGGCTAGAAGGAACGATACTCAGGTGATGGTGAGTTCTGCTGGGGTGGTGGTTTGCTGGTGCGGAGGTGATGCTTAGGTGATGCTGAATGATACTCAGGTGATAGTGAGTTCTGCTGGGGTGGTGGTGGTGTGCTGGTGCGGAGGTGATGCTGAATGATACTCAGGTGATGGTGAGTTCTGCTGGGGTGGTGGTTTGCGGGTGCGGAGGTGATGCTTAGGTGATGCTGAATGATAGGTGATGGTGAGTTCTGCTGGGGTGGTGGTTTGCGGGTGCGGAGGTGATGCTTAGGGGATGCTGAATGATACTCAGGTGATGGTGAGTTCTGCTGGGGTGGTGGTGTACTGGTGCGGAGGTGATGCTGAATGATACTCAGGTGATGGTGAGTTCTGCTGGGGTGGTGGTGTGCTGGTGTGGAGGTGATGCTTAGGTGATGCTGTATGATACTCAGGTGATGGTGAGTTCTGCTGGGGTGGTGGTGTGCTGGTGCGGAGGTGATGCTGAATGATACTCAGGTGATGGTGAGTTCTGCTGGGGTGGTGGTGTGCTGGTGCGGAGGTGATGCTGAGTGATAATGAGGTGGTACTGAGTGATGCTGTGATGGTGGTGCTGCGCTGGTGCTCAGTTGGTGCTGAGTGAAGCTGAGTTGGTGCCTTGCTGAGGTGATTATGCGCTGATGCTGAGTCTGGTGCCCGGGAGCAGCTGGGGGCTAGAAGGAACGATACTCAGGTGATGGTGAGTTCTGCTGGGGTGGTGGTTTGCTGGTGCGGAGGTGATGCTTAGGTGATGCTGAATGATACTCAGGTGATAGTGAGTTCTGCTGGGGTGGTGGTGGTGTGCTGGTGCGGAGGTGATGCTGAATGATACTCAGGTGATGGTGAGTTCTGCTGGGGTGGTGGTTTGCGGGTGCGGAGGTGATGCTTAGGTGATGCTGAATGATAGGTGATGGTGAGTTCTGCTGGGGTGGTGGTTTGCGGGTGCGGAGGTGATGCTTAGGTGATGCTGAATGATACTCAGGTGATGGTGAGTTCTGCTGGGGTGGTGTTTTGCGGATGCGGAGGTGATGCTTAGGTGATGCTGAATGATAGGTGATGGTGAGTTCTGCTGGGGTGGTGGTTTGTGGGTGCGGAGGTGATGCTTAGGTGATGCTGAATGATACTCAGGTGATGGTGAGTTCTGCTGGGGTTGTGGTGTACTGGTGCGGAGGTGATGCTGAATGATACTCAGGTGATGGTGAGTTCTGCTGGGGTGGTGGTGTGCTGGTGTGGAGGTGATGCTGAATGATACTCAGGTGATGGTGAGTTCTGCTGGGGTGGTGGTGTGCTGGTGTGGAGGTGATGCTGAATGATACTCAGGTGATGGTGAGTTCTGCTGGGGTGGTGGTTTGCGGGTGCGGAGGTGATGCTTAGGTGATGCTGAATGACAGGTGATGGTGAGTTCTGCTGGGGTGGTGGTTTGCGGGTGCGGAGGTGATGCTTAGGTGATGCTGAATGATACTCAGGTGATGGTGAGTTCTTCTGGGGTGGTGGTGTACTGGTGCGGAGGTGATGCTGAATGATACTCAGGTGATGGTGAGTTCTGCTGGGGTGGTGGTGTGCTGGTGTGGAGGTGATGCTGAATGATACTCAGGTGATGGTGAGTTCTGGTGGGGTGGTGGTGTGCTGGTGTGGAGGTGATGCTGAATGATACTCAGGTGATGGTGAGTTCTGGTGGGGTGGTGGTTTGCTGGTGCGGAAGTGATGCTGAATGATACTCAGGTGATGGTGAGTTCTGCTAAGGTGGTGGTTTGCTGGTGCGGAGGTGATGCTTAGGTGATGCTGAATGATACTCAGGTGATGGTGAGTTCTGCTGGGGTGGTGGTGTGCTGGTGCGGAGGTGATGCTGAGTGATAATGAGCTGGTACTGAGTGATGCTGTGATGGTGGTGCTGCGCTGGTGCTCAGTTGGTGCTGAGTGATGCTGAGTTGGTGCCTTGCTGAGGTGATTATGCGCTGATGCTGAGTCAGGTGCCCGGGAGCAGCTGGGGGCTAGAAGAAACGATACTCAGGTGATGGTGAGTTCTGCTGGGGTGGTGGTTTGCTGGTGCGGAGGTGATGCTTAGGTGATGCTGAATGATACTCAGGTGATGGTGAGTTCTGCTGGGGTGGTGGTTTGCGGGTGCGGAGGTGATGCTTAGGTGATGCTGAATGATACTCAGGTGATGGTGAGTTCTGCTGGGGTGGTGGTTTGCGGGTGCGGAGGTGATGCTTAGGTGATGCTGAATGATACTCAGGTGATGGTGAGTTCTGCTGGGGTGGTGGTGTACTGGTGCGGAGGTGATGCTGAATGATACTCAGGTGATGGTGAGTTCTGCTGGGGTGGTGGTGTGCTGGTGCGGAGGTGATGCTGAATGATACTCAGGTGATGGTGAGTTCTGCTAGGGTGGTGGTTTGCTGGTGTGGAGGTGATGCTGAATGATACTCAGGTGATAGTGAGTTCTGCTGGGGTGGTGGTTTGCTGGGGCAGAGGTGATGCTGAATGATACTCAGGTGATGGTGAGTTCTGCTGGGGTGGTGGTTTGCGGGTGCGGAGGTGATGCTTAGGTGATGCTGAATGATACTCAGGTGATGGTGAGTTCTGCTGGGGTGGTGGTTTGCTGGTGTGGCAGTGATGCTTAGGTGATGCTGAATGATACTCAGGTGATGGTGAGTTCTGCTGGGGTGGTGGTTTGCTGGTGCGGCGGTGATGCTTAGGTGATGCTGAATGATACTCAGGTGATGGTGAGTTCTGCTAGGGTGGTGGTGTGCTGGTGCGGAGGTGATGCTGAATGATACTCAGGTGATGGTGAGTTCTGCTGGGGTGGTGGTGTGCTGGTGTGGAGGTGATGCTGAATGATACTCAGGTGATGGTGAGTTCTACTGGGGTGGTGGTGTGCTGGTGTGGAGGTGATGCTGAATGATACTCAGGTGATGGTGAGTTCTGCTGGGGAGGTGGTTTGCTGGTGCGGAGGTGATGCTTAGGTGATGCTGAATGATACTCAGGTGATGGTGAGTTCTGCTGGGGTGGTGGTGTGCTGGTGTGGAGGTGATACTGAATGATACTCAGGTGATGGTGAGTTCTGCTGGGGTGGTGGTGTGCTGGTGTGGAGGTGATGCTGAATGATACTCAGGTGATGGTGAGTTCTGCTGGGGAGGTGGTTTGCTGGTGCGGAGGTGATGCTTAGGTGATGCTGAATGATACTCAGGTGATGGTGAGTTCTGCTGGGGTGGTGGTTTGCGGGTGCGGAGGTGATGCTTAGGTGATGCTGAATGATACTCAGGTGATGGTGAGTTCTGCTGGGGTGGTGGTTTGCGGGTGCGGAGTTGATGCTTAGGTGATGCTGAATGATACTCAGGTGATGGTGAGTTCTGCTGGGGTGGTAGTTTGCTGGGGCGGAGGTGATGCTGAATGATACTCAGGTGATGGTGAGTTCTGCTGGGGTGGTGGTGTGCTGGTGCGAAGGTGATGCTGAATGATACTCAGGTGATGGTGAGTTCTGCTGGGGTGGTGGTTTGCTGGTGCGGAGGTGATGCTTAGGTGATGCTGTATGATACTCAGGTGATGGTGAGTTCTGCTGGGGTGGTGGTGTGCTGGTGCGGAGGTGATGCTGAATGATACTCAGGTGATGGTGAGTTCTGCTGGGGTGGTGGTGTGCTGGTGCGGAGGTGATGCTGAGTGATAATGAGGTGGTACTGAGTGATGCTGTGATGGTGGTGCTGCGCTGGTGCTCAGTTGGTGCTGAGTGATGCTGAGTTGGTGCCTTGCTGAGGTGATTATGCGCTGAAGCTGAGTCAGGTGCCCGGGAGCAGCTGGGGGCTAGAAGGAACGATACTCAGGTGATGGTGAGTTCTGCTGGGGTGGTGGTTTGCTGGTGCAGAGGTGATGCTTAGGTGATGCTGAATGATACTCAGGTGATGGTGAGTTCTGCTGGGGTGGTGGTTTGCGGATGCGGAGGTGATGCTTAGGTGATGCTGAATGATACTCAGGTGATGGTGAGTTCTGCTGGGGTGGTGGTTTGCGGGTGCGGAGGTGATGCTTAGGTGATGCTGAATGATACTCAGGTGATGGTGAGTTCTGCTGGGGTGGTGGTGTACTGGTGCGGAGGTGATGCTGAATGATACTCAGGTTGTCTTGTGGTTTGTTGCCTGCTTTGTTATGTTGGCCTGGCCTAGCTGCCATGTTGCTTTTCTTTGCGCGCGTTACACTGAGCCAGGGCTCCCTCGCCCTTTGCTCTTGCCAAGTTCTTTTGCGCTGTCTGCACTTTCTGTCTTTCACCTTTTCTCTTGTTCGATTTGGGCTCAGACTGCACAACATGTACAAGGTCGCATAACAATGTATTTCGGTTCTTCCTGATATGGCCAGTCTCGCGCACCCAGACATAACATTAGGCGCAAATGACATGAACCTTTGTGTGTCTTTAATACTGCGGTTTTACTGGCGCTTAACACACTTGGAGGAATCCTTTCCAGGGAGAAGAGCTGTGATTGTCTGCTGATGTAGTTCTGCATCTAGAGACCGAGGTATGAGGGTTCGCTAGTCAAAGCCCAGAGGTCTTCTATTTTTATAATAAACTATCTTACTGCACGGGGAGGGTGGTAATGTTATTTAGACATTTATCCACTGAGTTATGAAATGCTTTCCCCGTTTGTATTCTATGGAATTGTAACCATGCTGCTTATATTATTCATATGCATTATGCTATTAGTGCTGACACGTGTACTGTACCTTAGAGCACGTAAGTTGAAATAAATATTTTAATCTACCCTGTGTCTCTTCATACGCGTATTGTGGACAAGTACGAGTGAGTGACGAAAGAGTGTTCTTGCTTCTGCGAGTCCTGAGATAAAGATACCGTGTTCTGGGTTGTCCAATCATTAGTGCTTTGGTACTAATGGGATGCTAAGCTAGTTGGGTTGGGGTTTTGGGTGCTACGGTATATGGTAGGCAAACCACTGTATTCCGGGGTCCTATTATCCTGTGCATAGCTCTGTGTATGTGCAGAAACCTTAAGACATGGCGCGGCCAACGTGGGGCAGCTTATCTGCGAGATGCTTGAGTAGTACTTGTGCTTGTCCACAAAACCCTCACGTACGCTTCCGGAGGCGTAAGTGACGGTGATACCTCCTATATTGAACGTTTTATAGGTTCTTTCAAGCTTGAAGTTATTAAAAAAGGTTACATAAATAACCCGTTTTGTGCTCCCTGTTAGGTTGTCGAATACAATTGTTTAGTTATGGCTGGTGTGGCGATAGCTGCACATAGCCGGGGACCACTCCGAGAACACCTAGGTGTATACGGAGTGCCCGATGCTGGGGTCGAGTTGGTCTTTGTGGTTCAAGCCGATCCGGCTTATCACTTTGAAGTGTTTTACACTTGGATCACTTTTGAGGCGGTGGATGCAGGTGATAAGCTGTTTCATGAATATAAACCCACCGCTATTCCTGCTGCCTATCGACCCTATACTAATCTTGAAGTGCCTCTCACGGCTTGGCAGCACCGTGTTTGGTTTAATGGCGCCCTCCCACAACCAACAACCGCAGTTCGTTTAGGCCCCTTATCCATTGAGGGGGCCACTTGGCCTGTATTGGCCGGGTATACCCCGCATCCAAATTATCTGGCATTATCGATTGCGGATCTGCGCACTATGCATACCGAACTGGTGCGAGTGCATAGAGCCTTAGTGACATACGTTACAGGTAGTCTCCATGGAGCTGCTCCTGTAGTCGCTGGCCAACCAGCTGTTGCAGCTGGAGTGACCATAAGTCCTGTCATGGTAAATTCTGTGATGGGCAAACGTCCACAAAATAAGGACGATTATCCTTACTGGCTTGCAGAAAAGTTCGATCAGATAGAAGCAGTGTTTCCACATACATCCCCAGTGGACAAACACCGCATCCTTACGATAAGTTTGCCGAAAGACTTAATCCCCGATTTGACATCATGTGAAAACTGGGGTAAGGTATTCGCAGCAGTTTATTCAAAATGTTTTGGTACTCCTTCCATGACGGTTCTACCCTCTGTAATTAAAAAGTACAGGACGAGCATGGCCCTGAAGCGGCTGTGGAATTAGGGATGAGACTAGTGGGAGTGTTTGATGTAGTAGCTGAACTGATCCTTGGAAATGTCAAGGGCGATGCAATGAACTTTCAAGTAGCGAATGCTTTGGCTTTGGTCCCAGAGTTGGACAGGCCCCGCGAATTACCGAAAATTATTGCCCTGGCTTACAAAACAATTGGAAGAAATAGCCTAGGCAACAAGCCTTTTGTAAAAATGCAAACTCAATCGCAACCACAAATTACACAAACAAAAAGTACATCTGAGAAAGATGATAGACCAGTCTTCACTAAAAAGAGTTGGAGACAGAAAAAACAGGGTAAGCAACAAAAGAAGCCGGGGTCGAGAGGCGCTTCCCCAGTTTCGGTTTCTTCTGAACGTACTTATGATTTACGTGATAGGTCGAGAATTAAATCACCAGAAAGGTTTCGGAGCTCTGATACGCGTTCTCCTCGTTCTTCACAGGCCCAGACGTCGTCACAGGCTGGTGGAGGAGGACGGCAAGATAGAGGAAGGGGCCGAGAGGCTCCCCAGGAGCGAGACCAACCTCGACAACAAGTCAGAGGGAAAGCAGAAGACTTTCACCTTTCTCGACCGCAATTTCAGAAGAAAAAGTTGCCGCTGTAACAGCGAAGTATGCCACAGACCGTGAGAACGAGACTCCTGAATTGGACGTGGGCAGTGACCCTCCTAGACAGCGCCGCGGAAGTTACCATAGTGCGGGAGGCGCTACGTCCTCATATGGAGGCGACAGCAACTGAAACATTCGTTACTGTAGAGACAGCTGACACCAGAGTGGCACCCCCTGACAGACTTTACAACATAGTCATCCAAATCGAAGGTGATATACCGCGTGAAATAAAAGGGATTTTTTGGGAAAATCTAACCTCTTCATATGACATTTTGTTAGCAGAGGTGGATTGGCCACCCCCATTCGTTCTCGCTGCACATAAAGGAGAGGAGGTAATCCTTCCAAGCTTTTCACGGCATGTCCCAAAAGACAAAGCTGAAGCACTTGCAGCTGAGTGGGCTGTGTACCTGGCTCCAGCGTTATACCGCAACCATGTGGGATGGGATGTAGAATCACCTCCCCATGCAATACCTTTGCGTTCACTACCGCAGCCACAACCCCAATATCCCATCAAACGGCAGGCAAAAGGCCCCGTCTCCGGAATTCTGACACAGTTGGAATATCAGGGAGTAATCGAACCATGCGTATCACCTATGAACAATCCCCTATTCGTGGTTTCTAAACCCGATGGATCGTACCGCTTAGTTTTGGATTACCGGCATTTAAATTCTCATTGTCGGAACTTTGCGGTGCAGAATACACACAGTTCTGCGCTTGTAGACAGTCTTGTTCGTAAGAAATATAAAACGACACTTGACCTTTCAAACGGTTTCTACACGCACAACCTAGCCCCGGAGAGTGGTCAATGGACCGCATTCACATCCGGAGGTAAATTATTCCAGTTCCGGCGTTTACCCATGGGCTACAAAAATAGTCCGGGTGTATTCGCCGCCCGTGTTGTCTCTTTGCTAGACAGCATAGACCAAGATGCATGTTCGTACGTTGATGACATTTATCTGACGGACGACGAATTATTTCAGCATCTGTCCCGTGTGGACCGCATTATTCTTGAATTTGCGGAGCAGGGTTACAAATTTAACTTTGCTAAGTCACACATTGCTGAATTTACCGTTCTGTTCTTGGGCTATGAGCTCAACAACGAAGGTAAGGGCTTAGCCCCCATTTCTTGGAAAAATGTGCACATTTGTGCCCCCCAAATACTCTGAAGAAACTTCAGTCTTTGCTGGGTTTCCTGAATTTCGGGCGTACTTACATTCCCGAATATGCCCAGCGTATCAAGCCTTTGTATGCTTTGATACAACCTACTTATTCAAGGTCTTGCTGGCTGCCTGAGCATACCTTGATTCTGCAGTCTTTGCAGACAGACCTATTGGAGTCTAAATATCTTTTGACTCGTGATAACCACACAAACCTGGTGATTAGAATAATTCCGGGGGCGGTGGGATTCACGTACTTAACCTTTAATGAAGGTGATACAGTGCCCATCGCATACAAGTCGCATCTGTACACTTCCGCTGAATTGCGCTTTACATCTGTTGAAAAAGTTCTAACTGCAGTGCAAATGGCGATTCTAAAAGAACGCGCACTGGCACAGGGAAAGCGAATTCTGGTGGTAACACCCTGTCCTGCCGTAGAGGCAGTGACAAAGGCAAGCGTACCGAACTCAAAAGCAATGCATCCCCTTTGGATACAATGGGCTACATCCTTGACGTCATCAGACGTCGCCTTTATTTTCGATTCTTCTCTTCAGACTCAGGAGTTCTTACAGTATGAATTCGTTCATCCTCCTCCTCTGTTTATATTGCCGCTTGAGGATTACAAATGTGTGATCTACACAGATGGTTCGGCGCAACCGGCCACTGGGTCCAAGCACGCTTATTCAGCTGCATGTGCTATTGTTGCGGGTTCCTTTGTAAATGGAACGTTCAAATCCTCTGAAGTGCACACTCGCACACTTGGAGATAGTACCGCACAATTGGCCGAGCTGCATGCATTGCTACTTGCACTTGAGTTCGCTTCTCAGGATGAGACAACTCTTATTGTATGTGATTCATTCTACTGTGTACAGTCTTACAATGACAATCTGTTTTTCTGGTCGAAAAATGACTACAAGGACGCAAAAGGGAGCACAATTAAGCATAAAATGCTTTGGGTTCGAGTGGCAGAATTGCAACAACGTCTGCCCCTCACACAGGTGGTTCACACCTTAGGCCATCAGCGGGTGGGCGCACACGCTATTGGTAACGATCTGGCAGATGAAGCTGCCCGTTCGGCAGTAGTCACGTGTTCAGTAGCAGCGGTTACCAGGTCCATGTCTAAAATTGACTCTGTTATTCTAGCAGCTATTGCTGCAACAAAGGAAGGTGTTAAATACCCTACAGGTTTTCCTTCCAAGTATTCTTACAAGTTAAGTCCCGAACAGGTTCCTTATGTAACAATACCTGACGTTGGAGATCGGCTGATCCCCAACGCGGACCGCAGGAGTGCCTTGATATCAGCTGCACACGAGGGCATGGCTTCTGCTCATGCAGGTGTGTCAGCTACAGTTTCCATCTTGCAGCAGCGTTATTGGTGGCGTGGATTGTATAAAGACACCCGTGCTTTTGTGCTTTCCTGCGACGTTTGTCAACAGATTAAGCCTTCCACGGTAACACGCCCTCCACAGACCCCGCTCTGCATTGCTAACAGACCCTTTGGGTGTGTTTACTTGGATCACTGCGGTCCATTCTCATCAGACACTGCCTATAAATACATCTTAGTAGCAGTGGACTCGTGCACACGGTTCCTCTGGGTCTGGCCACAACGTAGTGCTGACGCTCGAAATGTAATCAGGGATTTGCGTGTCTTTGTGGGAATTTTCGCATGCGGCACCTTCCATTCGGACCAAGGTCCGGCGTTTGCCTCTAGGGCTTACAAGGATGCAATGGCTTCGCTTCGGGTGCGGGTGAAATTTTCGTCTCCGTATAGGCCTGAGGGCAACTCTATCATTGAACGAATGAACCGTGACTTAAAGCAATCCTTAACAGCTAGAGTTATAGGTACTGGCAGGAACTGGCTGGCCCACTTGTATACCGTTCAGCGTGCACTTAATAATCTCCCTAGAAGACCTCTGGGTGGGCGGACCCCATACGAAATGCTCTTTGGCATAAGAATGTTTGTGCCTGACCTTGAGGGTCCAGACATCGCGGCGCAATCCGCCAAGTTTGATGTAGATAATCATTCTGCTATGTTACAGGACTTACAAGAAGCCCGAGACAAACTTGCAACTACACATTTGCCTTCAACCACAGATCCTGCGTTGCAGATTCCGGTAGCCGGCTGGCTTCCAAAGGTTGGAGAACTAGTTCGAGAGAAGGTTGAAAACAAAAAGAATTCGGCCCCTCTTTTCGTGCACCGGTTCCAGTTCTGGGCTTGAAGGGAACACGTACAGTCATTTTACCACCGCTTCCTGGTCGCAAGGAGAACAGATACATCTCAGTGGAAAATGTCAAGCTACAGCGCCTGGCCGATCCTGAATAGTGTCACACCCTCGGTCTCTTGTCCTGCCATTTATCGGACATATGTTCGTGGCCCATCTACACGAACGGTCGCTGATGCTGTAATTGAGATGGTTGATTTGCCTGAATCCTCTCCTTTGCCTGAAACTATAATTGATCCCCAACTCTCCACCAACATCGACGAGGACGAGTATACCTATCCTGCATCTGAATCGGTGGCGCATCAACCAACAACGCCACTTGGCCCGACTCGTTATTCCTTTGATTCGGATTCCACTTCTTCAAAAGTCCCATCCAAGTTCAGTATTTTTGTATCCTGGTTTAGAGACAATTTTTTGATTCCACCCTGGACATACATCTGGTTGGTACTTTTCTTGATTTTTTTGTTCATGTCCATTGGCTTTGTCACAGTGTTTTTTCTACTAATCAATGGTCACTATTTACCTGAACGCTCTGCTGTAGACTATGTTTCTGGAACTTTGGCTCCTCATTCCTCGTCTCACATCATGAAGCGTGACCACACATTTGTGAACATTTCAGCTTTTCCAGTTGCTGATGGCATCGTATGGGATGCAGTGAACTATCAAATCCATGGTCCGACGGAAATTATTAATGTACCTAATGTCCTTCGTGTTTCAATGGGTGATGTAGTAAAAAATAACATTCATTCTGATGATTGGGATGTGCATGCCGTTGAAGCATTGTTTGCCGATTTAAAATATTATGCATCTTTTAATGCTGAAGACTTATATATGAATTCTGCGAATTATGCCGATTTGTATTGTTACCAACATTGGGGTAATCATTTTCTCCATAAGCCAAGTGCCCTGCGTAGTTCTGTTAACTACACCCAATGGGAACATTGTCCAAACCCCTTGCCAGGTAGCTCACAAACTCTTCGAAATAAGTTTACCTATTTTACTGATTTTAATCGGTCAAACCCCGCATCCTATTATTTTAGACTCAATACCACGTCAACTCAGAAAATTATGTTAACACACACCAAATTGCTTTATTCGGGTTCCTTTTTAAGTGCCCTAGCAGTGGGTGGTTATGAGTACTGGGAGGATACAGTAGATTTGAAATCTATTTGGGGCTCCAAGCCATGGCAGGTACAAGGAACCGAGGCATTGCATCGTGCTTGCCTTATCCCTACCCAAATTATGTTACGTGTTGGGGCTTAGCTACCACTAAACAATTAAACACGCCCTCAATTCCATCCCTGTCGAGTTTTCCCAATGATAGCTCACGTCTTAACCTGTCCCTGGCGACCCTACAGGCTCTGTTACAGAATAATTCATTTAATGTTTCCGAAATCGATCTGTCACCCTGGTTGGTATGGCCTATATCATCTAATGCATGCCAAATGCGTTTTCACGACTCAGGTACTGGCTACACACAGGATAGGCCTGATCCGAGATTTACTGCTTCCCGTACTGTCACTACATATTCTGTTGGTAAATTATGCAAACAATGGCTACAACATTCGTCCCTTGATTCTGTTAAACAACATTTGTCCCTCCTTTCAGGCACTATTGATCTGTCCGACTTTGTTTTGGGACCTCGTGGTCCCCGACCTAAGAGATTCATTTATGAAACGTATAATGAACTCTGGAAGCTGTCACAAATTGAAGCTGCTTCCCGTCTTCGGGAAATAGATCAAGCAAATTTCGAAAAGGTGCTTGCTGTTGTTGACAATAGTATTAATACCCTGTCTTCTCGCATTTACACTTTAGAGAATATTGTGTCCTCTGTTGTTGATATTGTACAAGATGATGTTTCTGTGTTATATCATGGTCAGAATCAATTGCGCTCAGTTATGCAGTTTGCATGGACTTTACAAACGCTCAAGTTAGGTAAAGTTCCTTGGCATTTTTTGAACACCTCTGCCTTGTTTCTACCTTTTAATTTAACTGACAAACAGCAATTCATGTCCATGAAAGATGCAACTTACACTTTATTACATATCGAAAAGATGGATCCTTTGCCGTTCTCTGTTGCAGAACTCGATTCTGCTGTGTGGCTAGTTCATGGGGTTATCGCTTTACCTTTTTCCTTGTTTGAATTTGACTCGTGCATGAAACATTATCCTGTGGGCCGTTACCAGCCCTTGGGCAGTGCTTTCCTGCATGAACTCTGATCCTTGCCTTTCATGTATAAATGCCTTCGGGACGGCAAGGAAGTCTTTCTCACGGGGGAGTCCTGCGACTCGACTATGGGTCATTCGCTTATTTGTAAACACATTAAATTGCATGGCTCATGTAGCGTTTCCGCTCCTAATCTTGCTTGTGTGCTGAAAGGTATTCCTGCTCCTGTTATTTCTCCTACTTTCACTCTCCTTTCCAATGGTAGTTATTTACTTTTAAATAACGAAAACTGTTGTGGCCTGCAGGCTGGCATTCCTTACATTGTAACAGTTTCGCACAGGGTTGTCTGCTGCAAAAATGTGCTTTTTCCTCCCCCTCATGGCAAGGTTGATATCTCTATTTGGCCTTCCATCCCTACCATGGAGGCAGATTTCAATAGACTGAGCAGAATAAAGGCACTATTATTGAACGAGGAAGTTATGCTCACGTCCGCCAGGGAGACATTCATTCTCCAGGTGGCGAGTACCCACAGTGAAATACAGGCCCTTTTGAACACTAATCTCCCCCAACATTTTGGGGAGTTAATTCATCGCATTTTTAACGCATCTAACACTGAGGGTCTGGTACACTTTTTTAAGGTCGTGGGGTCTGGTTTGGTGTCCTCCTTCCAAACTATTTTTGGTGTCATCCCGGCATTTATTCATTCTATTTTTTCCAGCGTCTTTGGCGGTTTCCCATTGATCATCGCTTTGGCGGCTGGTGTCCTGCTATTAATTTGTTTTCTGCGCAATGGCAGCTCCCCGATGGGACCTGCATGATCCGGACCGCCTCCAGCTACTCCGTGAGCGCCTTTTGGCTGGTTTTGGTGTCTTGCCATTGGCGACACTGAGTGTGTCATATACTCTTTCTTTTCGCTTTGCGTATTTCACTTGCGTGCAACCTGTAATGACTTGTGTCCGCTGTCCTTTCACCTGGACTTTGGATTATTGCCTCTCCAATTCGTCATTGTCTGTTCCGGATTTTGTTCAGTTGATGGGTCCCTTAGAGGCCCATGAGCAGGACTGTTCCGTTGCCGGCTATATGGCGCGTGTGGCTGCACTGGGGATTTTGGCGCAATGGGATATCTGGGCGGCTGCCCAGGATCTCCTACAACAAAGCTGTTTCGTTTATCACGCAAGTTGTCCCGCATTGCCTTTGGATGCTCCCTCTGCTGAGGAGCATTCCTGCTCTTTTGATCTCATGGATTGGATGGCATCTATGTTTTTTGATGATTCCAATGATGTCCTCTTGGGGGGTATGGCTTTTTTCTGCACTTCCACTTTCATGGATTGACCTGTCCTTCGCCGTGTGAGCGCTCCCTGTGCTCAACTGGATGTGTTTTTCTCTATATTGGACCTCTGTCTTGGCCGTCGGACTGACCAGGGGAGGGTGTCTTGTGGTTTGTTGCCTGCTTTGTTATGTTGGCCTGGCCTAGCTGCCATGTTGCTTTTCTTTGCGCGCGTTACACTGAGCCAGGGCTCCCTCGCCCTTTGCTCTTGCCAAGTTCTTTTGCGCTGTCTGCACTTTCTGTCTTTCACCTTTTCTCTTGTTTGATTTGGGCTCAGACTGCACAACATGTACAAGGTCGCATAACAATGTATTTCGGTTCTTCCTGATATGGCCAGTCTCGCGCACCCAGACATAACATTAGGCGCAAATGACATGAACCTTTGTGTGTCTTTAATACTGCGGTTTTACTGGCGCTTAACACACTTGGAGGAATCCTTTCCAGGGAGAAGAGCTGTGATTGTCTGCTGATGTAGTTCTGCATCTAGAGACCGAGGTATGAGGGTTCGCTAGTCAAAGCCCAGAGGTCTTCTATTTTTATAATAAACTATCTTACTGCACGGGGAGGGTGGTAATGTTATTTAGACATTTATCCACTGAGTTATGAAATGCTTTCCCCGTTTGTATTCTATGGAATTGTAACCATGCTGCTTATATTATTCATATGCATTATGCTATTAGTGCTGACACGTGTACTGTACCTTAGAGCACGTAAGTTGAAATAAATATTTTAATCTACCCTGTGTCTCTTCATACGCGTATTGTGGACAAGTACGAGTGAGTGACGAAAGAGTGTTCTTGCTTCTGCGAGTCCTGAGATAAAGATACCGTGTTCTGGGTTGTCCAATCATTGGTGCTTTGGTACTAATGGGATGCTAAGCTAGTTGGGTTGGGGTTTTGGGTGCTACGGTATATGGTAGGCAAACCACTGTATTCCGGGGTCCTATTATCCTGTGCATAGCTCTGTGTATGTGCAGAAACCTTATGACAAGGTGATGGTGAGTTCTGCTGGGGTGGTGGTGTGCTGGTGTGGAGGTGATGCTGAATGATACTCAGGTGATGGTGAGTTCTGCTGGGGTGGTGGTTTGCTGGTGTGGAGGTGATGCTGAATGATGCTCAGGTGAGAGTGAGTTCTGCTGGGGTGGTGGTTTGCTGGGGCGGAGGTGATGCTGAATGATACTCAGGTGATGGTGAGTTCTGCTGGGGTGGTGGTGTGCTGGTGCGGAGGTGATGCTGAATGATACTCAAGTGATGGTAAGTTCTGCTGGGGTGGTGGTTTGCGGGTGCGGAGGTGATGCTTAGGTGATGCTGAATGATACTCAGGTGATGGTGAGTGCTGCTGGGGTGGTGGTTTGCTGGTGTGGCGGTGATGCTTAGGTGATGCTGAATGATACTCAGGTGATGGTGAGTTCTGCTGGGGTGGTGGTTTGCTGGTGCGGCGGTGATGCTTAGGTGATGCTGAATGATACTCAGGTGATGTGAGTTCTGCTAGGGTGGTGGTGTGCTGGTGCGGAGGTGATGCTGAATGATACTCAGATGATGGTGAGTTCTGCTGGGGTGGTGGTGTGCTGGTGTGGAGGTGATGCTGAATGATACTCAGGTGATGGTGAGTTCTGCTGGGGTGGTGGTGTGCTGGTGTGGAGGTGATGCTGAATGATACTCAGGTGATGGTGAGTTCTGCTGGGGAGGTGGTTTGCTGGTGCGGAGGTGATGCTTAGGTGATGCTGAATGATACTCAGGTGATGGTGAGTTCTGCTGGGGTGGTGGTTTGCTGGTGCGGCGGTGATGCTTAGGTGATGCTGAATGATACTCAGGTGATGGTGAGTTCTGCTGGGGTGGTGGTGTGCTGGTGCGGAGGTGATGCTGAATGATACTCAGGTGATGGTGAGTTCTGCTGGGGTGGTGGTTTGCTGGTGCAGAGGTGATGCTTAGGTGATGCTGAATGATACTCAGATGATGGTGAGTTCTGCTGGGGTGGTGGTTTGCTGGTGCGGCGGTGATGCTTAGGTGATGCTGAATGATACTCAGGTGATGGTGAGTTCTGCTGGGCTGGTTGTTTGCTGGGGCGGAGGTGATGCTGAATGATACTCAGGTGATGGTGAGTTCTGCTGGGGTGGTGGTGTGCTGGTGCGGAGGTGATGCTGAATGATACTCAGGTGATGGTGAGTTCTGCTGGGGTGGTGGTTTGCTGGTGCGGAGGTGATGCTTAGGTGATGCTGTATGATACTCAGGTGATGGTGAGTTCTGCTGGGGTGGTGGTTTGCTGGTGCGGAGGTGATGCTTAGGTGATGCTGTATGATACTCAGGTGATGGTGAGTTCTGCTGGGGTGGTGGTGTGCTGGTGCGGAGGTGATGCTGAATGATACTCAGGTGATGGTGAGTTCTGCTGGGGTGGTGGTGTGCTGGTGCGGAGGTGATGCTGAGTGATAATGAGGTGGTACTGAGTGATGCTGTGATGGTGGTGCTGCGCTGGTGCTCAGTTGGTGCTGAGTGATGCTGAGTTGGTGCCTTGCTGAGGTGATTATGCGCTGATGCTGAGTCAGGTGCCCGGGAGCAGCTGGGGTCTAGAAGGAACGATACTCAGGTGATGGTGAGTTCTGCTGGGGTGGTGGTTTGCTGGTGCAGAGGTGATGCTTAGGTGATGCTGACTGATACTCAGGTGATGGTGAGTTCTGCTGGGGTGGTGGGTTGCGGGTGCGGAGTTGATGCTTAGGTGATGCTGAATGATACTCAGGTGATGGTGAGTTCTGCTGGGGTGGTGGTTTGCGGGTGCGGAGGTGATGCTTAGGTGAGGCTGAATGATACTCAGGTGATGGTGAGTTCTGCTGGGGTGGTGGTGTACTGGTGCGGAGGTGATGCTGAATGATACTCAGGTGATGGTGAGTTCTGCTGGGGTGGTGGTGTGCTGGTGTGGAGGTGATGCTTAGGTGATGCTGTATGATACTCAGGTGATGGTGAGTTCTGCTGGGGTGGTGGTGTGCTGGTGCAGAGGTGATGCTGAATGATACTCAGGTGATGGTGAGTTCTGCTGGGGTGGTGGTGTGCTGGTGCAGAGGTGATGCTGAGTGATAATGAGGTGGTAATGAGTGATGCTGTGATGGTGGTGCTGCGCTGGTGCTCAGTTGGTGCTGAGTGATGCTGAGTTGGTGCCTTGCTGAGGTGATTATGCGCTGATGCTGAGTCTGGTGCCCGGGAGCAGCTGGGGGCTAGAAGGAACGATACTCAGGTGATGGTGATTTCTGCTGGGGTGGTGGTTTGCTGGTGTGGAGGTGATGCTGAATGATACTCAGGTGATGGTGAGTTCTGCTGGGGTGGTGGTTTGCTGGTGTGGAGGTGATGCTGAATGATACTCAGGTGATAGTGAGTTCTGCTGGGGTGGTGGTTTGCTGGGGCGGAGGTGATGCTGAATGATACTCAGGTGATGGTGAGTTCTGCTGGGGTGGTGGTGTGCTGGTGCGGAGGTGATGCTGAATGATACTCAGGTGATGGTGAGTTCTGCTGGGGTGGTGGTTTGCTGGTGCAGAGGTGATGCTTAGGTGATGCTGAATGATACTCAGGTGATGGTGAGTTCTGCTGGGGTGGTGGTTTGCTGGTGCGGCGGTGATGCTTAGGTGATGCTGAATGATACTCAGGTGATGGTGAGTTCTGCTGGGGTGGTGGTTTGCTGGGGCGGAGGTGATGCTGAATGATACTCAGGTGATGGTGAGTTCTGCTGGGGTGGTGGTGTGCTGGTGCGGAGGTGATGCTGAATGATACTCAGGTGATGGTGAGTTCTGCTGGGGTGGTGGTTTGCTGGTGCGGAGGTGATGCTTAGGTGATGCTGTATGATACTCAGGTGATGGTGAGTTCTGCTGGGGTGGTGGTGTGCTGGTGCGGAGGTGATGCTGAATGATACTCAGGTGATGGTGAGTTCTGCTGGGGTGGTGGTGTGCTGGTGCGGAGTTGATGCTGAGTGATAATGAGGTGGTACTGAGTGATGCTGTGATGGTGGTGCTGCGCTGGTGCTCAGTTGCTGCTGAGTGATGCTGAGTTGGTGCCTTGCTGAGGTGATTATGCGCTGATGCTGAGTCAGGTGCCCGGGAGCAGCTGGGGTCTAGAAGGAACGATACTCAGGTGATGGTGAGTTCTGCTGGGGATGGTGGTTTGCTGGTGCAGAGGTGATGCTTAGGTGATGCTGACTGATACTCAGGTGATGGTGAGTTCTGCTGGGGTGGTGGTTTGCGGGTGCGGAGGTGATGCTTAGGTGATGCTGAATGATACTCAGGTGATGGTGAGTTCTGCTGGGGTGGTGGTTTGCGGGTGCGGAGGTGATGCTTAGGTGATGCTGAATGATACTCAGGTGATGGTGAGTTCTGCTGGGGTGGTGGTGTACTGGTGCGGAGGTGATGCTGAATGATACTCAGGTGATGGTGAGTTCTGCTGGGGTGGTGGTGTGCTGGTGCGGAGGTGATGCTGAGTGATAATGAGGTGGTACTGAGTGATGCTGTGATGGTGGTGCTGCGCTGGTGCTCAGTTGGTGCTGAGTGATGCTGAGTTGGTGCCTTGCTGAGGTGATTATGCGCTGATGCTGAGTCTGGTGCCCGGGAGCAGCTGGGGGCTAGAAGGAACGATACTCAGGTGATGGTGATTTCTGCTGGGGTGGTGGTTTGCTGGTGTGGAGGTGATGCTGAATGATACTCAGGTGATGGTGAGTTCTGCTGGGGTGGTGGTTTGCTGGTGTGGAGGTGATGCTGAATGATACTCAGGTGATAGTGAGTTCTGCTAGGGTGGTGGTTTGCTGGGGGCGGAGGTGATGCTGAATGATACTCAGCTGATGGTGAGTTCTGCTGGGGTGGTGGTGTGCTGGTGCGGAGGTGATGCTGAATGATACTCAGGTGATGGTGAGTTCTGCTGGGGTGGTGGTGTGCTGGTGTGGAGGTGATGCTGAATGATACTCAGGTGATGGTGAGTTCTGCTGGGGTGGTGGTGTGCTGGTGTTTAGGTGATGCTGAATGATACTCAGGTGATGGTGAGTTCTGCTGGGGTGGTGGTTTGCTGGTGTGGAGGTGATGCTGAATGATACTCAGGTGATAGTGAGTTCTGCTGGGGTGGTGGTTTGCTGGGGCGGAGGTGATGCTGAATGATACTCAGGTGATGGTGAGTTCTGCTGGGGTGGTGGTGTGCTGGTGCGGAGGTGATGCTGAATGATACTCAGGTGATGGTGAGTTCTGCTGGGGTGGTGGTTTGCTGGTGCAGAGGTGATGCTTAGGTGATGCTGAATGATACTCAGTTGATGGTGAGTTCTGCTGGGGTGGTGGTTTGCTGGTGCGGCGGTGATGCTTAGGTGATGCTGAATGATACTCAGGTGATGGTGAGTTCTGCTGGGGTGGTGGTTTGCTGGGGCGGAGGTGATGCTGAATGATACTCAGGTGATGGTGAGTTCTGCTGGGGTGGTGGTTTGCTGGTGCGGAGGTGATGCTTAGGTGATGCTGTATGATACTCAGGTGATGGTGAGTTCTGCTGGGGTGGTGGTGTGCTGGTGCGGAGGTGATGCTGAATGATACTCAGGTGATGGTGAGTTCTGCTGGGGTGGTGGTGTGCTGGTGCGGAGGTGATGCTGAGTGATAATGAGGTGGTACTGAGTGATGCTGTGATGGTGGTGCTGCGCTGGTGCTCAGTTGGTGCTGAGTGATGCTGAGTTGGTGCCTTGCTGAGGTGATTATGCGCTGATGCTGAGTCAGGTGCCCGGGAGCAGCTGGGGTCTAGAAGGAACGATACTCAGGTGATGGTGAGTTCTGCTGGGGTGGTGGTTTGCTGGTGCAGAGGTGATGCTTAGGTGATGCTGACTGATACTCAGGTGATGGTGAGTTCTGCTGGGGTGGTGGTTTGTTGGTGCGGAGGTGATGCTTAGGTGATGCTGAATGATACTCAGGTGATGGTGAGTTCTGCTGGGGTGGTGGTGTGCTGGTGTGGAGGTGATGCTTAGGTGATGCTGTATGATACTCAGGTGATGGTGAGTTCTGCTGGGGTGGTGGTGTGCTGGTGCGGAGGTGATGCTGAATGATACTCAGGTGATGGTGAGTTCTGCTGGGGTGGTGGTGTGCTGGTGCGGAGGTGATGCTGAGTGATAATGAGATGGTACTGAGTGATGCTGTCATGGTGGTGCTGCGCTGGTGCTCAGTTGGTGCTGAGTGATGCTGAGTTGGTGCCTTGCTGATGTGATTATGCGCTGATGCTGAGTCTGGTGCCCGGGAGCAGCTGGGGGCTAGAAGGAACGATACTCAGGTGATGGTGATTTCTGCTGGGGTGGTGGTTTGCTGGTGCGGAGGTGATGCTTGGTGATGCTGAATGATACTCAGGTGATGGTGAGTTCTGCTGGGGTGGTGGTTTGTGGGTGCGGAGGTGATGCTTAGGTGATGCTGAATGATACTCAGGTGATGGTGAGTTCTGCTGGGGTGGTGGTTTGTGGGTGCGGAGGTGATGCTTAGGTGATGCTGAATGATACTCAGGTGATGGTGAGTTCTGCTGGGGTGGTGGTTTGCTGGGGCGGAGGTGATGCTGAATGATACTCAGGTGATGGTGAGTTCTGCTGGGGTGGTGGTGTGCTGGTGCGGAGGTGATGCTGAATGATACTCAGGTGATGGTGAGTTCTGCTGGGGTGGTGGTTTGCTGGTGCAGAGGTGATGCTTAGGTGATGCTGTATGATACTCAGGTGATGGTGAGTTCTGCTGGGGTGGTGGTGTGCTGGTGCGGAGGTGATGCTGAATGATACTCAGGTGATGGTGAGTTCTGCTGGGGTGGTGGTGTGCTGGTGCGGAGGTGATGCTGAGTGATAATGAGGTGGTACTGAGTGATGCTGTGATGGTGGTGCTGCGCTGGTGCTCAGTTGGTGCTGAGTGATGCTGAGTTGGTGCCTTGCTGAGGTGATTATGCGCTGATGCTGAGTAAGGTGCCCGGGAGCAGCTGGGGTCTAGAAGGAACGATACTCAGGTGATGGTGAGTTCTGCTGGGGTGGTGGTTTGCTGGTGCAGAGGTGATGCTTAGGTGATGCTGACTGATACTCAGGTGATGGTGAGTTCTGCTGGGGTGGTGGTTTGCGGGTGCAGAGGTGATGCTTAGGTGATGCTGAATGATACTCAGGTGATGGTGAGTTCTGCTGGGGTGGTGGTTTGCGGGTGCGGAGGTGATGCTTAGGTGATGCTGAATGATACTCAGGTGATGGTGAGTTCTGCTGGGGTGGTGGTGTACTGGTGCGGAGGTGATGCTGAATGATACTCAGGTGATGGTGAGTTCTGCTGGGGTGGTGGTGTGCTGGTGTGGCGGTGATGCTTAGGTGATGCTGAATGATACTCAGGTGATGGTGAGTTCTGCTGGGGTGGTGGTGTACTGGTGCGGAGGTGATGCTGAATGATACTCAGGTGATGGTGAGTTCTGCTGGGGTGGTGGTTTGCTGGTGTGGAGGTGATGCTTAGGTGATGCTGAATGATACTCAGGTGATGGTGAGTTCTGCTGGGGTGGTGGTTTGCTGGTGCGGCGGTGATGCTTAGGTGATGCTGAATGATACTCAGGTGATGGTGAGTTCTGCTAGGGTGGTGGTGTGCTGGTGCGGAGGTGATGCTGAATGATACTCAGGTGATGGTGAGTTCTGCTGGGGTGGTGGTGTGCTGGTGTGGAGGTGATTCTGAATGATACTCAGGTGATGGTGAGTTCTACTGGGGTGGTGGTGTGCTGGTGTGGAGGTGATGCTGAATGATACTCAGGTGATGGTGAGTTCTGCTGGGGAGGTGGTTTGCTGGTGCGGAGGTGATGCTTAGGTGATGCTGAATGATACTCAGGTGATGGTGAGTTCTGCTGGGGTGGTGGTGTGCTGGTGTGGAGGTGATACTGAATGATACTCAGGTGATGGTGAGTTCTGCTGGGGTGGTGGTGTGCTGGTGTGGAGGTGATGCTGAATGATACTCAGGTGATGGTGAGTTCTGCTGGGGAGGTGGTTTGCTGGTGCGGAGGTGATGCTTAGGTGATGCTGAATGATACTCAGGTGATGGTGAGTTCTGCTGCGGTGGTGGTTTGCAGGTGCGGAGGTGATGCATAGGTGATGCTGAATGATACTCAGGTGATGGTGAGTTCTGCTGGGGTGGTGGTTTGCGGGTGCGGAGTTGATGCTTAGGTGATGCTGAATGATACTCAGGTGATGGTGAGTTCTGCTGGGGTGGTGGTTTGCTGGGGCGGAGGTGATGCTGAATGATACTCAGGTGATGGAGAGTTCTGCTGGGGTGGTGGTGTGCTGGTGCGGAGGTGATGCTGAATGATACTCAGGTGATGGTGAGTTCTGCTGGGGTGGTCGTTTGCTGGTGCGGAGGTGATGCTTAGGTGATGCTGTATGATACTCAGGTGATGGTGAGTTCTGCTGGGGTGGTGGTGTGCTGGTGCGGAGGTGATGCTGAATGATACTCAGGTGATGGTGAGTTCTGCTGGGGTGGTGGTGTGCTGGTGCGGAGGTGATGCTGAGTGATAATGAGGTGGTACTGAGTGATGCTGTGATGGTGGTGCTGCGCTGGTGCTCAGTTGGTGCTGAGTGATGCTGAGTTGGTGCCTTGCTGAGGTGATTATGCGCTGAAGCTGAGTCAGGTGCCCGGGAGCAGCTGGGGGCTAGAAGGAACGATACTCAGGTGATGGTGAGTTCTGCTGGGGTGGTGGTTTGCTGGTGCAGAGGTGATGCTTAGGTGATGCTGAATGATACTCAGGTGATGGTGAGTTCTGCTGGGGTGGTGGTTTGCGGATGCGGAGGTGATGCTTAGGTGATGCTGAATGATACTCAGGTGATGGTGAGTTCTGCTGGGGTGGTGGTTTGCGGGTGCGGAGGTGATGCTTAGGTGATGCTGAATGATACTCAGGTGATGGTGAGTTCTGCTGGGGTGGTGGTGTACTGGTGCGGAGGTGATGCTGAATGATACTCAGGTGATGGTGAGTTCTGCTGAGATGGTGGTGTGCTGGTGTGGAGGTGATGCTGAATGATACTCAGGTGATGGTGAGTTCTGCTGGGGTGGTGGTTTGCTGGTGTGGAGGTGATGCTGAATGATGCTCAGGTGAGAGTGAGTTCTGCTGGGGTGGTGGTTTGCTGGGGCAGAGGTGATGCTGAATGATACTCAGGTGATGGTGAGTTCTGCTGGGGTGGTGGTGGGCTGGTGCGGAGGTGATGCTGAATGATACTCAAGTGATGGTAAGTTCTGCTGGGGTGGTGGTTTGCGGGTGCGGAGGTGATGCTTAGGTGATGCTGAATGATACTCAGGTGATGGTGAGTGCTGCTGGGGTGGTGGTTTGCTGGTGTGGCGGTGATGCTTAGGTGATGCTGAATGATACTCAGGTGATGGTGAGTTCTGCTGGGGTGGTGGTGTGCTGGTGTGGAGGTGATGCTGAATGATACTCAGGTGATGGTGAGTTCTGCTGGGGAGGTGGTTTGCTGGTGCGGAGGTGATGCTTAGGTGATGCTGAATGATACTCAGGTGATGGTGAGTTCTGCTGGGGTGGTGGTTTGCTGGTGCGGCGGTGATGCTTAGGTGATGCTGAATGATACTCAGGTGATGGTGAGTTCTGCTGGGGTGGTGGTGTGCTGGTGCGGAGGTGATGCTGAATGATACTCAGGTGATGGTGAGTTCTGCTGGGGTGGTGGTTTGCTGGTGCAGAGGTGATGCTTAGGTGATGTTGAATGATACTCAGATGATGGTGAGTTCTGCTGGGGTGGTGGTTTGCTGGTGCGGCGGTGATGCTTAGGTGATGCTGAATGATACTCAGGTGATGGTGAGTTCTGCTGGGCTGGTGGTTTGCTGGGGCGGAGGTGATGCTGAATGATACTCAGGTGATGGTGAGTTCTGCTGGGGTGGTGGTGTGCTGGTGCGGAGGTGATGCTGAATGATACTCAGGTGATGGTGAGTTCTGCTGGGGTGGTGGTTTGCTGGTGCGGAGGTGATGCTTAGGTGATGCTGTATGATACTCAGGTGATGGTGAGTTCTGCTGGGGTGGTGGTGTGCTGGTGCGGAGGTGATGCTGAATGATACTCAGGTGATGGTGAGTTCTGCTGGGGTGGTGGTGTGCTGGTGCGGAGGTGATGCTGAGTGATAATGAGGTGGTACTGAGTGATGCTGTGATGGTGGTGCTGCGCTGGTGCTCAGTTGGTGCTGAGTGATGCTGAGTTGGTGCCTTGCTGAGGTGATTATGCGCTGATGCTGAGTCAGGTGCCCGGGAGCAGCTGGGGTCTAGAAGGAACGATACTCAGGTGATGGTGAGTTCTGCTGGGGTGGTGGTTTGCTGGTGCAGAGATGATGCTTAGGTGATGCTGACTGATACTCAGGTGATGGTGAGTTCTGCTGGGGTGCTGGTTTGCGGGTGCGGAGTTGATGCTTAGGTGATGCTGAATGATACTCAGGTGATGGTGAGTTCTGCTGGGGTGGTGGTTTGCGGGTGCGGAGGTGATGCTTAGGTGATGCTGAATGATACTCAGGTGATGGTGAGTTCTGCTGGGGTGGTGGTGTACTGGTGCGGAGGTGATGCTGAATGATACTCAGGTGATGGTGAGTTCTGCTGGGGTGGTGGTGTGCTGGTGTGGAGGTGATGCTTAGGTGATGCTGTATGATACTCAGGTGATGGTGAGTTCTGCTGGGGTGGTGGTGTGCTGGTGCGGAGGTGATGCTGAATGATACTCAGGTGATGGTGAGTTCTGCTGGGGTGGTGGTGTGCTGGTGCGGAGGTGATGCTGAGTGATAATGAGGTGGTACTGAGTGATGCTGTGATGGTGGTGCTGCGCTGGTGCTCAGTTGTTGCTGAGTGATGCTGAGTTGGTGCCTTGCTGAGGTGATTATGCGCTGATGCTGAGTCTGGTGCCCGGGAGCAGCTGGGGGCTAGAAGGAACAATACTCAGGTGATGGTGATTTCTGCTGGGGTGGTGGTTTGCTGGTGTGGAGGTGATGCTGAATGATACTCAGGTGATGGTGAGTTCTGCTGGGGTGGTGGTTTGCTGGTGTGGAGGTGATGCTGAATGATACTCAGGTGATAGTGAGTTCTGCTGGGGTGGTGGTTTGCTGGTGCGGAGGTGATGCTGAATGATACTCAGGTGATGGTGAGTTCTGCTGGGGTGGTGGTTTGCTGGTGCAGAGGTGATGCTTAGGTGATGCTGAATGATACTCAGGTGATGGTGAGTTCTGCTGGGGTGGTGGTTTGCTGGTGCGGAGGTGATGCTTAGGTGATGCTGAATGATACTCAGGTGATGGTGAGTTCTGCTGGGGTGGTGGTTTGCTGGGGCGGAGGTGATGCTGAATGATACTCAGGTGATGGTGAGTTCTGCTGGGGTGGTGGTGTGCTGGTGCGGAGGTGATGCTGAATGATACTCAGGTGATGGTGAGTTCTGCTGGGGTGGTGGTTTGCTGGTGCGGAGGTGATGCTTAGGTGATGCTGTATGATACTCAGGTGATGGTGAGTTCTGCTGGGGTGGTGGTGTGCTGGTGCGGAGGTGATGCTGAATGATACTCAGGTGATGGTGAGTTCTGCTGGGGTGGTGGTGTGCTGGTGCGGAGGTGATGCTGAATGATACTCAGGTGATGGTGAGTTCTGCTGGGGTGGTGGTGTGCTGGTGCGGAGGTGATGCTGAGTGATAATGAGATGGTACTGAGTGATGCTGTGATGGTGGTGCTGCGCTGGTGCTCAGTTGGTGCTGAGTGATGCTGAGTTGGTGCCTTGCTGATGTGATTATGCGCTGATGCTGAGTCTGGTGCCCGGGAGCAGCTGGGGGCTAGAAGGAACGATACTCAGGTGATGGTGATTTCTGCTGGGGTGGTGGTTTGCTGGTGCGGAGGTGATGCTTGGTGATGCTGAATGATACTCAGGTGATGGTGAGTTCTGCTGGGGTGGTGGTTTGTGGGTGCGGAGGTGATGCTTAGGTGATGCTGAATGATACTCAGGTGATGGTGAGTTCTGCTGGGGTGGTGGTTTGTGGGTGCGGAGGTGATGCTTAGGTGATGCTGAATGATACTCAGGTGATGGTGAGTTCTGCTGGGGTGGTGGTTTGCTGGGGCGGAGGTGATGCTGAATGATACTCAGGTGATGGTGAGTTCTGCTGGGGTGGTGGTGTGCTGGTGCGGAGGTGATGCTGAATGATACTCAGGTGATGGTGAGTTCTGCTGGGGTGGTGGTTTGCTGGTGCAGAGGTGATGCTTAGGTGATGCTGTATGATACTCAGGTGATGGTGAGTTCTGCTGGGGTGGTGGTGTGCTGGTGCGGAGGTGATGCTGAATGATACTCAGGTGATGGTGAGTTCTGCTGGGGTGGTGGTGTGCTGGTGCGGAGGTGATGCTGAGTGATAATGAGGTGGTACTGAGTGATGCTGTGATGGTGGTGCTGCGCTGGTGCTCAGTTGGTGCTGAGTGATGCTGAGTTGGTGCCTTGCTGAGGTGATTATGCGCTGATGCTGAGTCAGGTGCCCGGGAGCAGCTGGGGTCTAGAAGGAACGATACTCAGGTGATGGTGAGTTCTGCTGGGGTGGTGGTTTGCTGGTGCAGAGGTGATGCTTAGGTGATGCTGACTGATACTCAGGTGATGGTGAGTTCTGCTGGGGTGGTGGTTTGCGGGTGCGGAGGTGATGCTTAGGTGATGCTGAATGATACTCAGGTGATGGTGAGTTCTGCTGGGGTGGTGGTTTGCGGGTGCGGAGGTGATGCTTAGGTGATGCTGAATGATACTCAGGTGATGGTGAGTTCTGCTGGGGTGGTGGTGTACTGGTGCGGAGGTGATGCTGAATGATACTCAGGTGATGGTGAGTTCTGCTGGGGTGGTGGTGTGCTGGTGTGGCGGTGATGCTTAGGTTATGCTGAATGATACTCAGGTGATGGTGAGTTCTGCTGGGGTGGTGGTTTGCGGGTGCGGAGGTGATGCTTAGGTGATGCTGAATGATACTCAGGTGATGGTGAGTTCTGCTGGGGTGGTGGTGTACTGGTGCGGAGGTGATGCTGAATGATACTCAGGTGATGGTGAGTTCTGCTGGGGTGGTGGTTTGCTGGTGTGGAGGTGATGCTTAGGTGATGCTGAATGATACTCAGGTGATGGTGAGTTCTGCTGGGGTGGTGGTTTGCAGGTGCGGCGGTGATGCTTAGGTGATGCTGAATGATACTCAGGTGATGGTGAGTTCTGCTAGGGTGGTGGTGTGCTGGTGCGGAGGTGATGCTGAATGATACTCAGGTGATGGTGAGTTCTGCTGGGGTGGTGGTGTGCTGGTGTGGAGGTGATGCTGAATGATACTCAGGTGATGGTGAGTTCTGCTGGGGTGGTGGTGTGCTGGTGTGGAGGTGATGCTGAATGATACTCAGGTGATGGTGAGTTCTGCTGGGGTGGTGGTTTGCTGGTGCGGAGGTGATGCTTAGGTGATGCTGAATGATACTCAGGTGATGGTGAGTTCTGCTGGGGTGGTGGTGTGCTGGTGTGGAGGTGATACTGAATGATACTCAGGTGATGGTGAGTTCTGCTGGGGTGGTGGTGTGCTGGTGTGGAGGTGATGCTGAATGATACTCAGGTGATGGTGAGTTCTGCTGGGGTGGTGGTTTGCTGGTGCGGAGGTGATGCTTAGGTGATGCTGAATGATACTCAGGTGATGGTGAGTTCTGCTGGGGTGGTGGTTTGCGGGTGCGGAGGTGATGCTTAGGTGATGCTGAATGATACTCAGGTGATGGTGAGTTCTGCTGGGGTGGTGGTTTGCTGGTGCGGAGTTGATGCTTAGGTGATGCTGAATGATACTCAGGTGATGGTGAGTTCTGCTGGGGTGGTGGTTTGCTGGGGCGGAGGTGATGCTGAATGATACTCAGGTGATGGTGAGTTCTGCTGGGGTGGTGGTTTGCTGGTGCGGAGGTGATGCTTAGGTGATGCTGTATGATACTCAGGTGATGGTGAGTTCTGCTGGGGTGGTGGTGTGCTGGTGCGGAGGTGATGCTGAATGATACTCAGGTGATGGTGAGTTCTGCTGGGGTGGTGGTGTGCTGGTGCGGAGGTGATGCTGAGTGATAATGAGGTGGTACTGAGTGATGCTGTGATGGTGGTGCTGCGCTGGTGCTCAGTTGGTGCTGAGTGATGCTGAGTTGGTGCCTTGCTGAGGTGATTATGCGCTGAAGCTGAGTCAGGTGCCCGGGAGCAGCTGGGGGCTAGAAGGAACGATACTCAGGTGATGGTGAGTTCTGCTGGGGTGGTGGTTTGCTGGTGCAGAGGTGATGCTTAGGTGATGCTGAATGATACTCAGGTGATGGTGAGTTCTGCTGGGGTGGTGGTTTGCGGATGCGGAGGTGATGCTTAGGTGATGCTGAATGATACTCAGGTGATGGTGAGTTCTGCTGGGGTGGTGGTTTGCGGGTGCGGAGGTGATGCTTAGGTGATGCTGAATGATACTCAGGTGATGGTGAGTTCTGCTGGGGTGGTGGTGTACTGGTGCGGAGGTGATGCTGAATGATACTCAGGTGATGGTGAGTTCTGCTGGGGTGGTGGTGTGCTGGTGTGGAGGTGATGCTGAATGATACTCAGGTGATGGTGAGTTCTGCTGGGGTGGTGGTTTGCTGGTGTGGAGGTGATGCTGAATGATGCTCAGGTGAGAGTGAGTTCTGCTGGGGTGGTGGTTTGCTGGGGCAGAGGTGATGCTGAATGATACTCAGGTGATGGTGAGTTCTGCTGGGGTGGTGGTGTGCTGGTGCGGAGGTGATGCTGAATGATACTCAAGTGATGGTGAGTTCTGCTGGGGTGGTGGTTTGCTGGTGCGGAGGTGATGCTTAGGTGATGCTGAATGATACTCAGGTGATGGTGAGTGCTGCTGGGGTGGTGGTTTGCTGGTGTGGCGGTGATGCTTAGGTGATGCTGAATGATACTCAGGTGATGGTGAGTTCTGCTGGGGTGGTGGTTTGCTGGTGCGGCGGTGATGCTTAGGTGATGCTGAATGATACTCAGGTGATGTGAGTTCTGCTAGGGTGGTGGTGTGCTGGTGCGGAGGTGATGCTGAATGATACTCAGATGATGGTGAGTTCTGCTGGGGTGGTGGTGTGCTGGTGTGGAGGTGATGCTGAATGATACTCAGGTGATGGTGAGTTCTGCTGGGGTGGTGGTGTGCTGGTGTGGAGGTGATGCTGAATGATACTCAGGTGATGGTGAGTTCTGCTGGGGTGGTGGTTTGCTGGTGCGGAGGTGATGCTTAGGTGATGCTGAATGATACTCAGGTGATGGTGAGTTCTGCTGGGGTGGTGGTTTGCTGGTGCGGCGGTGATGCTTAGGTGATGCTGAATGATACTCAGGTGATGGTGAGTTCTGCTGGGGTGGTGGTGTGCTGGTGCGGAGGTGATGCTGAATGATACTCAGGTGATGGTGAGTTCTGCTGGGGTGGTGGTTTGCTGGTGCAGAGGTGATGCTTAGGTGATGCTGAATGATACTCAGATGATGGTGAGTTCTGCTGGGGTGGTGGTTTGCTGGTGCGGCGGTGATGCTTAGGTGATGCTGAATGATACTCAGGTGATGGTGAGTTCTGCTGGGCTGGTGGTTTGCTGGGGCGGAGGTGATGCTGAATGATACTCAGGTGATGGTGAGTTCTGCTGGGGTGGTGGTGTGCTGGTGCGGAGGTGATGCTGAATGATACTCAGGTGATGGTGAGTTCTGCTGGGGTGGTGGTTTGCTGGTGCGGAGGTGATGCTTAGGTGATGCTGTATGATACTCAGGTGATGGTGAGTTCTGCTGGGGTGGTGGTGTGCTGGTGCGGAGGTGATGCTGAATGATACTCAGGTGATGGTGAGTTCTGCTGGGGTGGTGGTGTGCTGGTGCGGAGGTGATGCTGAGTGATAATGAGGTGGTACTGAGTGATGCTGTGATGGTGGTGCTGCGCTGGTGCTCAGTTGGTGCTGAGTGATGCTGAGTTGGTGCCTTGCTGAGGTGATTATGCGCTGATGCTGAGTCAGGTGCCCGGGAGCAGCTGGGGTCTAGAAGGAACGATACTCAGGTGATGGTGAGTTCTGCTGGGGTGGTGGTTTGCTGGTGCAGAGGTGATGCTTAGGTGATGCTGACTGATACTCAGGTGATGGTGAGTTCTGCTGGGGTGGTGGTTTGCGGGTGCGGAGTTGATGCTTAGGTGATGCTGAATGATACTCAGGTGATGGTGAGTTCTGCTGGGGTGGTGGTTTGCGGGTGCGGAGGTGATGCTTAGGTGATGCTGAATGATACTCAGGTGATGGTGAGTTCTGCTGGGGTGGTGGTGTACTGGTGCGGCGGTGATGCTGAATGATACTCAGGTGATGGTGAGTTCTGCTGGGGTGGTGGTGTGCTGGTGTGGAGGTGATGCTTAGGTGATGCTGTATGATACTCAGGTGATGGTGAGTTCTGCTGGGGTGGTGGTGTGCTGGTGCGGAGGTGATGCTGAATGATACTCAGGTGATGGTGAGTTCTGCTGGGGTGGTGGTGTGCTGGTGCGGAGGTGATGCTGAGTGATAATGAGGTGGTACTGAGTGATGCTGTGATGGTGGTGCTGCGCTGGTGCTCAGTTGTTGCTGAGTGATGCTGAGTTGGTGCCTTGCTGAGGTGATTATGCGCTGATGCTGAGTCTGGTGCCCGGGAGCAGCTGGGGGCTAGAAGGAACAATACTCAGGTGATGGTGATTTCTGCTGGGGTGGTGGTTTGCTGGTGTGGAGGTGATGCTGAATGATACTCAGGTGATGGTGAGTTCTGCTGTGGTGGTGGTTTGCTGGTGTGGAGGTGATGCTGAATGATACTCAGGTGATTGTGAGTTCTGCTGGGGTGGTGGTTTGCTGGGGCGGAGGTGATGCTGAATGATACTCAGGTGATGGTGAGTTCTGCTGGGGTGGTGGTGTGCTGGTGCGGAGGTGATGCTGAATGATACTCAGGTGATGGTGAGTTCTGCTGGGGTGGTGGTTTGCTGGTGCAGAGGTGATGCTTAGGTGATGCTGAATGATACTCAGGTGATGGTGAGTTCTGCTGGGGTGGTGGTTTGCTGGTGCGGCGGTGATGCTTAGGTGATGCTGAATGATACTCAGGTGATGGTGAGTTCTGCTGGGGTGGTGGTTTGCTGGGGCGGAGGTGATGCTGAATGATACTCAGGTGATGGTGAGTTCTGCTGGGGTGGTGGTGTGCTGGTGCGGAGGTGATGCTGAATGATACTCAGGTGATGGTGAGTTCTGCTGGGGTGGTGGTTTGCTGGTGCGGCGGTGATGCTTAGGTGATGCTGAATGATACTCAGGTGATGGTGAGTTCTGCTGGGGTGGTGGTTTGCTGGGGCGGAGGTGATGCTGAATGATACTCAGGTGATGGTGAGTTCTGCTGGGGTGGTGGTTTGCTGGTGCGGAGGTGATGCTTAGGTGATGCTGTATGATACTCAGGTGATGGTGAGTTCTGCTGGGGTGGTGGTGTGCTGGTGCGGAGGTGATGCTGAATGATACTCAGGTGATGGTGAGTTCTGCTGGGGTGGTGGTGTGCTGGTGCGGAGTTGATGCTGAGTGATAGTGAGGTGGTACTGAGTGATGCTGTGATGGTGGTGCTGCGCTGGTGCTCAGTTGCTGCTGAGTGATGCTGAGTTGGTGCCTTGCTGAGGTGATTATGCGCTGATGCTGAGTCAGGTGCCCGGGAGCAGCTGGGGTCTAGAAGGAACGATACTCAGGTGATGGTGAGTTCTGCTGGGGTGGTGGTTTGCTGGTGCAGAGGTGATGCTTAGGTGATGCTGACTGATACTCAGGTGATGGTGAGTTCTGCTGGGGTGGTGGTTTGCGGGTGCGGAGGTGATGCTTAGGTGATGCTGAATGATACTCAGGTGATGGTGAGTTCTGCTGGGGTGGTGGTTTGCGGGTGCGGAGGTGATGCTTAGGTGATGCTGAATGATACTCAGGTGATGGTGAGTTCTGCTGGGGTGGTGGTGTACTGGTGCGGAGGTGATGCTGAATGATACTCAGGTGATGGTGAGTTCTGCTGGGGTGGTGGTGTGCTGGTGCGGAGGTGATGCTGAGTGATAATGAGGTGGTACTGAGTGATGCTGTGATGGTGGTGCTGCGCTGGTGCTCAGTTGGTGCTGAGTGATGCTGAGTTGGTGCCTTGCTGAGGTGATTATGCGCTGATGCTGAGTCTGGTGCCCGGGAGCAGCTGGGGGTAGAAGGAACGATACTCAGGTGATGGTGATTTCTGCTGGGGTGGTGGTTTGCTGGTGTGGAGGTGATGCTGAATGATACTCAGGTGATGGTGAGTTCTGCTGGGGTGGTGGTTTGCTGGTGTGGAGGTGATGCTGAATGATACTCAGGTGATAGTGAGTTCTGCTAGGGTGGTGGTTTGCTGGGGCGGAGGTGATGCTGAATGATACTCAGGTGATGGTGAGTTCTGCTGGGGTGGTGGTGTGCTGGTGCGGAGGTGATGCTGAATGATACTCAGGTGATGGTGAGTTCTGCTGGGGTGGTGGTGTGCTGGTGTGGAGGTGATGCTGAATGATACTCAGGTGATGGTGAGTTCTGCTGGGGTGGTGGTGTGCTGGTGTTTAGGCGATGCTGAATGATACTCAGGTGATGGTGAGTTCTGCTGGGGTGGTGGTTTGCTGGTGTGGAGGTGATGCTGAATGATACTCAGGTGATAGTGAGTTCTGCTGGGGTGGTGGTTTGCTGGGGCGGAGGTGATGCTGAATGATACTCAGGTGATGGTGAGTTCTGCTGGGGTGGTGGTGTGCTGGTGCGGAGGTGATGCTGAATGATACTCAGGTGATGGTGAGTTCTGCTGGGGTGGTGGTTTGCTGGTGCGGCGGTGATGCTTAGGTGATGCTGAATGATACTCAGGTGATGGTGAGTTCTGCTGGGGTGGTGGTTTGCTGGGGCGGAGGTGATGCTGAATGATACTCAGGTGATGGTGAGTTCTGCTGGGGTGGTGGTTTGCTGGTGCGGAGGTGATGCTTAGGTGATGCTGTATGATACTCAGGTGATGGTGAGTTCTGCTGGGGTGGTGGTGTGCTGGTGCGGAGGTGATGCTGAATGATACTCAGGTGATGGTGAGTTCTGCTGGGGTGGTGGTGTGCTGGTGCGGAGGTGATGCTGAGTGATAATGAGGTGGTACTGAGTGATGCTGTGATGGTGGTGCTGCGCTGGTGCTCAGTTGGTGCTGAGTGATGCTGAGTTGGTGCCTTGCTGAGGTGATTATGCGCTGATGCTGAGTCAGGTGCCCGGGAGCAGCTGGGGTCTAGACGGAATGATACTCAGGTGATGGTGAGTTCTGCTGGGGTGGTGGTTTGCTGGTGCAGAGGTGATGCTTAGGTGATGCTGACTGATACTCAGGTGATGGTGAGTTCTGCTGGGGTGGTGGTTTGCGGGTGCGGAGGTGATGCTTAGGTGATGCTGAATGATACTCAGGTGATGGTGAGTTCTGCTGGGGTGGTGGTGTGCTGGTGTGGAGGTGATGCTTAGGTGATGCTGTATGATACTCAGGTGATGGTGAGTTATGCTGGGGTGGTGGTGTGCTGGTGCGGAGGTGATGCTGAATGATACTCAGGTGATGGTGAGTTCTGCTGGGGTGGTGGTTTGCGGGTGCGGAGGTGATGCTTAGGTGATGCTGTATGATACTCAGGTGATGGTGAGTTCTGCTGGGGTGGTGGTGTGCTGGTGCGGAGGTGATGCTGAATGATACTCAGGTGATGGTGAGTTCTGCTGGGGTGGTGGTGTGCTGGTGCGGAGTTGATGCTGAGTGATAATGAGGTGGTACTGAGTGATGCTGTGATGGTGGTGCTGCGCTGGTGCTCAGTTGCTGCTGAGTGATGCTGAGTTGGTGCCTTGCTGAGGTGATTATGCGCTGATGCTGAGTCAGGTGCCCGGGAGCAGCTGGGGTCTAGAAGGAACGATACTCAGGTGATGGTGAGTTCTGCTGGGGTGGTGGTTTGCTGGTGCAGAGGTGATGCTTAGGTGATGCTGACTGATACTCAGGTGATGGTGAGTTCTGCTGGGGTGGTGGTTTGCGGGTGCGGAGGTGATGCTTAGGTGATGCTGAATGATACTCAGGTGATGGTGAGTTCTGCTGGGGTGGTGGTTTGCGGGTGCGGAGGTGATGCTTAGGTGATGCTGAATGATACTCAGGTGATGGTGAGTTCTGCTGGGGTGGTGGTGTACTGGTGCGGAGGTGATGCTGAATGATACTCAGGTGATGGTGAGTTCTGCTGGGGTGGTGGTGTGCTGGTGCGGAGGTGATGCTGAGTGATAATGAGGTGGTACTGAGTGATGCTGTGATGGTGGTGCTGCGCTGGTGCTCAGTTGGTGCTGAGTGATGCAGAGTTGGTGCCTTGCTGAGGTGATTATGCGCTGATGCTGAGTCTGGTGCCCGGGAGCAGCTGGGGGCTAGAAGGAACGATACTCAGGTGATGGTGATTTCTGCTGGGGTGGTGGTTTGCTGGTGTGGAGGTGATGCTGAATGATACTCAGGTGATGGTGAGTTCTGCTGGGGTGGTGGTTTGCTGGTGTGGAGGTGATGCTGAATGATACTCAGGTGATAGTGAGTTCTGCTAGGGTGGTGGTTTGCTGGGGCGGAGGTGATGCTGAATGATACTCAGGTGATGGTGAGTTCTGGTGCGGAGGTGATGCTGAATGATACTCAGGTGATGGTGAGTTCTGCTGGGGTGGTGGTGTGCTGGTGTGGAGGTGATGCTGAATGATACTCAGGTGATGGTGATTTCTACTGGGGTGGTGGTGTGCTGGTGTTTAGGCGATGCTGAATGATACTCAGGTGATGGTGAGTTCTGCTGGGGTGGTGGTTTGCTGGTGTGGAGGTGATGCTGAATGATACTCAGGTGATAGTGAGTTCTGCTGGGGTGGTGGTTTGCTGGGGCGGAGGTGATGCTGAATGATACTCAGGTGATGGTGAGTTCTGCTGGGGTGGTGGTGTGCTTGTGCGGAGGTGATGCTGAATGATACTCAGGTGATGGTGAGTTCTGCTGGGGTGGTGGTTTGCTGGTGCGGCGGTGATGCTTAGGTGATGCTGAATGATACTCAGGTGATGGTGAGTTCTGCTGGGGTGGTGGTTTGCTGGGGCGGAGGTGATGCTGAATGATACTCAGGTGATGGTGAGTTCTGCTGGGGTGGTGGTTTGCTGGTGCGGAGGTGATGCTTAGGTGATGCTGTATGATACTCAGGTGATGGTGAGTTCTGCTGGGGTGGTGGTGTGCTGGTGCGGAGGTGATGCTGAATGATACTCAGGTGATGGTGAGTTCTGCTGGGGTGGTGGTGTGCTGGTGCGGAGGTGATGCTGAGTGATAATGAGGTGGTACTGAGTGATGCTGTGATGGTGGTGCTGCGCTGGTGCTCAGTTGGTGCTGAGTGATGCTGAGTTGGTGCCTTGCTGAGGTGATTATGCGCTGATGCTGAGTCAGGTGCCCGGGAGCAGCTGGGGTCTAGAAGGAACGATACTCAGGTGATGGTGAGTTCTGCTGGGGTGGTGGTTTGCTGGTGCAGAGGTGATGCTTAGGTGATGCTGACTGATACTCAGGTGATGGTGAGTTCTGCTGGGGTGGTGGTTTGCGGGTGCGGAGGTGATGCTTAGGTGATGCTGAATGATACTCAGGTGATGGTGAGTTCTGCTGGGGTGGTGGTGTGCTGGTGTGGAGGTGATGCTTAGGTGATGCTGTATGATACTCAGGTGATGGTGAGTTCTGCTGGGGTGGTGGTGTGCTGGTGCGGAGGTGATGCTGAATGATACTCAGGTGATGGTGAGTTCTGCTGGGGTGGTGGTTTGCGGGTGCGGAGGTGATGCTTAGGTGATGCTGAATGATACTCAGGTGATGGTGAGTTCTGCTGGGGTGGTGGTGTGCTGGTGTGGAGGTGATGCTTAGGTGATGCTGTATGATACTCAGGTGATGGTGAGTTCTGCTGGGGTGGTGGTGTGCTGGTGCGGAGGTGATGCTGAGTGATAATGAGATGGTACTGAGTGATGCTGTGATGGTGGTGCTGCGCTGGTGCTCAGTTGGTGCTGAGTGATGCTGAGTTGGTGCCTTGCTGATGTGATTATGCACTGATGCTGAGTCTGGTGCCCGGGAGCAGCTGGGGGCTAGAAGGAACGATACTCAGGTGATGGTGATTTCTGCTGGGGTGGTGGTTTGCTGGTGCGGAGGTGATGCTTGGTGATGCTGAATGATACTCAGGTGATGGTGAGTTCTGCTGGGGTGGTGGTTTGTGGGTGCGGAGGTGATGCTTAGGTGATGCTGAATGATACTCAGGTGATGGTGAGTTCTGCTGGGGTGGTGGTTTGTGGGTGCGGAGGTGATGCTTAGGTGATGCTGAATGATACTCAGGTGATGGTGAGTTCTGCTGGGGTGGTGGTTTGCTGGGGCGGAGGTGATGCTGAATGATACTCAGGTGATGGTGAGTTCTGCTGGGGTGGTGGTGTGCTGGTGCGGAGGTGATGCTGAATGATACTCAGGTGATGGTGAGTTCTGCTGGGGTGGTGGTTTGCTGGTGCAGAGGTGATGCTTAGGTGATGCTGTATGATACTCAGGTGATGGTGAGTTCTGCTGGGGTGGTGGTGTGCTGGTGCGGAGGTGATGCTGAATGATACTCAGGTGATGGTGAGTTCTGCTGGGGTGGTGGTGTGCTTGTGCGGAGGTGATGCTGAGTGATAATGAGGTGGTACTGAGTGATGCTGTGATGGTGGTGCTGCGCTGGTGCTCAGTTGGTGCTGAGTGATGCTGAGTTGGTGCCTTGCTGAGGTGATTATGCGCTGATGCTGAGTCAGGTGCCCGGGAGCAGCTGGGGTCTAGAAGGAACGATACTCAGGTGATGGTGAGTTCTGCTGGGGTGGCAGTTTGCTGGTGCAGAGGTGATGCTTAGGTGATGCTGACTGATACTCAGGTGATGGTGAGTTCTGCTGGGGTGGTGGTTTGCGGGTGCGGAGGTGAGGCTTAGGTGATGCTGAATGATACTCAGGTGATGGTGAGTTCTGCTGGGGTGGTGGTTTGCGGGTGCGGAGGTGATGCTTAGGTGATGCTGAATGATACTCAGGTGATGGTGAGTTCTGCTGGGGTGGTGGTGTACTGGTGTGGAGGTGATGCTGAATGATACTCAGGTGATGGTGAGTTCTGCTGGGGTGGTGGTGTGCTGGTGTGGAGGTGATGCTTAGGTGATGCTGTATGATACTCAGGCGATGGTGAGTTGTGCTGGGGTGGTGGTGTGCTGGTGCGGAGGTGATGCTGAGTGATAATGAGGTGGTACTGAGTGATGCTGTGATGGTGGTGCTGCGCTGGTGCTCAGTTGGTGCTGAGTGATGCTGAGTTGGTGCCTTGCTGAGGTGATTATGCGCTGATGCTGAGTCTGGTGCCCGGGAGCAGCTGGGGGCTAGAAGGAACGATACTCAGGTGATGGTGATTTCTGCTGGGGTGGTGGTTTGCTGGTGCGGAGGTGATGCTTAGATGATGCTGAATGATACTCAGGTGATGGTGAGTTCTGCTGGGGTGGTGGTTTGCGGGTGCGGAGGTGATGCTTAGGTGATGCTGAATGATACTCAGGTGATGGTGAGTTCTGCTGGGGTTGTGATTTGTGGGTGCGGAGGTGATGCTTAGGTGATGCTGAATGATACTCAGGTGATGGTGAGTTCTGCTGGGGTGGTGATGTACTGGTGCGGAGGTGATGCTGAATGGTACTCAGGTGATGGTGAGTTCTGCTGGGGTGGTGGTGTGCTGGTGTGGAGGTGATGCTGCATGATACTCAGGTGATGGTGAGTTCTGCTGGGGTGGTGGTGTGCTGGTGCGGAGGTGATGCTTAGGTGATGCTGTATGATACTCAGGTGATGGTGAGTTCTGCTGGGGTGGTGGTGTGCTGGTGCGGAGGTGATGCTGAATGATACTCAGGTGATGGTGAGTTCTGCTGGGGTGGTGGTGTGCTGGTGCGGAGATGATGCTGAGTGATAATGAGGTGGTACTGAGTGATGCTGTGATGGTGGTGCTGCGCTGGTGCTCAGTTGGTGCTGAGTGATGCTGAGTTGGTGCCTTGCTGAGGTGATTATGCGCTGAAGCTGAGTCAGGTGCCCGGGAGCAGCTGGGGGCTAGAAGGAACGATACTCAGGTGATGGTGAGTTCTGCTGGGGTGGTGGTTTGCTGGTGCAGAGGTGATGCTTAGGTGATGCTGAATGATACTCAGGTGATGGTGAGTTCTGCTGGGGTGGTGGTTTGCGGATGCGGAGGTGATGCTTAGGTGATGCTGAATGATACTCAGGTGATGGTGAGTTCTGCTGGGGTGGTGGTTTGCGGGTGCGGAGGTGATGCTTAGGTGATGCTGAATGATACTCAGGTGATGGTGAGTTCTGCTGGGGTGGTGGTGTACTGGTGCGGAGGTGATGCTGAATGATACTCAGGTGATGGTGAGTTCTGCTGGGGTGGTGGTGTGCTGGTGTGGAGGTGATGCTGAATGATACTCAGGTGATGGTGAGTTCTGCTGGGGTGGTGGTTTGCTGGTGTGGAGGTGATGCTGAATGATGCTCAGGTGAGAGTGAGTTCTGGCTGGGGTGGTGGTTTGCTGGGGCGGAGGTGATGCTGAATGATACTCAGGTGATGGTGAGTTCTGCTGGGGTGGTGGTGTGCTGGTGCGGAGGTGATGCTGAATGATACTCAAGTGATGGTAAGTTCAGCTGGGGTGGTGGTTTGCGGGTGCGGAGGTGATGCTTAGGTGATGCTGAATGATACTCAGGTGATGGTGAGTGCTGCTGGGGTGGTGGTTTGCTGGTGTGGCGGTGATGCTTAGGTGATGCTGAATGATACTCAGGTGATGGTGAGTTCTGCTGGGGTGGTGGTTTGCTGGTGCGGCGGTGATGCTTAGGTGATGCTGAATGATACTCAGGTGATGTGAGTTCTGCTAGGGTGGTGGTGTGCTGGTGCGGAGGTGATGCTGAATGATACTCAGATGATGGTGAGTTCTGCTGGGGTGGTGGTGTGCTGGTGTGGAGGTGATGCTGAATGATACTCAGGTGATGGTGAGTTCTGCTGGGGTGGTGGTGTGCTGGTGTGGAGGTGATGCTGAATGATACTCAGGTGATGGTGAGTTCTGCTGGGGAGGTGGTTTGCTGGTGCGGAGGTGATGCTTAGGTGATGCTGAATGATACTCAGGTGATGGTGAGTTCTGCTGGGGTGGTGGTTTGCTGGTGTGGCGGTGATGCTTAGGTGATGCTGAATGATACTCAGGTGATGGTGAGTTCTGCTGGGGTGGTGGTGTGCTGGTGCGGAGGTGATGCTGAATGATACTCAGGTGATGGTGAGTTCTGCTGGGGTGGTGGTTTGCTGGTGCAGAGGTGATGCTTAGGTGATGCTGAATGATACTCAGATGATGGTGAGTTCTGCTGGGGTGGTGGTTTGCTGGTGCGGCGGTGATGCTTAGGTGATGCTGAATGATACTCAGGTGATGGTGAGTTCTGCTGTGCTGGTGGTTTGCTGGGGCGGAGGTGATGCTGAATGATACTCAGGTGATGGTGAGTTCTGCTGGGGTGGTGGTGTGCTGGTGCGGAGGTGATGCTGAATGATACTCAGGTGATGGTGAGTTCTGCTGGGGTGGTGGTTTGCTGGTGCGGAGGTGATGCTTAGGTGATGCTGTATGATACTCAGGTGATGGTGAGTTCTGCTGGGGTGGTGGTGTGCTGGTGCGGAGGTGATGCTGAATGATACTCAGGTGATGGTGAGTTCTGCTGGGGTGGTGGTGTGCTGGTGCGGAGGTGATGCTGAGTGATAATGAGGTGGTACTGAGTGATGCTGTGATGGTGGTGCTGCGCTGGTGCTCAGTTGGTGCTGAGTGATGCTGAGTTGGTGCCTTGCTGAGGTGATTATGCGCTGATGCTGAGTCAGGTGCCCGGGAGCAGCTGGGGTCTAGAAGGAATGATACTCAGGTGATGGTGAGTTCTGCTGGGGTGGTGGTTTGCTGGTGCAGAGGTGATGCTTAGGTGATGCTGACTGATACTCAGGTGATGGTGAGTTCTGCTGGGGTGGTGGTTTGCGGGTGCGGAGTTGATGCTTAGGTGATGCTGAATGATACTCAGGTGATGGTGAGTTCTGCTGGGGTGGTGGTTTGCGGGTGCGGAGGTGATGCTTAGGTGATGCTGAATGATACTCAGGTGATGGTGAGTTCTGCTGGGGTGGTGGTGTACTGTTGCGGAGGTGATGCTGAATGATACTCAGGTGATGGTGAGTTCTGCTGGGGTGGTGGTGTGCTGGTGTGGAGGTGATGCTTAGGTGATGCTGTATGATACTCAGGTGATGGTGAGTTCTGCTGGGGTGGTGGTGTGCTGGTGCGGAGGTGATGCTGAATGATACTCAGGTGATGGTGAGTTCTGCTGGGGTGGTGGTGTGCTGGTGCGGAGGTGATGCTTAGGTGATGCTGTATGATACTCAGGTGAGGGTGAGTTCTGCTGGGGTGGTGGTGTGCTGGTGCGGAGGTGATGCTGAATGATACTCAGGTGATGGTGAGTTCTGCTGGGGTGGTGGTGTGCTGGTGCGGAGATGATGCTGAGTGATAATGAGGTGGTACTGAGTGATGCTGTGATGGTGGTGCTGCGCTGGTGCTCAGTTGGTGCTGAGTGATGCTGAGTTGGTGCCTTGCTGAGGTGATTATGCGCTGAAGCTGAGTCAGGTGCCCGGGAGCAGCTGGGGGCTAGAAGGAACGATACTCAGGTGATGGTGAGTTCTGCTGGGGTGGTGGTTTGCTGGTGCAGAGGTGATGCTTAGGTGATGCTGAATGATACTCAGGTGATGGTGAGTTCTGCTGGGGTGGTGGTTTGCGGATGCGGAGGTGATGCTTAGGTGATGCTGAATGATACTCAGGTGATGGTGAGTTCTGCTGGGGTGGTGGTTTGCGGGTGCGGAGGTGATGCTTAGGTGATGCTGAATGATACTCAGGTGATGGTGAGTTCTGCTGGGGTGGTGGTGTACTGGTGCGGAGGTGATGCTGAATGATACTCAGGTGATGGTGAGTTCTGCTGGGGTGGTGGTGTGCTGGTGTGGAGGTGATGCTGAATGATACTCAGGTGATGGTGAGTTCTGCTGGGGTGGTGGTTTGCTGGTGTGGAGGTGATGCTGAATGATGCTCAGGTGAGAGTGAGTTCTGCTGGGGTGGTGGTTTGCTGGGGCGGAGGTGATGCTGAATGATACTCAGGTGATGGTGAGTTCTGCTGGGGTGGTGGTGTGCTGGTGCGGAGGTGATGCTGAATGATACTCAAGTGATGGTAAGTTCAGCTGGGGTGGTGGTTTGCGGGTGCGGAGGTGATGCTTAGGTGATGCTGAATGATACTCAGGTGATGGTGAGTGCTGCTGGGGTGGTGGTTTGCTGGTGTGGCGGTGATGCTTAGGTGATGCTGAATGATACTCAGGTGATGGTGAGTTCTGCTGGGGTGGTGGTTTGCTGGTGCGGCGGTGATGCTTATGTGATGCTGAATGATACTCAGGTGATGTGAGTTCTGCTAGGGTGGTGGTGTGCTGGTGCGGAGGTGATGCTGAATGATACTCAGATGATGGTGAGTTCTGCTGGGGTGGTGGTGTGCTGGTGTGGAGGTGATGCTGAATGATACTCAGGTGATGGTGAGTTCTGCTGGGGTGGTGGTGTGCTGGTGTGGAGGTGATGCTGAATGATACTCAGGTGATGGTGAGTTCTGCTGGGGAGGTGGTTTGCTGGTGCGGAGGTGATGCTTAGGTGATGCTGAATGATACTCAGGTGATGGTGAGTTCTGCTGGGGTGGTGGTTTGCTGGTGTGGCGGTGATGCTTAGGTGATGCTGAATGATACTCAGGTGATGGTGAGTTCTGCTGGGGTGGTGGTGTGCTGGTGCGGAGGTGATGCTGAATGATACTCAGGTGATGGTGAGTTCTGCTGGGGTGGTGGTTTGCTGGTGCAGAGGTGATGCTTAGGTGATGCTGAATGATACTCAGATGATGGTGAGTTCTGCTGGGGTGGTGGTTTGCTGGTGCGGCGGTGATGCTTAGGTGATGCTGAATGATACTCAGGTGATGGTGAGTTCTGCTGTGCTGGTGGTTTGCTGGGGCGGAGGTGATGCTGAATGATACTCAGGTGATGGTGAGTTCTGCTGGGGTGGTGGTGTGCTGGTGCGGAGGTGATGCTGAATGATACTCAGGTGATGGTGAGTTCTGCTGGGGTGGTGGTTTGCTGGTGCGGAGGTGATGCTTAGGTGATGCTGTATGATACTCAGGTGATGGTGAGTTCTGCTGGGGTGGTGGTGTGCTGGTGCGGAGGTGATGCTGAATGATACTCAGGTGATGGTGAGTTCTGCTGGGGTGGTGGTGTGCTGGTGCGGAGGTGATGCTGAGTGATAATGAGGTGGTACTGAGTGATGCTGTGATGGTGGTGCTGCGCTGGTGCTCAGTTGGTGCTGAGTGATGCTGAGTTGGTGCCTTGCTGAGGTGATTATGCGCTGATGCTGAGTCAGGTGCCCGGGAGCAGCTGGGGTCTAGAAGGAATGATACTCAGGTGATGGTGAGTTCTGCTGGGGTGGTGGTTTGCTGGTGCAGAGGTGATGCTTAGGTGATGCTGACTGATACTCAGGTGATGGTGAGTTCTGCTGGGGTGGTGGTTTGCGGGTGCGGAGTTGATGCTTAGGTGATGCTGAATGATACTCAGGTGATGGTGAGTTCTGCTGGGGTGGTGGTTTGCGGGTGCGGAGGTGATGCTTAGGTGATGCTGAAGGATACTCAGGTGATGGTGAGTTCTGCTGGGGTGGTGGTGTACTGTTGCGGAGGTGATGCTGAATGATACTCAGGTGATGGTGAGTTCTGCTGGGGTGGTGGTGTGCTGGTGTGGAGGTGATGCTTAGGTGATGCTGTATGATACTCAGGTGATGGTGAGTTCTGCTGGGGTGGTGGTGTGCTGGTGCGGAGGTGATGCTGAATGATACTCAGGTGATGGTGAGTTCTGCTGGGGTGGTGGTGTGCTGGTGCGGAGGTGATGCTGAGTGATAATGAGGTGGTACTGAGTGATGCTGTGATGGTGGTGCTGCGCTGGTGCTCAGTTGGTGCTGAGTGATGCTGAGTTGGTGCCTTGCTGAGGTGATTATGCGCTGATGCTGAGTCTGGTGCCCGGGAGCAGCTGGGGGCTAGAAGGAACGATACTCAGGTGATGGTGATTTCTGCTGGGGTGGTGGTTTGCTGGTGTGGAGGTGATGCTGAATGATACTCAGGTGATGGTGAGTTCTGCTGGGGTGGTGGTTTGCTGGTGTGGAGGTGATGCTGAATGATACTCAGGTGATAGTGAGTTCTGCTGGGGTGGTGGTTTGCTGGGGCGGAGGTGATGCTGAATGATACTCAGGTGATGGTGAGTTCTGCTGGGGTGGTGGTGTGCTGGTGCGGAGGTGATGCTGAATGATACTCAGGTGATGGTGAGTTCTGCTGGGGTGGTGGTTTGCTGGTGCAGAGGTGATGCTTAGGTGATGCTGAATGATACTCAGGTGATGGTGAGTTCTGCTGGGGTGGTGGTTTGCTGGTGCGGCGGTGATGCTTAGGTGATGCTGAATGATACTCAGGTGATGGTGAGTTCTGCTGGGGTGGTGGTTTGCTGGGGCGGAGGTGATGCTGAATGATACTCAGGTGATGGTTAGTTCTGCTGGGGTGGTGGTGTTCTGGTGCGGAGGTGATGCTGAATGATACTCAGGTGATGGTGAGTTCTGCTGGGGTGGTGGTTTGCTGGTGCGGAGGTGATGCTTAGGTGATGCTGTATGATACTCAGGTGATGGTGAGTTCTGCTGGGGTGGTGATGTGCTGGTGCGGAGGTGATGCTGAATGATACTCAGGTGATGGTGAGTTCTGCTGGGGTGGTGGTGTGCTGGTGCGGAGTTGATGCTGAGTGATAATGAGGTGGTACTGAGTGATGCTGTGATGGTGGTGCTGCGCTGGTGCTCAGTTGCTGCTGAGTGATGCTGAGTTGGTGCCTTGCTGAGGTGATTATGCGCTGATGCTGAGTCAGGTGCCCGGGAGCAGCTGGAGTCTAGAAGGAACGATACTCAGGTGATGGTGAGTTCTGCTGGGGTGGTGGTTTGATGGTGCAGAGGTGATGCTTAGGTGATGCTGACTGATACTCAGGTGATGGTGAGTTCTGCTGGGGTGGTGGTTTGCGGGTGCGGAGGTGATGCTTAGGTGATGCTGAATGATACTCAGGTGATGGTGAGTTCTACTGGGGTGGTGGTTTGCGGGTGCGGAGGTGATGCTTAGGTGATGCTGAATGATACTCAGGTGATGGTGAGTTCTGCTGGGGTGGTGGTGTACTGGTGAGGAGGTGATGCTGAATGATACTCAGGTGATGGTGAGTTCTGCTGGGGTGGTGGTGTGCTGGTGCGGAGGTGATGCTGAGTGATAATGAGGTGGTACTGAGTGATGCTGTGAAGGTGGTGCTGCGCTGGTGCTCAGTTGGTGCTGAGTGATGCTGAGTTGGTGCCTTGCTGAGGTGATTATGCGCTGATGCTGAGTCTGGTGCCCGGGAGCAGCTGGGGGCTAGAAGGAACTATACTCAGGTGATGGTGATTTCTGCTGGGGTGGTGGTTTGCTGGTGTGGAGGTGATGCTGAATGATACTCAGGTGATGGTGAGTTCTGCTGGGGTGTTGGTTTGCTGGTGTGGAGGTGATGCTGAATGATACTCAGGTGATAGTGAGTTCTGCTAGGGTGGTGGTTTGCTGGGGCGGAGGTGATGCTGAATGATACTCAGGTGATGGTGAGTTCTGCTGGGGTGGTGGTGTGCTGGTGCAGAGGTGATGCTGAATGATACTCAGGTGATGGTGAGTTCTGCTGGGGTGGTGGTGTGCTGGTGTGGAGGTGATGCTGAATGATACTCAGGTGATGGTGAGTTCTGCTGGGGTGGTGGTGTGCTGGTGTTTAGGGTGATGCTGAATGATACTCAGGTGATGGTGAGTTCTGCTGGGGTGGTGGTTTGCTGGTGTGGAGGTGATGCTGAATGATACTCAGGTGATAGTGAGTTCTGCTGGGGTGGTGGTTTGCTGGGGCGGAGGTGATGCTGAATGATACTCAGGTGATGGTGAGTTCTGCTGGGGTGGTGGTGTGCCGGTGCGGAGGTGATGCTGAATGATACTCAGGTGATGGTGAGTTCTGCTGGGGTGGTGGTTTGCTGGTGCAGAGGTGATGCTTAGGTGATGCTGAATGATACTCAGGTGATGGTGAGTTCTGCTGGGGTGGTGGTTTGCTGGTGCGGCGGTGATGCTTAGGTGATGCTGAATGATACTCAGGTGATGGTGAGTTCTGCTGGGGTGGTGGTTTGCTGGGGCGGAGGTGATGCTGAATGATACTCAGGTGATGGTGAGTTCTGCTGGGGTGGTGGTTTGCTGGTGCGGAGGTGATGCTTAGGTGATGCTGTATGATACTCAGGTGATGGTGAGTTCTGCTGGGGTGGTGATGTGCTGGTGCGGAGGTGATGCTGAATGATACTCAGGTGATGGTGAGTTCTGCTGGGGTGGTGGTGTGCTGGTGCGGAGTTGATGCTGAGTGATAATGAGGTGGTACTGAGTGATGCTGTGATGGTGGTGCTGCGCTGGTGCTCAGTTGCTGCTGAGTGATGCTGAGTTGGTGCCTTGCTGAGGTGATTATGCGCTGATGCTGAGTCAGGTGCCCGGGAGCAGCTGGAGTCTAGAAGGAACGATACTCAGGTGATGGTGAGTTCTGCTGGGGTGGTGGTTTGCTGGTGCAGAGGTGATGCTTAGGTGATGCTGACTGATACTCAGGTGATGATGAGTTCTGCTGGGGTGGTGGTTTGCGGGTGCGGAGGTGATGCTTAGGTGATGCTGAATGATACTCAGGTGATGGTGAGTTCTACTGGGGTGGTGGTTTGCGGGTGCTGAGGTGATGCTTAGGTGATGCTGAATGATACTCAGGTGATGTTGAGTTCTGCTGGGGTGGTGGTGTACTGGTGAGGAGGTGATGCTGAATGATACTCAGGTGATGGTGAGTTCTGCTGGGGTGGTGGTGTGCTGGTGCGGAGGTGATGCTGAGTGATAATGAGGTGGTACTGAGTGATGCTGTGATGGTGGTGCTGCGCTGGTGCTCAGTTGGTGCTGAGTGATGCTGAGTTGGTGCCTTGCTGAGGTGATTATGCGCTGATGCTGAGTCTGGTGCCCGGGAGCAGCTGGGGGCTAGAAGGAACGATACTCAGGTGATGGTGATTTCTGCTGGGGTGGTGGTTTGCTGGTGTGGAGGTGATGCTGAATGATACTCAGGTGATGGTGAGTTCTGCTGGGGTGTTGGTTTGCTGGTGTGGAGGTGATGCTGAATGATACTCAGGTGATAGTGAGTTCTGCTAGGGTGGTGGTTTGCTGGGGCGGAGGTGATGCTGAATGATACTCAGGTGATGGTGAGTTCTGCTGGGGTGGTGGTGTGCTGGTGCGGAGGTGATGCTGAATGATACTCAGGTGATGGTGAGTTCTGCTGGGGTGGTGGTGTGCTGGTGTGGAGGTGATGCTGAATGATACTCAGGTGATGGTGAGTTCTGCTGGGGTGGTGGTGTGCTGGTGTTTAGGTGATGCTGAATGATACTCAGGTGATGGTGAGTTCTGCTGGGGTGGTGGTTTGCTGGTGTGGAGGTGATGCTGAATGATACTCAGGTGATAGTGAGTTCTGCTGGGGTGGTGGTTTGCTGGGGCGGAGGTGATGCTGAATGATACTCAGGTGATGGTGAGTTCTGCTGGGGTGGTGGTGTGCTGGTGCGGAGGTGATGCTGAATGATACTCAGGTGATGGTGAGTTCTGCTGGGGTGGTGGTTTGCTGGTGCAGAGGTGATGCTTAGGTGATGCTGAATGATACTCAGGTGATGGTGAGTTCTGCTGGGGTGGTGGTTTGCTGGTGCGGCGGTGATGCTTAGGTGATGCTGAATGATACTCAGGTGATGGTGAGTTCTGCTGGGGTGGTGGTTTGCTGGGGCGGAGGTGATGCTGAATGATACTCAGGTGATGGTGAGTTCTGCTGGGGTGGTGGTTTGCTGGTGCGGAGGTGATGCTTAGGTGATGCTGTATGATACTCAGGTGATGGTGAGTTCTGCTGGGGTGGTGGTGTGCTGGTGCGGAGGTGATGCTGAATGATACTCAGGTGATGGTGAGTTCTGCTGGGGTGGTGGTGTGCTGGTGCGGAGGTGATGCTGAGTGATAATGAGGTGGTACTGAGTGATGCTGTGATGGTGGTGCTGCGCTGGTGCTCAGTTGGTGCTGAGTGATGCTGAGTTGGTGCCTTGCTGAGGTGATTATGCTCTGATGCTGAGTCAGGTGCCCGGGAGCAGCTGGGGTCTAGAAGGAACGATACTCAGGTGATGGTGAGTTCTGCTGGGGTGGTGGTTTCCTGGTGCAGAGGTGATGCTTAGGTGATGCTGACTGATACTCAGGTGATGGTGAGTTCTGCTGGGGTGGTGGTTTGCGGGTGTGGAGGTGATGCTTAGGTGATGCTGAATGATACTCAGGTGATGGTGAGTTCTGCTGGGGTGGTGGTGTGCTGGTGTGGAGGTGATGCTTAGGTGATGCTGTATGATACTCAGGTGATGGTGAGTTCTGCTGGGGTGGTGGTGTGCTGGTGCGGAGGTGATGCTGAATGATACTCAGGTGATGGTGAGTTCTGCTGGGGTGGTGGTGTGCTGGTGCGGAGGTGATGCTGAGTGATAATGAGGTGGTACTGAGTGATGCTGTGATGGTGGTGCTGCGCTGGTGCTCAGTTGGTGCTGAGTGATGCTGAGTTGGTGCCTTGCTGATGTGATTATGCGCTGATGCTGAGTCTGGTGCCCGGGAGCAGCTGGGGGCTAGAAGGAACGATACTCAGGTGATGGTGATTTCTGCTGGGGTGGTGGTTTGCTGGTGCGGAGGTGATGCTTGGATGATGCTGAATGATACTCAGGTGATGGTGAGTTCTGCTGGGGTGGTGGTTTGCGGGTGCGGAGGTGATGCTTAGGTGATGCTGAATGATACTCAGGTGATGGTGAGTTCTGCTGGGGTGGTGGTTTGTGGGTGCGGAGGTGATGCTTAGGTGATGCTGAATGATACTCAGGTGATGGTGAGTTCTGCTGGGGTGGTGGTTTGCTGGGGCGGAGGTGATGCTGAATGATACTCAGGTGATGGTGAGTTCTGCTGGGGTGGTGGTGTGCTGATGCGGAGGTGATGCTGAATGATACTCAGGTGATGGTGAGTTCTGCTGGGGTGGTGGTTTGCTGGTGCAGAGGTGATGCTTAGGTGATGCTGTATGATACTCAGGTGATGGTGAGTTCTGCTGGGGTGGTGGTGTGCTGGTGCGGAGGTGATGCTGAATGATACTCAGGTGATGGTGAGTTCTGCTGGGGTGGTGGTGTGCTGGTGCGGAGGTGATGCTGAGTGATAATGAGGTGGTACTGAGTGATGCTGTGATGGTGGTGCTGCGCTGGTGCTCAGTTGGTGCTGAGTGATGCTGAGTTGGTGCCTTGCTGAGGTGATTATGCGCTGATGCTGAGTCAGGTGCCCGGGAGCAGCTGGGGTCTAGAAGGAACGATACTCAGGTGATGGTGAGTTCTGCTGGGGTGGTGGTTTGCTGGTGCAGAGGTGATGCTTAGGTGATGCTGACTGATACTCAGGTGATGGTGAGTTCTGCTGGGGTGGTGGTTTGCGGGTGCGGAGGTGATGCTTAGGTGATGCTGAATGATACTCAGGTGATGGTGAGTTCTACTGGGGTGGTGGTTTGCGGGTGCGGAGGTGATGCTTAGGTGATGCTGAATGATACTCAGGTGATGGTGAGTTCTGCTGGGGTGGTGGTGTACTGGTGAGGAGGTGATGCTGAATGATACTCAGGTGATGGTGAGTTCTGCTGGGGTGGTGGTGTGCTGGTGCGGAGGTGATGCTGAGTGATAATGAGGTGGTACTGAGTGATGCTGTGAAGGTGGTGCTGCGCTGGTGCTCAGTTGGTGCTGAGTGATGCTGAGTTGGTGCCTTGCTGAGGTGATTATGCGCTGATGCTGAGTCTGGTGCCCGGGAGCAGCTGGGGGCTAGAAGGAACTATACTCAGGTGATGGTGATTTCTGCTGGGGTGGTGGTTTGCTGGTGTGGAGGTGATGCTGAATGATACTCAGGTGATGGTGAGTTCTGCTGGGGTGTTGGTTTGCTGGTGTGGAGGTGATGCTGAATGATACTCAGGTGATAGTGAGTTCTGCTAGGGTGGTGGTTTGCTGGGGCGGAGGTGATGCTGAATGATACTCAGGTGATGGTGAGTTCTGCTGGGGTGGTGGTGTGCTGGTGCAGAGGTGATGCTGAATGATACTCAGGTGATGGTGAGTTCTGCTGGGGTGGTGGTGTGCTGGTGTGGAGGTGATGCTGAATGATACTCAGGTGATGGTGAGTTCTGCTGGGGTGGTGGTGTGCTGGTGTTTAGGTGATGCTGAATGATACTCAGGTGATGGTGAGTTCTGCTGGGGTGGTGGTTTGCTGGTGTGGAGGTGATGCTGAATGATACTCAGGTGATAGTGAGTTCTGCTGGGGTGGTGGTTTGCTGGGGCGGAGGTGATGCTGAATGATACTCAGGTGATGGTGAGTTCTGCTGGGGTGGTGGTGTGCTGGTGCGGAGGTGATGCTGAATGATACTCAGGTGATGGTGAGTTCTGCTGGGGTGGTGGTTTGCTGGTGCAGAGGTGATGCTTAGGTGATGCTGAATGATACTCAGGTGATGGTGAGTTCTGCTGGGGTGGTGGTTTGCTGGTGCGGCGGTGATGCTTAGGTGATGCTGAATGATACTCAGGTGATGGTGAGTTCTGCTGGGGTGGTGGTTTGCTGGGGCGGAGGTGATGCTGAATGATACTCAGGTGATGGTGAGTTCTGCTGGGGTGGTGGTTTGCTGGTGCGGAGGTGATGCTTAGGTGATGCTGTATGATACTCAGGTGATGGTGAGTTCTGCTGGGGTGGTGATGTGCTGGTGCGGAGGTGATGCTGAATGATACTCAGGTGATGGTGAGTTCTGCTGGGGTGGTGGTGTGCTGGTGCGGAGTTGATGCTGAGTGATAATGAGGTGGTACTGAGTGATGCTGTGATGGTGGTGCTGCGCTGGTGCTCAGTTGCTGCTGAGTGATGCTGAGTTGGTGCCTTGCTGAGGTGATTATGCGCTGATGCTGAGTCAGGTGCCCGGGAGCAGCTGGAGTCTAGAAGGAACGATACTCAGGTGATGGTGAGTTCTGCTGGGGTGGTGGTTTGCTGGTGCAGAGGTGATGCTTAGGTGATGCTGACTGATACTCAGGTGATGGTGAGTTCTGCTGGGGTGGTGGTTTGCGGGTGCGGAGGTGATGCTTAGGTGATGCTGAATGATACTCAGGTGATGGTGAGTTCTACTGGGGTGGTGGTTTGCTGGTGCGGCGGTGATGCTTAGGTGATGCTGAATGATACTCAGGTGATGGTGAGTTCTGCTGGGGTGGTGGTTTGCTGGGGCGGAGGTGATGCTGAATGATACTCAGGTGATGGTGAGTTCTGCTGGGGTGGTGGTTTGCTGGTGCGGAGGTGATGCTTAGGTGATGCTGTATGATACTCAGGTGATGGTGAGTTCTGCTGGGGTGGTGGTGTGCTGGTGCGGAGGTGATGCTGAATGATACTCAGGTGATGGTGAGTTCTGCTGGGGTGGTGGTGTGCTGGTGCGGAAGTGATGCTGAGTGATAATGAGGTGGTACTGAGTGATGCTGTGATGGTGGTGCTGCGCTGGTGCTCAGTTGGTGCTGAGTGATGCTGAGTTGGTGCCTTGCTGAGGTGATTATGCTCTGATGCTGAGTCAGGTGCCCGGGAGCAGCTGGGGTCTAGAAGGAACGATACTCAGGTGATGGTGAGTTCTGCTGGGGTGGTGGTTTCCTGGTGCAGAGGTGATGCTTAGGTGATGCTGACTGATACTCAGGTGATGGTGAGTTCTGCTGGGGTGGTGGTTTGCGGGTGTGGAGGTGATGCTTAGGTGATGCTGAATGATACTCAGGTGATGGTGAGTTCTGCTGGGGTGGTGGTGTGCTGGTGTGGAGGTGATGCTTAGATGATGCTGTATGATACTCAGGTGATGGTGAGTTCTGCTGGGGTGGTGGTGTGCTGGTGCGGAGGTGATGCTGAATGATACTCAGGTGATGGTGAGTTCTGCTGGGGTGGTGGTGTGCTGGTGCGGAGGTGATGCTGAGTGATAATGAGGTGGTACTGAGTGATGCTGTGATGGTGGTGCTGCGCTGGTGCTCAGTTGGTGCTGAGTGATGCTGAGTTGGTGCCTTGCTGATGTGATTATGCGCTGATGCTGAGTCTGGTGCCCGGGAGCAGCTGGGGGCTAGAAGGAACGATACTCAGGTGATGGTGATTTCTGCTGGGGTGGTGGTTTGCTGGTGCGGAGGTGATGCTTGGATGATGCTGAATGATACTCAGGTGATGGTGAGTTCTGCTGGGGTGGTGGTTTGCGGGTGCGGAGGTGATGCTTAGGTGATGCTGAATGATACTCAGGTGATGGTGAGTTCTGCTGGGGTGGTGGTTTGTGGGTGCGGAGGTGATGCTTAGGTGATGCTGAATGATACTCAGGTGATGGTGAGTTCTGCTGGGGTGGTGGTTTGCTGGGGCGGAGGTGATGCTGAATGATACTCAGGTGATGGTGAGTTCTGCTGGGGTGGTGGTGTGCTGATGCGGAGGTGATGCTGAATGATACTCAGGTGATGGTGAGTTCTGCTGGGGTGGTGGTTTGCTGGTGCAGAGGTGATGCTTAGGTGATGCTGTATGATACTCAGGTGATGGTGAGTTCTGCTGGGGTGGTGGTGTGCTGGTGCGGAGGTGATGCTGAATGATACTCAGGTGATGGTGAGTTCTGCTGGGGTGGTGGTGTGCTGGTGCGGAGGTGATGCTGAGTGATAATGAGGTGGTACTGAGTGATGCTGTGATGGTGGTGCTGCGCTGGTGCTCAGTTGGTGCTGAGTGATGCTGAGTTGGTGCCTTGCTGAGGTGATTATGCGCTGATGCTGAGTCAGGTGCCCGGGAGCAGCTGGGGTCTAGAAGGAACGATACTCAGGTGATGGTGAGTTCTGCTGGGGTGGTGGTTTGCTGGTGCAGAGGTGATGCTTAGGTGATGCTGACTGATACTCAGGTGATGGTGAGTTCTGCTGGGGTGGTGGTTTGCGGGTGCGGAGGTGATGCTTAGGTGATGCTGAATGATACTCAGGTGATGGTGAGTTCTACTGGGGTGGTGGTTTGCGGGTGCGGAGGTGATGCTTAGGTGATGCTGAATGATACTCAGGTGATGGTGAGTTCTGCTGGGGTGGTGGTGTACTGGTGAGGAGGTGATGCTGAATGATACTCAGGTGATGGTGAGTTCTGCTGGGGTGGTGGTGTGCTGGTGCGGAGGTGATGCTGAGTGATAATGAGGTGGTACTGAGTGATGCTGTGAAGGTGGTGCTGCGCTGGTGCTCAGTTGGTGCTGAGTGATGCTGAGTTGGTGCCTTGCTGAGGTGATTATGCGCTGATGCTGAGTCTGGTGCCCGGGAGCAGCTGGGGGCTAGAAGGAACTATACTCAGGTGATGGTGATTTCTGCTGGGGTGGTGGTTTGCTGGTGTGGAGGTGATGCTGAATGATACTCAGGTGATGGTGAGTTCTGCTGGGGTGTTGGTTTGCTGGTGTGGAGGTGATGCTGAATGATACTCAGGTGATAGTGAGTTCTGCTAGGGTGGTGGTTTGCTGGGGCGGAGGTGATGCTGAATGATACTCAGGTGATGGTGAGTTCTGCTGGGGTGGTGGTGTGCTGGTGCAGAGGTGATGCTGAATGATACTCAGGTGATGGTGAGTTCTGCTGGGGTGGTGGTGTGCTGGTGTGGAGGTGATGCTGAATGATACTCAGGTGATGGTGAGTTCTGCTGGGGTGGTGGTGTGCTGGTGTTTAGGTGATGCTGAATGATACTCAGGTGATGGTGAGTTCTGCTGGGGTGGTGGTTTGCTGGTGTGGAGGTGATGCTGAATGATACTCAGGTGATAGTGAGTTCTGCTGGGGTGGTGGTTTGCTGGGGCGGAGGTGATGCTGAATGATACTCAGGTGATGGTGAGTTCTGCTGGGGTGGTGGTGTGCTGGTGCGGAGGTGATGCTGAATGATACTCAGGTGATGGTGAGTTCTGCTGGGGTGGTGGTTTGCTGGTGCAGAGGTGATGCTTAGGTGATGCTGAATGATACTCAGGTGATGGTGAGTTCTGCTGGGGTGGTGGTTTGCTGGTGCGGCGGTGATGCTTAGGTGATGCTGAATGATACTCAGGTGATGGTGAGTTCTGCTGGGGTGGTGGTTTGCTGGGGCGGAGGTGATGCTGAATGATACTCAGGTGATGGTGAGTTCTGCTGGGGTGGTGGTTTGCTGGTGCGGAGGTGATGCTTAGGTGATGCTGTATGATACTCAGGTGATGGTGAGTTCTGCTGGGGTGGTGATGTGCTGGTGCGGAGGTGATGCTGAATGATACTCAGGTGATGGTGAGTTCTGCTGGGGTGGTGGTGTGCTGGTGCGGAGTTGATGCTGAGTGATAATGAGGTGGTACTGAGTGATGCTGTGATGGTGGTGCTGCGCTGGTGCTCAGTTGCTGCTGAGTGATGCTGAGTTGGTGCCTTGCTGAGGTGATTATGCGCTGATGCTGAGTCAGGTGCCCGGGAGCAGCTGGAGTCTAGAAGGAACGATACTCAGGTGATGGTGAGTTCTGCTGGGGTGGTGGTTTGCTGGTGCAGAGGTGATGCTTAGGTGATGCTGACTGATACTCAGGTGATGGTGAGTTCTGCTGGGGTGGTGGTTTGCGGGTGCGGAGGTGATGCTTAGGTGATGCTGAATGATACTCAGGTGATGGTGAGTTCTACTGGGGTGGTGGTTTGCGGGTGCGGAGGTGATGCTTAGGTGATGCTGAATGATACTCAGGTGATGGTGAGTTCTGCTGGGGTGGTGGTGTACTGGTGAGGAGGTGATGCTGAATGATACTCAGGTGATGGTGAGTTCTGCTGGGGTGGTGGTGTGCTGGTGCGGAGGTGATGCTGAGTGATAATGAGGTGGTACTGAGTGATGCTGTGATGGTGGTGCTGCGCTGGTGCTCAGTTGGTGCTGAGTGATGCTGAGTTGGTGCCTTGCTGAGGTGATTATGCGCTGATGCTGAGTCTGGTGCCCGGGAGCAGCTGGGGGCTAGAAGGAACGATAATCAGGTGATGGTGATTTCTGCTGGGGTGGTGGTTTGCTGGTGTGGAGGTGATGCTGAATGATACTCAGGTGATGGTGAGTTCTGCTGGGGTGTTGGTTTGCTGGTGTGGAGGTGATGCTGAATGATACTCAGGTGATAGTGAGTTCTGCTAGGGTGGTGGTTTGCTGGGGCGGAGGTGATGCTGAATGATACTCAGGTGATGGTGAGTTCTGCTGGGGTGGTGGTGTGCTGGTGCGGAGGTGATGCTGAATGATACTCAGGTGATGGTGAGTTCTGCTGGGGTGGTGGTGTGCTGGTGTGGAGGTGATGCTGAATGATACTCAGGTGATGGTGAGTTCTGCTGGGGTGGTGGTGTGCTGGTGTTTAGGTGATGCTGAATGATACTCAGGTGATGGTGAGTTCTGCTGGGGTGGTGGTTTGCTGGTGTGGAGGTGATGCTGAATGATACTCAGGTGATAGTGAGTTCTGCTGGGGTGGTGGTTTGCTGGGGCGGAGGTGATGCTGAATGATACTCAGGTGATGGTGAGTTCTGCTGGGGTGGTGGTGTGCTGGTGCGGAGGTGATGCTCAATGATACTCAGGTGATGGTGAGTTCTGCTGGGGTGGTGGTTTGCTGGTGCAGAGGTGATGCTTAGGTGATGCTGAATGATACTCAGGTGATGGTGAGTTCTGCTGGGGTGGTGGTTTGCTGGTGCGGCAGTGATGCTTAGGTGATGCTGAATGATACTCAGGTGATGGTGAGTTCTGCTGGGGTGGTGGTTTGCTGGGGCGGAGGTGATGCTGAATGATACTCAGGTGATGGTGAGTTTTGCTGGGGTGGTGGTTTGCTGGTGCGGAGGTGATGCTTAGGTGATGCTGTATGATACTCAGGTGATGGTGAGTTCTGCTGGGGTGGTGGTGTGCTGGTGCGGAGGTGATGCTGAATGATACTCCGGTGATGGTGAGTTCTGCTGGGGTGGTGGTGTGCTGGTGCGGAGGTGATGCTGAGTGATAATGAGGTGGTACTGAGTGATGCTGTGATGGTGGTGCTGCGCTGGTGCTCAGTTGGTGCTGAGTGATGCTGAGTTGGTGCCTTGCTGAGGTGATTATGCGCTGATGCTGAGTCAGGTGCCCGGGAGCAGCTGGGGTCTAGAAGGAACGATACTCAGGTGATGGTGAGTTCTGCTGGGGTGGTGGTTTCCTGGTGCAGAGGTGATGCTTAGGTGATGCTGACTGATACTCAGGTGATGGTGAGTTCTGCTGGGGTGGTGGTTTGCGGGTGTGGAGGTGATGCTTAGGTGATGCTGAATTATACTCAGGTGATGGTGAGTTCTGCTGGGGTGGTGGTGTGCTGGTGTGGAGGTGATGCTTAGGTGATGCTGTATGATACTCAGGTGATGGTGAGTTCTGCTGGGGTGGTGGTGTGCTGGTGCGGAGGTGATGCTGAATGATACTCAGGTGATGGTGAGTTCTGCTGGGGTGGTGGTGTGCTGGTGCGGAGGTGATGCTGAGTGATAATGAGGTGGTACTGAGTGATGCTGTGATGGTGGTGCTGCGCTGGTGCTCAGTTGGTGCTGAGTGATGCTGAGTTGGTGCCTTGCTGATGTGATTATGCGCTGATGCTGAGTCTGGTGCCCGGGAGCAGCTGGGGGCTAGAAGGAACGATACTCAGGTGATGGTGATTTCTGCTGGGGTGGTGGTTTGCTGGTGCGGAGGTGATGCTTGGATGATGCTGAATGATACTCAGGTGATGGTGAGTTCTGCTGGGGTGGTGGTTTGCGGGTGCGGAGGTGATGCTTAGGTGATGCTGAATGATACTCAGGTGATGGTGAGTTCTGCTGGGGTGGTGGTTTGTGGGTGCGGAGGTGATGCTTAGGTGATGCTGAATGATACTCAGGTGATGGTGAGTTCTGCTGGGGTGGTGGTTTGCTGGGGCGGAGGTGATGCTGATTGATACTCAGGTGATGGTGAGTTCTGCTGGGGTGGTGGTGTGCTGGTGCGGAGGTGATGCTGAATGATACTCAGGTGATGGTGAGTTCTGCTGGGGTGGTGGTTTGCTGGTGCAGAGGTGATGCTTAGGTGATGCTGTATGATACTCAGGTGATGGTGAGTTCTGCTGGGGTGGTGGTGTGCTGGTGCGGAGGTGATGCTGAATGATACTCAGGTGATGGTGAGTTCTGCTGGGGTGGTGGTGTGCTGGTGCGGAGGTGATGCTGAGTGATAATGAGGTGGTACTGAGTGATGCTGTGATGGTGGTGCTGCGCTGGTGCTCAGTTGGTGCTGAGTGATGCTGAGTTGGTGCCTTGCTGAGGTGATTATGCGCTGATGCTGAGTCAGGTGCCCGGGAGCAGCTGGGGTCTAGAAGGAACGATACTCAGGTGATGGTGAGTTCTGCTGGGGTGGTGGTTTGCTGGTGCAGAGGTGATGCTTAGGTGATGCTGACTGATACTCAGGTGATGGTGAGTTCTGCTGGGGTGGTGGTTTGCGGGTGCGGAGGTGATGCTTAGGTGATGCTGAATGATACTCAGGTGATGGTGAGTTCTGCTGGGGTGGTGGTTTGCGGGTGCGGAGGTGATGCTTAGGTGATGCTGAATGATACTCAGGTGATGGTGAGTTCTGCTGGGGTGGTGGTGTACTGGTGCGGAGGTGATGCTGAATGATACTCAGGTGATGGTGAGTTCTGCTGGGGTGGTGGTGTGCTGGTGTGGAGGTGATGCTTAGGTGATGCTGTATGATACTCAGGTGATGGTGAGTTGTGCTGGGGTGGTGGTGTGCTGGTGCGGAGGTGCTGCTGAATGATACTCAGGTGATGGTGAGTTCTGCTGGGGTGGTGGTGTGCTGGTGCGGAGGTGATGCTGAGTGATAATGAGGTGGTACTGAGTGATACTGTGATGGTGGTGCTGCGCTGGTGCTCAGTTGGTGCTGAGTGATGCTGAGTTGGTGCCTTGCTGAGGTGATTATGCGCTGATGCTGAGTCTGGTGCCCGGGAGCAGCTGGGGGCTAGAAGGAACGATAGTCAGGTGATGGTGATTTCTGCTGGGGTGGGGGTTTGCTGGTGCGGAGGTGATGCTTAGATGATGCTGAATGATACTCAGGTGATGGTGAGTTCTGCTGGGGTGGTGGTTTGCGGGTGCGGAGGTGATGCTTAGGTGATGCTGAATGATACTCAGGTGATGGTGAGTTCTGCTGGGGTGGTGGTTTGTGGGTGCGGAGGTGATGCTTAGGTGATGCTGAATGATACTCAGGTGATGGTGAGTTCTGCTGGGGTGGTGGTGTACTGGTGCGGAGGTGATGCTGAATGATACTCAGGTGATGGTGAGTTCTGCTGGGGTGGTGGTGTGCTGGTGTGGAGGTGATGCTGCATGATACTCAGGTGATGGTGAGTTCTGCTGGGGTGGTGGTTTGCTGGTGCAGCGGTGATGCTTAGGTGATGCTGAATGATACTCAGGTGATGGTGAGTTCTGCTGGGGTGGTGGTTTGCTGGGGCGGAGGTGATGCTGAATGATACTCAGGTGATGGTGAATTCTGCTGGGGTGGTGGTGTGCTGGTGCGGAGGTGATGCTGAATGATACTCAGGTGATGGTGAGTTCTGCTGGGGTGGTGGTTTGCTGGTGCGGAGGTGATGCTTAGGTGATGCTGTATGATACTCAGGTGATGGTGAGTTCTGCTGGGGTGGTGGTGTGCTGGTGCGGAGGTGATGCTGAATGATACTCAGGTGATGGTGAGTTCTGCTGGGGTGGTGATGTGCTGGTGCGGAGGTGATGCTGAGTGATAATGAGGTGGTACTGAGTGATGCTGTGATGGTGGTGCTGCGCTGGTGCTCAGTTGGTGCTGAGTGATGCTGAGTTGGTGCCTTGCTGAGGTGATTATGCGCTGATGCTGAGTCAGGTGCCCGGGAGCAGCTGGGGTCTAGAAGGAACGATACTCAGGTGATGGTGAGTTCTGCTGGGGTGGTGGTTTGCTGGTGCAGAGGTGATGCTTTGGTGATGCTGACTGATACTCAGGTGATGGTGAGTTCTGCTGGGGTGGTGGTTTGCGGGTGCGGAGGTGATGCTTAGGTGATGCTGAATGATACTCAGGTGATGGTGAGTTCTGCTGGGGTGGTGGTTTGCGGGTGCGGAGGTGATGCTTAGGTGATGCTGAATGATACTCAGGTGATGGTGAGTTCTGCTGGGGTGGTGGTGTACTGGTGCGGAGGTAATGCTGAATGATACTCAGGTGATGGTGAGTTCTGCTGGGGTGGTGGTGTGCTGGTGTGGAGGTGATGCTTAGGTGATGCTTAGGTGATGCTGTATGATACTCAGGTGATGGTGAGTTCTGCTGGGGTGGCGGTGTGCTGGTGCGGAGGTGATGCTGAGTGATAATGAGGTGGTACTGAGTGATGCTGTGATGGTGGTGCTGCGCTGGTGCTCAGTTGGTGCTGAGTGATGCTGAGTTGGTGCCTTGCTGAGGTGATTATGCGCTGATGCTGAGTCTGGTGCCCGGTGATCAGCTGGGGGCTAGAAGGAACGATTCTCAGGTGATGGTGAGTTCTGCTGGGGTGGTGGTTTGTGGGTGCGGAGGTGATGCTTAGGTGATGCTGAATGATACTCAGGTGATGGTGAGTTCTGCTGGGGTGGTGGTGTACTGGTGCAGAGGTGATGCTGAATGATACTCAGGTGATGGTGAGTTCTGCTGGGGTGGTGGTGTGCTGGTGTGGAGGTGATGCTGCATGATACTCAGGTGATGGTGAGTTCTGCTGGGGTGGTGGTGTGCTGGTGTGGAGGTGATGCTGAATGATACTCAGGTGATGGTGAGTTCTGCTGGGGTGGTGGTTTGCTGGTGTGGAGGTGATGCTGAATGATACTCAGGTGATAGTGAGTTCTGCTGGGGTGGTGGTTTGCTGGGGCGGAGGTGATGCTGAATGATACTCAGGTGATGGTGAGTTCTGCTGGGGTGGTGGTGTGCTGGTGCGGAGGTGATGCTGAATGATACTCAGGTGATGGTGAGTGCTGCTGGGGTGGTGGTTTGCTGGTGTGGCGGTGATGCTTAGGTGATGCTTAGGTGATGCTGAATGATACTCAGGTGATGGTGAGTTCTGCTGGGGTGGTGGTTTGCTGGTGCGGTTGTGATGCTTAGGTGATGCTGAATGATACTCAGGTGATGGTGAGTTCTGCCAGGGTGGTGGTGTGCTGGTGCGGAGGTGATGCTGAATGATACTCAGGTGATGGTGAGTTCTGCTGGGGTGGTGGTTTGCTGGTGCGGAGGTGATGCTTAGGTGATGCTGTATGATACTCAGGTGATGGTGAGTTCTGCTGGGGTGGTGGTGTGCTGGTGCGGAGGTGATGCTGAATGATACTCAGGTGATGGTGAGTTCTGCTGGGGTGGTGGTGTGCTGGTGCGGAGGTGATGCTGAGTGATAATGAGGTGGTACTGAGTGATGCTGTGATGGTGGTGCTGCGCTGGTGCTCAGTTGGTGCTGAGTGATTCTGAGTTGGTGCCTTGCTGAGGTCATTATGCGCTGATGCTGAGTCAGGTGCCCGGGAGCAGCTGGGGGCTAGAAGGAACGACACTCAGGTGATGGTGAGTTCTGCTGGGGTGGTGGTTTGCTGGTGCAGAGGTGATGCTTAGGTGATGCTCAATGATACTCAGGTGATGGTGAGTTCTGCTGGGGTGGTGGTTTGCTGGTGCAGAGGTGATGCTTAGGTGATGCTGAATGATACTCAGGTGATGGTGAGTTCTGCTGGGGTGGTGGTTTGCTGGTGCGGAGGTGATGCTGAATGATACTCAGGTGATGGTGAGTTCTACTGGGGTGGTGCTGTGCTGGTGCGGAGGTGATGCTGAGTGATAATGAGGTGGTACTGAGTGATGCTGTGATGGTGGTGCTGCGCTGGTGCTCAGTTGGTGCTGAGTGATGCTGAGTTGGTGCCTTGCTGAGGTGATTATGCGCTGATGCTGAGTCAGGTGCCCGGGAGCAGCTGGGGGCTAGAAGGAACGAGTTACATGAGATCATGACCAGCATATAATGTGTGCAGAATAACAGAGTAAATAAAAGTGTGTCCGCAGCATGTAATCTCAGATCCAGTAAGTATCAGCTGCCTTCCTCGCACAACAAGGTTTTAGAAACAGATTAATGTTTATGAGTTTCAGCATTTAACGAAGACAGGCTGTGCAAAGCCATCTTCCCACACCTTGGAGGAAGCCAAAAGCTTCAATTTCAACTAAGCATCTGTTGATGCAGTCATTTTAACATTCCTCGCTTTGTTTTGTTTCACCAGTCATACATGTAAATTCCTTGCTATCCTTGTGCTTTTAAAGGAAAGAAAGCAGAGTCTAATTACTTTTCTGTGGCTGCTGTTTCCAGAAAAAGCCATGTCAATGGTGCATTGCAGGCTGCATGTATTAGATATATTCCTGCATTGCGGACGAGCAGAGGAAGGAGGGGAAACCAAAGCTCCGAGGAAGTTCTGTGGAAAGGAGGGGGGGACGGAGCAGAAATGCACTTTACAAGTATGTGCTCCTCACCCTGTAGCGCTCACATCCCACCACTCTGACTTACACATGGCCACTTTGGTAAATTTACAGACTCATAGTGCCAATATCGGCAACACTCACCAGCCCTCCCGCAGCAACATACATGCACAATAAATAAGCAGACAAGACAACTTTTTGGTGGGAAAAATTGCTGCAGGTTTATTAGCATACCAAATATGCCAACATGGTGGGTTATCTTACAGGCGATCCAAAGGCAAGCCGCCCCTAGCGGCCTACCACCTGATGGGCCAACTTGCATCGTGGCCTTAGCCAATCGGTGTTTAGCGGTTGTGGTGAGGGGATAGCCCCTCCCACTTCTGGTGAAACATCGGTCCACCCTATTACTCACGCCCCCCTCCCTACGAGAAGCGGAGCGTTCAAGCGACCCCCGGTTGTACAGGTTTCCAACCACCCGTAGGACAGACGGGGCGCCGTCGCACCCCAGGGTCCACCGCACAGACTTCCTGGGGATATTAGGCCTCAGCACCCTTTGTGCTCCTGAAGAGGGTACCCCTGAGTACCTTTCCGCCTCTGGATCGCCCTGTAACTCCGCCTGCAACACAAATAAAGAGGATTAGAAGAACCTTCCCCCCCCACCCTGGGTACGCTGGGTAAGCGGTAGGGAGGGAAACGGCGTCAGGGTGAGGGTCAAAGAGGCCGCCAGGTGGGCGGGGGAGGCATATATACCTCTCCCCTTCCCCCACCTCGGCCGGAAGTGACGCGCGGGACCTCGAGGGGTCACCGGACACTAGACTGGGCAGTGTGCCATCCTGTGGCACTAAAGGGGCCGCCCTCTTATGAGGGTCCCCTGCGGGGACGTGTCGGTCAGCCCGCATAGTGCCAATATCGGCAACACTCACCAGCCCTCCCGCAGCAACATACATGCACAATAAATAAGCAGACAAGACAACTTTTTGGTGGGAAAAATTGCTGCAGGTTTATTAGCATACCAAATATGCCAACATGGTGGGTTATCTTACAGGCGATCCAAAGGCAAGCCGCCCCTAGCGGCCTACCACCTGATGGGCCAACTTGCATCGTGGCCTTAGCCAATCGGTGTTTAGCGGTTGTGGTGAGGGGATAGCCCCTCCCACTTCCGGTGAAACATCGGTCCACCCTATTACTCACGCCCCCCCTTACGAGGGGCGGAGCGTTCAAGCGACCCCCGGTTGTACAGGTTTCCAACCGCCCGTAGGACAGACGGGGCGCCGTCGCACCCCAGGGTCCACCGCACAGCCTTCCTGGGGATATTAGGCCTCAGCACCCTTTGTGCTCCTGAAGAGGGTACCCCTGACTACCTTTCCGCCTCTGGATCGCCCTGTAACTCCGCCACAGCCCTGGGTGTGGCGACCGTCGCAGCCAGGGCCCCCCACCAAGGCCTTCGCTCTTACTTGCATCCCGCTACTTCCAGGGCCTCCCCTAGATCCAGGAGGAACAAGTCCATGCCTATTCTGGAGAGATGTACCCCATCCTCATCGAAACACCCTGTGGATTTGGCATGAAGCAAACCGTGTCTTATGAAGCCAAACCCCCTTTGTTCGGTGAATTTACGCATCGTGCTGTTGACTCTCCTGCGCGCAGCCTCCATTGCTTCCCCACATCGGGCTCCCTGCCACAGGAGACGGGGAGTGATCTCGGACCACCACAGTTCACATGTCCCTAACTGGTTGCTTAATTTGCATAATGTGGCCTTCATGTCTTGAAGCAAAGTCCTTTTGCCCAGGGACATCAGGTCGTTACCCCCCAGGTGTATAACTAGCACGTTGGGGGGACGGGTGACTCCCCAGATTCTGCTGTAGTTTGCCCAACAACCCATTCCATCGCATGCCCGACCCTCCTGCGCGCAGGCTCCATCGCCTCCCCTGACCGAGCTCCACGCCACAGGAGCCGGGGGTGATCTTCAGACCACCAAAGTTCACCTGTCCCCAACTGGTTGCTTAATTTGCACATTGTGGTCTTCATGGTCTTCTTCTAGGGTGCACTTACTTCGCCACATTGACCAGACCATTTCACAGATCTTTTCCATTGCTGGTGAACATAGTAATGGTGTCAAAACTGGTTTGAGGGAATATGTGTATGGTGCCCGTTATTAGAGACACCGCACCCTTTCATGGAGTGACAACTTACGCAGTCCACCCTGCTTGCTGAACATTCAACCGGTCACAGATGCAGTCCCTGCTGCCCACCTGTGACCCTTGGTACTTACACCAGTAATGGTGTCCGACTACATGATTCCCAGTTACATGTTTCGCTGCAGACAACCTTTGGTGGATCCGCTGGGACCCTTCTGCATCCCTGCAAATGCCTTGTCACGAAATACAGCCCTTTCATGCCCTTGCCCGTCCCTCAAAGACACCTGGCAGCATGATGCCCCCCGCAGCTTTGGTGAGGGGTTTTGGGCCCAGCGCACCCCAAGTGCATTCTTGACCATGGGCCTTGAAATTACCAGCATGAAAGGCACCCTTAGACAAATGGCGCATGATTCACTGAGCCCACACACTGCCTATAGGGCGATGGATGGTGCTCCAGCGTAACGAGGTCACCGAGGCCCTTTCGGTGGTATATCTCTCTCACCCGAAGCCTCACAGTGCCCTGGTCTTGGAAAGGGGGCCCACCCCTCACTGGACACACCCACCCCGAGAAGGCTTTCAGAGGCCCCACGCCTCCCTCAATATGTAATAAAACAGGAGCTTGGCTGTATTAATTAGTCGCAGGACATCAGACCTTAGCCTGCCTATGGCTGAAAATAACCAGGCACACCTTTAGCTGTCAGTGTTCCTCAACTGGACTACTTATCTCGCGCCCCTTCAGTGATAGGGCAGGGCGCAAATTACCAGTGCAGCGACATTCTTTTATACTAGTCTGATGTTGTTTACTTATATACTAACCCATTCTTTCTTATTAAAGCTCCATCTTAGACAATCACATCTTAATCTGTTGAATTTATCAAAGAAGGCTGTGATGTTTTACATAAGGTTCAAGCATCAAATGAGGGTACGTAAAAATTGTCAGGCCTGCCAATTTATGAAAATCTTTCACCGTGTGAAGAGGGGCGTGACATTGGGCCAAACACAGCCTCGGGCACTTTCACCCAGCAGGGTGGCTCCCCCTGGGAGGTGTCGCACCCCGTAATAGACAAGATCTATGCGGAGTTTCCAAACAATAAGTTCCGAAACCGCCAAACCTGTGGGGCCAGGATCTCTTGAGAGAGAATGATGCACATTTGGACTGGTAGCCATAAGGTTGCACACGCCTGCATATACTATGTTCGGGACAGGCAAACCTTGCCCAAAGTCCCCTGTATTCTTGTCTGGCATTCTTTTATGCCCAACTATACAAAGCGATAATGCTCTACCTGGTTATAACGACCCCAAGAGACCTCCATCGTCCAATGCCTTTACAATTTAGTTTCTGACTGTAATTGGAAATAGTTCACCCCATGGTATCTTGGCGCTGCATAACATGTTTATTGTTACTCAACTCAATGGTACTCGTTTTGCCGACCTCAGAAGGATGAAATGCTAGGTGGACCTACCGGGCTCTGAACCTGTGACCAAGAGGTCGAACACAAACCCCTAAAATTACTGCCGCTCCACGGCCTGTGAAATTGTATCCCAGGGCCGACTTCTGGCACCTGGACCCTTACTTGAACATGCTCGAGCAAGAAACCCACATCTAGAAAGCCTGCCAACCGGCTGACCACCTCCAACACCAGAGTGTCACGCCGCCACTCCGTAGCCGGGAACTAAACCAGGTATAGATGTATCGGGCGACCATTTCTTGGCGCCTGCCTGCCACAAATTTCACTGTGTATCCTAGTCTGAACTTCTTTGGATTTGACCTCACCACGCCCAACCTTCTGTCCTGGACCTACCTCCAAATTGATGTGTATTTGAGTGCGCTGTCACCCTGGGGTCAGCTGGCTGTGACAGAAGAGACAAGATGAAGCATGCTAACCTGCCCCCAAACTCAGCAGGACAAACACATGGGCGCGCTTGCCCCAAACGTCTGTAAAAGCATGCCAACCCATATGTTGATTTACTTCCCTTTGCTCAAGGGGGAGCAGTCCTGTCTGGAGGTGTGTGTCTTGAACGACATGCGTCCTGGAAGTACCTAAGGATCGAGTGCAAATGTCACAACCTCAAAGTACCTAATAACAGGTCACAAATCAATCAGGCATCCTCCCTTACTTTAGGCGTGTTGGATTGAGGGATTGAGGGGAGGGGTCCAGTGCAAGATGGAAGATAACTCCCTTGGCATGCCATCCCTTTAGCACAACGTTACAGATTTAGGCATATCACTTAAGTCGTCTCCATCATGTGTTTAAGGCAAATTAGTTTGAGTTCTGCTTTTGACAACATACCTTCTAACCAATAGTGTTGAGAAACCACTCATGGTCGGTTCTTGTCCAAGTCTTCCCCGTAAGCCTGGCACTCGTTAGACCAAATGAAGCTTTTAACAAGCACCCTATACAAATGTATATCTTGTTGCGCAACTAGGGACACATACTTCATCACTACGTACTTCAGGCATGGAAATACTGGAGAATGGTCTTAGAGTGAGCCCGAATGGAAAAGGTATATGAATGGCTAATGTAGGTCCAAAGTTTTGTAAACATTGCCGCTGCATCATAATAATACCAATGGCCCTGAGTTTGAAAACGGGGCTGGCCAATTCAGTTTGCACCACACGTTGCTCCTGCCGTGCTGCCCATCCGGGTAACATCCCCACTGCTAACCCTAAACCTTGTGCAAGTGTGCCAAATCAGACTGTTCCAGGCCCCCGCAACTATGAGAATGGCTTTGGCAGCAGGCACTAGCACTATCAAAGCATTGAATGACTCAATGCCTGTTGACGCGTTGATCTCTAAGATAGACAGACAGCGCCAACTGGTGGCAGACTGTCCCAAGCGCCGGAGGTGACAAATACGTGACTGGGAAACAGCCCCTTAACAAAATGATCTGCAATAGTCATCCATGTACATTACAGTGTAATCCAGTTAAGGGACGAGCGACCGAGGTTGTATTTTGTCCCTTATATTCCTATGATTTCTGAGTCCCTCCTAGTGTTATTCTTCACTACACCTCATGTGCACTTGCACACCGTTTTCCTCATGTGTACTTGCACACGGAGTCACCTCCTTAGTACTTGCACACCTCATGCGTAAATGCACAGCGTCACCTCATGCGTAAATGCACACAGCGTCATCTCATGCGTAAATGCACACAGCGTCATCTCATGCGTAAACGCACACAGCGTTATCTCATGCGTAAATGCACACAGCGTCATCTCATGCGTAAACGCACACAGCGTTATCTCATGCGTAAATGCACAGCGTCATCTCATGCGTAAAAGCACACCGCGTCACCTCGTGTAAATGCATACCACGTCACCTCGTGTAAATGCACACCGCGTCACCTCATGTGTACCCGAGGGAGCATTCCTTTTAAGACACAGGGATATAGCGGCAAGTGCACTCTGTTGTCCCCGCCATAGAGCACACTCTACATTCTAAACATAGTAAAACAGGTAACTGTTTCTCCATCGTGGGAGCTCTTCTCAGTCTTAGCAGCACCCTTGAAAAGGAGTCAGTGAGTTGGCAGTAATCCCAGCAGCCAGTGGCTCTGATTTCGTGAACCCGGGCAGGGCTAGACTCCTGCAGTCATACCTGATTTGGGATACCCTTGATACAGTGTGACCACTATTACTCATGAAACTGCTTCCCAATTGACTCTTTACCTGACGCAAAACTTTTAGCGGGCGGGACAAAAGTGAGGTGTTGATAAACACAGTGCTCCTTGATGCAGCCTATGCTGCCACCGCAACCCCGAAGGAGCTCCGGTGCTGTGTCTTATGCCCACCCCTTCAGCCTCTGAAATCAAGGCTGGCATGAATCAGGCTGGCCTGTAACCTGACTGCCAGCTGACATGTAGTTAGTGTACCTGAAGTGCTATCCAGATCATTCAGCTGTACAAAATTAAACGTGACCCCTTCCTGGCAGGTACCCACCAATTGCCTGACCGGATGCATCATGCCGATTTGAAATTACATTTTGTGTAGACAGGGCACTATGTTCCATGGCTACCTAAAATACCTGCTCCATAAGTAAACCAGCAGCAGGGGGGGGGAAGAGACAGCAAACACTGAGTAGTCCCCTCTCCAGGACCCATTACCAGAAATGCGAACCAAACAACCCCCGCATCAGCTGGCCTCTGCTCCTATACGGACCCACGCTGTCTCTGTTCTTCTAGGTAGCACAACAAGACAGGACCATTGGCTTTATCAATGATTGTTAGTTGCATAAGGTGAATAGGCAACAACTATGGCTTGTCTATAATATTGCAAATGCCTCAGTTCTGCAACGATGAGACTGGACGAACTAAAACGAGTCTCTTTCAAGTTCCCTCAACGACATAAAGTTTTTTGTTTTTGTTTTTTTTATTCATTTAGTTTGGGTGAGGGCAACATTGGGGAGACCGCCAGGGACCCGTCTCAGCACCGGCAGGAACGGGACCGGCTGGACCGGGCACGCTTAAAGTCCTGGTGGTAAGTTATCTGTGCTGTGGTAAATAGCATACACCTCGCACTAATTCCAAGGCGTCTGATTTTGTACAGTACCGGCCTCAGCGCTGGCGCGTGAATGTAAATGTATATATGTTGGGCCGGTAATCCCTTGTATAAGTTTCTAGTCTGGTTTGGACTGGTAAGGCACAAAAGGCCTCGATCAGGCTTTTAGGACGTAGAACAACCTCCTTTTAGTCGTCGCACGACCCCATTACATACACCCCTGGGACCGGTGTGAGACAGAAAAGTATCCGTTTTAAAAAACAACGCTTTGACACAAACAAAGGTCCCTGAAATATTGCAGACTTTTTTTTTTTAATTTAAATTAGGTGAAAGGTGTGCACTCAATCACCTTAAGAACAAATTAAATACATGTGAAAAAAGGAGGGCTGTGTTTTTAAAATAAACAACTTCCATCTGTGTTGGGTTTTTTATTTATTTTTTTAAAAATATTTTTAACAGAGGTTGCCAAGATGCTGCCAACCGGTTTCTTCCCCGGCCTGTGAATCACGGGACATTTCTGACTGCAGCTAAGTAGTCGAAAAACAAGCTAATTACATCCCCGGGCACTAGGAGCACCTCCTGACCCTTAGGCAAAGCAACTTCCATTCGCCGCGACCAAGGGCCCAGCCGGTGACCCGACACCCACATGCCCCTGCTAGAGACAGCACACACCTGTCCCTAGTGAAAGCACTCCTCTCCCCCAATAAGCATGCAGGTCTGCGCCAAGCGAAGGGAATGGCCAGCACAGAGCAGGGAATGCCCCATGTGCTCTGGAGAGGGAAGGAGCGGCCCATTTGAGAATACGGGATAGCCCGGGCTCCCACCCACCGTGCCGTGGAGGCGACAGAAAACCGCCGGCACAGCCGCCTCCCACAGTAGCAAGGAAAGCAGAGTGCACCAGCATGAAGCGCCCCGTAGCATGGTGAATCCAAAATTGATCACCAGAAATCCCGTTGCGGCCCGGGCTCGCCACGCCTCGGGCCCTCCGCATGCGCCGCGCCCCATGGCCCTGCCAACGGACGAAGCCAGATCAACACAGCCGAAGCGCAGGGATGAAATAAGACGTAGCTCACAGCGGCACACCGTAGGTGTAATTTAGCCAAGAGCCTGCAAACCGTTGTGGGTAGGGGCCGAGAAGAAAGAAGCCTACCCCACGTGCCGATCTGTATACCCATTCCTACACGGGAACACAGAAAGACACCGCGCAACAATGGTGTTTCACCACAACTTTACAGCCCTACCCGTGAGCTAGCTCGAGTAGCTAGACCGATCGGGAGGAAGCCGACCACTGAACCGGGGGAGCCGCTTCACCCCCCCCCCCAGCGGACACCAGTCCAAGGCAATGGCCGGGCGGTGCCGCTAAGCTGAGTTCCTGAGGGGAACGGTCTGCCGGGAAGGCCCCTGGCGGGCGAACGCACCCGGCCAGCCGAGGGAGGCCCCATGCTGGCCAAGCCACACAGTGAGCTTCAGCCCACATGGAGGGTCGCGCTCTAGTGGGAGGGCACCTACGCCCTCCCCCGTAATCAAGACGCCCCTGCGGCGCCGGGCCTAATGCCCGCCGCAAGATGGATTCCCAGACGAGGGCACCTAGGCGGCACCCGCTGCCCCCAACGTGGCGGAATGCCCCCCCCTTGCTGCTTTGTCTCGGAACCCAAATGTCAGTGTCCGTGTCCCAGTGGGTTGCACTGATCACGGTTTGTATGGAGAACGGACAGGAGAGAGAGGAAATGCCACGCCGCTCCCCGGCCTCGTGATGCAGGACTTGGCCGCTGTCTGGCCTGGCCCTGGGCCTCGACTGTCCCGCTAACATGCGACGGCGTGATCCTCGGCACAAAGCGCCCCAGGTAATTCTGCAGCCTCGCCTGCCCAAAGGCCCTCGGCCCCACTCTATAATATGCCCTGTGTCAAACGCTGCTGGGGAGCGGACGCAGGCTAAGCTTAGACAAAGCTCGCCTGAGCCTAAGGAATTCTGACCGGGGATCTGTACACCCCCCAATGCAGACCGCAGCCCCGGCAACGGCGGGCGCTGGCTGCCATGTACGGGGGGGTGGAAACCGGACCCCAAACCGACCGACCATAACGGCGTCAAAGTTCGACGGCAGCCCTGGCCTACACTACCCCCACCCCGCCAAGACCCCGCAGGTCAACATTGTCCACTCCGGACCCGGCCCATGCAGGCAAGGCGGAGGTCGTAATCCCCCACCTGCATGGTGCTAAATCCCCGGCCACCTTGCCGCGACCCTGCAGGTCATAATTTTGCCAGGCCAAGACCGGGCCCACAAGGAGTGAGGCCGTACACTCCGGGAGCCGTTCTAAACCCCTGCGACGGCAATGGCCGCGCCTGGCCACTATGGCTAGAGGGGTGGGGTTATACACTCACCGGAGATCCTCACGGGGTACGGACGGGCAGTATGGCGTGGCAAACGGCGTCAGGGTGAGGGTCAAAGGGCCGCCAGGTGGGCGGGGGAGGCATATATACCTCTCCCCTTCCCCCACCTCGGCCGGAAGTGACGCGCGGGACCCCGAGGGGTCACCGGACACTAGACTGGGCAGTGTGCCATCCTGTGGCACTAAAGGGGCTGCCCTCTTATGAGGGTCCCCTGCGGGGACGTGTCGGTCAGCCCGCATACTCCCAGTGGCTCAATGAGTGTGGCAGACATCAACATATCCTAAACTACCCTCAGCTAGCAACGTCCCGATCACGTGGTTGGCTCCTCCATTAGGTTTTTCATAGCTATTAACAATGTAAGACAACACCACTGGATGCACCTGCACCACTGTCGGGACCCATCCGGGACCCTGGGTCCAGCTGTAGCTGGAACTCGCGCTGCAGTGCCGTGGATGCCGCTTTGGAAGGGAAAGATACGACAAAGCGCCACTCTTGCCATAGGCTGCTCAGAGTGCGACGCGTCAGACGGGAAGGCTGATTGGCTCATGCCAGTCCTCCATACAAACCCCACCTCCGCGGTATCTTAAGAGGAAAAAGATGTCCCTGTTTTAGGGTGTTTCTGGAAAAGGCTTCAATCATAGATGTGGATAAAGGACTAAATGTTGGTTTACAATCCACTTTAAAGACCAGAAGGGATTTAATACAAAAAAGGAATCCTTGCACACATCATGGGACCGCATAACAAAAGATGCTGGTGTGTAATTCGAGGAAGGCACAGTCAATCGCCAGATGCGTCATGCATACACGTTTCAAAGATGCCAAATGTGGTTGATTTGTATTCTGATGTTCCTGTGCTTACTTCACATATCATAAATATAAACGTTTGGATCGGGTTTGGGAAACATTTCAGAAACAAGACAATGCATGTGTTTTTAGGGCGAGTGTGAGGTGGGGCAGGCACACTGAGTGAGACTAGACACCATTCTAGGCTCCTGCCACTGATGCATCTAATAGTCACATGCGATCTAGTGGTTAATAAACACATCCACGCGCTGCTCTTTTTTTAGGATCACAGCTGGTGGCCCCTATGAAAACTCTAGAACTTATTGTTATTGGACAGCTGTCAGGCCACTGCATAAGACTCGGCACAAAAATAGAAGACGGCTTCGGCTCTTAAAGCTACACATATATGTGCCGCTGGGTTTCCTACAGGGGTTGACATAGACAATGGACTAATCAAGCTCACTAAATGCTCACACAGCACCTGACTCCACCTTGGGTAGTGTAGTAAATAAATTGAAACGATCCAATAAGCTGCCTTATTACATCATGGGGTCTGTGATAGTGCGCCTTGGTGTTAGCTTAAGAAACTAATCGCTGCAGTAGAATAACCCAAAAGCGATTTCCACCTCATAACTGGGTGGTCTTTGGTAAAATGAAAAGATGTCTCCAAATTAAATATACAGGGGCAGATTTACGTTGAACTAACGCAGCGGGGTACAGCAAGTCATTTTGCTGCGCCGCGCTGCGTTAGTTTTGAAGCACAGGGATGCGACATATTTACAAGAATATGTCGCATCCTTGTGCTTCCCCCTGCGCTGGCGCACAAACTGCAGCCATGCGCCGGCGCAGGCACCCTTGCACCATGGTGCAAGGATGCCTGCGTCGTGGGGAGATTGTTTTTGTGCAGGAAGGGGCACCTTCCTGCACAAAAACAATCACTACAGGCATTTTCCTCTTTCAATGCGTGCTGTAGAATGCAGCACGCATTGAAAGAGGAACAAACGAGGAGAAATGAAAACATTTCTCCTCGGTGCGCCTCGCTACGCCACCTCTAGGGTGGCGTAGCTTTCAGACGCATCTCCAGAGTTACGATTTCTCGTAATTCTGGAGATGTGTCTTGTTCCATGAGTGTTGCGTGGGAACACCCACAGCAACACCCATGGAACGCCCCTTCACCGCAAAGTGCTGCGTGTAAATGGGCCGTATTTACAAGGAGAGGAAAAGTCACGCAGGGTGGCTTTTCCTCTCCTTGTAAATATGGAGCAGCCACCTGCGCCACCAGTACGTCACGAAAACTGACATACTGGTGGCGCAGAGGGCTCGTAAATCTGCCCCACAGTCTACTACAGGGAAGTTAAAAGATACATCCAATACATAAAAGGTGCGCGGCCGCAATGATAACACCTGATAGCGGGCGCCCTGCTGCGCTCGTGTTAAGAGCTCAACATCTGTTCAATCATGATAAATAAATAAAGTGTGCGCAGAAACCAAACATATGGCCGACAGTGAAAGGATCCTTGTAGCAGGGGCAATCTCCATGTTGTGAACAAAACAGCCAAAAGGTGGGACAAATGTAAACATTCACCAACAACAGCAAAGTAATTTTAAAAACCAGAGGAAACAACCAATGAGAAACACTGGGAGTGTTCAAAGCCCAAAGACTGAATACCACATGTCTCGAAGACAGTGAATTCTGAACAATGCTAATCTAACATTTTTCAAGGTGGGATTTGTCCGTCCACAAATTTTAAGGTGAATTCTTAAATACCTGTCAAAATTGTGATTGGTGAATGTCTGGGGCCTTAACCGAAACCCCTAAATCCTGCTCTCTAGTTAAAAAACATTGAGTAAAGTCTTATGAAATTGGAATAATGCCTTACACTAAATATGCAGTTGTAGCTTCCAAAGGAAGCACTGCCAAGCCTAAAGACTGCCATTGGAAAGAATTTGTAGAGCATTTCCTCACAGGAGGATGGAGTGATGCACTGGCACACCTAAAACTGAACAATGGATGTGGTAGACAAGCTTTTCTTAAATTTAGTGCAAAATTAGAAATCATAGTTAGTTTGAAGCAGTTTTGAAAATCTGGGAAAATAAAGGGTTTTTTTTGGGTTTTTTTAACCACAAGTTATGGGATTGGCACTCATGGTGATGTCGGTGGCACTGTTTTCTTTTAATTGAACAACTCATATTTTGAACCCAGTAGCCTTTCCAGCTGATCTTTGACCCTTGGAGCACTTTGCACACTTTAAACCTCTTTTCTTGCACTTACAGACACTCCAAATGTGGATGAACCCGGTGTAGTCTCTCATAATGAATAAGCATCCCCTTTGAATCTGGCATGAATCCCCAAGACCTTTAAACGTATGTAATGGTGGTGAATGCTTTTGAACAAGTGTTCCGAGATCCCTATGTCCTTCAAAAGGATGCCATCACCAAAGACATATCCTATGATATGGCGACAATACTGAGGAGAAAATTATTATCGGCTTTCATAGACTATTTAAAGTGGGCTTCACCAATTTACTGTCATGATCTCCCGGAAATATATGGTTATCCAAACTCAGTGCAATCCAATAGCATTTCCAATTTTTTCAAAACGTTGTGGACGAATCACCTGTTTCGCTGAAGCCCTGATTATATTTACCTTCTGCACGTGCAGTATTCATTCATTTTGTGCAGTGCATCCTCCAAGGGCTTCAGCGGCTCCTGGTGCGACAACAGTGCTCATGGATTTCTATTTGGAAACAATTCCACACACTTGCTTATTCTATAGTTCCAGTCGTCTTTGCGAGGATACCTCAACCTGCCAAAACACGGCCACATCTCCCAGCATCTGCGCACACTCCACTGGCCCCCCTTCGAGGAGAGAATCACCTTCAAGATGCTCACCCACGCACACAAGGCCCTCCACGGCACCGGACCAGCATACCTGAACAGCCGACTCAAATTCCACGCACCCCAAAGGACCCTACGATCAGCCCAGCTCTCCTACGCCGTGGTCCCCCGCACCAGAAAGACCAGATCGGGAGGCTGCTCCTTCTCCTTCCTCGCGGCCAAAGCATGGAACGCCCTTCCGGTCCACCTCAGACAGACAACATCGCTCCCCATCTTCACAAGAAACCTCAAAACCTGGCTCTTCGACAGACCCCCTCCTTGATGGAATGGAACCTGCACCCCCCCCATCCCTAGCGCCTTGAGACCCTTACGGGTGAGTAGTCGCGCTTCAACAAACCCCTGATTGATTGATTGATTGAACCCTTGCGGGATTAATGCTTAACGGCGGAGCCAAACGATCAATAAAGGTTTTTTGAAGTCTGTTCCATGTCCTTGTATAATCTGAAGATTGTGTGAATAGTATGCGAGACATCTGTAATGGGTGGAATCAGTGTATTCTTAAGATGCGCTGAACGCCTGGCGTGAAGGTTTCAAGCTTTAAAACCGCAGCACCAACCTACATCTTTTTTCAATGGATGAGTGAATCAATCAAGATACGAGTGCATGTACATAGCTCCTGGACACTCATGTTGCTCCTCACATGCAGAACCTGTTGATCCATGCTCTCCCATGTCAGCGTGTCTGGAGATATGTCAAGAGAATGACTGAAATGCACCCACTTATACCTAAACATTTACTGTCAGGCTCATCACATAATCTGCACATCTGTCCCTGGGACACCTGCGCCTCATGCTCACACACAAACACACCTTTGCAAGACGGCTTGTGCCCATTCTGGGGACATTCACAAAAATTAGATAATAAACCTGGGTATCCTGAGTGTATTTTACAGAATTTCAATCGTACTTACCAGAGTCCAAGCACATTTCTGATCTGTGTAATGTCTGTGTTGTGATTAGGTGAATGCTCTTAAAGAGCCGGGAGTCCACCTTTCCCTTCCATTGGTGACATTAATAAGTGCAGGGTTCTTTCACTTGTACATTTTACCCACGGTAATATACAGCTAAAATACGCTCAGGGTGGCCAGGCACTTATGACTGAAATAATTTATGTTATAAAAAAAGAATGTGTATAGCACCTTCTGCAATAGTTTGACTGTGCAGCACTGTGAATATGAATGCCAATGAAAACAAGAAGCCTCCTGTGTTTGTTTGAAGGGAAGGTTCTTTAGATTCTGGCAGTTTAACTCTGACTTTCTCTGATGTTCTCTCAGAAGAGACTGCCAATTAATTTTAAGAAATAAACATTGTAAGTTTAGTCTGCAGATAGGTGCCTTCTTTTCACGTCAGGCTTTAGCACCGGTGCGCACCCAAACGTCGATTTGGCTGCGATGTAGTCGCTTACTCGCTTCTCGTAGGTGGCGTGTTACTAAATGACAATATCATTAAGTTATTAACATATACAAAGTACACACATCTGCTTTTCTGTTTTTGGATGTCATTCACAGCCGGCTTTCTAAAGTGACATTGTTCAACTGGAAAGTCATAAGGATCATTATCAGCTTTTAATTTTCAATTAAGGGGATAGTCTAACTCCAAGCACTCGCCTCAAGGGGAGATAATCAAAGAGCACCTGCAGATGAAATGTGAAGAAAAGGGTGCTGTGGTCGGTGCAAAACTTTCAAAGCAGAAATAGTATATTCATCTGTTCAATCGCGCTAAATAAATGAAAAAAGAGTGCGCCAAAACTAAGCATAAAGCAGAAAGTAAAAAGATCCTTGTAGCAGGGGCACTCTCCAGGGCAGGAACAAAGCAGCCAGAAGGTGGGACAAATGTAAACATTCACCAACAACAGCAAAGGAATTTGGAAAGCCAGAGGAAACAACCAATGAGAAGCGCTGGGCGTGTTCAAAACCCATAGAGTGAATACCACATGTCTCGAAGACAACGCATGCGAGCTGCCTAGGCTTGACCTAAAAAACTGTTGGACAAAGAGAGAAAGCAATAATGATAAGAAGGGTAAAAGAGAGAAACAGACAAAGGGAGAGTACTAGAATGAAAGAGAAAGGAGAGCAAAGAGAGAGGAATGAGAACTTTGAATAACAATCCACGGGGGGACTGGGAGAATGGGGGAGGTAAGCAAAAGAGGAAAAGAGAGGAATGGGGAGTGGAAGAGAGGGCAGGTGAGAGATACAGCGGAGATACATGCTTTAAACTGTACATATAAGAAGAAATCACTTCAAAATGTGTTCTAGAGCAGCCTTAATGCTCCCTTACTGATAATTAAAGTAAACAAAGAGAGAGAGAGAGATCATGATAAAAATGAATACAGGCAATTTTCTATAAAGTTCTATTTCAGTATCATGGTCAGACCTTTGCAGAATCTTAAAACATGAACAAAAATTGGGTATTTTTTTCCTCTGGGTAAAAAGTGGCAACCCAAAGACCAAGAGCAGATGACATTCGATAATGCAGATGCTGCTGCCAGGGGGGCCTTAATGGCACCCTGAAGGTGAGCCTGATGCTTAAACAGTAAAACATCCACTTTAACTGGAAGAAATACGAAAAAAATGATTAACAGTTAACAAATGAATGCAGCTACATTTGTATGTTTAACCAGTGGCCCAGAATCACTGTTTTTGTCCACTAGCAGGGGTCAAGAAACATTGAAATGCTAACGTTGCCTTCTAGCGCTGGTGCTCTCAGGAGATGTGAAAATAAAAGAAGGAAAATGTTGCCAAGCAGCCATGTGTAATACCCTTAGAAGGATGTAACACACTAGGGGGCTTATTTACAAGCCCCTTGCACTTCCTGTGCGTCACTTTTAATATGGGAAATAGTGATGTACCTGTGGTGCAAGGGGCTTGTAAATAAGCCCCTAGCACTGGTGCAAAACATAAGTACAATGTAATGTGTATTGACTTCCAGAATAGTTTTCGTGTATTCAAATCCCTTTTAAATATTACATTTATATTTTGTGATGGTGCTTACAAATAATATATAGTGATGCTATCACAAGATGGGTGGCACTAGCGCACTCATTTCTTTGTGACTGAAAAGTTCAGATTCAGAGAGCAGACAGAAGACTTGGGCATTCTTCCATCAGTCCTTTTTCCCCAGCTGCAGGTTTCAGGGCTGGCATAGGACATACAATGGAGGGAGGAGTGGTGCTGTGTAGGTGTATGTCTACTGCCAGGGTCAGCCTGCCAAGTACCACGCATCTGGGGTTAGACTAACACAACTTATTAATCATTCCCGCACTAGAGAATGTTGTCACTCAATTGTGGATGCTCTGTTACGCCCAGAAGCCTTCCTTCTCTAATGTTGACCATGTATCAAAACATTATTTGCCAGGGTGCTCAATAAAGGAAAACAGTTGAGGTTCATGCACTGTGCACTGTTGACTACTGCCAACAGTGCATGAACCTTCGCTGCAGTTTCAGGGGGTCAAATGTTTTGTCATGGTTATGCGGTGCATTGTGTCAGGAGGCTGGAGTAGGGCCACTCCCTGATTTACAAAGCTGCAAGAAAAAGATCTACTGTAAGAAAATGGGGACAGCTTGGAGAAAACAGCCTCAGTCACTGAAGTTGGTTTAAAATGCCATTTAATATCAAGGCGCCAAAATTGTTTCCAATCCAATCATGATAAGGGAAGTAGGCCAGTCACTTTCCATAAGCACTTTGGGGTTGTTCTTGTAGTTTCAAAGCCATTTCTCCAGTTTCTAGGAGCATAAAGGTGGTACTTGATGTTAATCCCATTCCATGGGTTCCACTGCTGGGTTTATTCCAGAAAATGTCACTAAAAGTGTCACACATAGTGCAATGGAATGCCGCACAAAAGCACACTGAAACCCTCGAAATGTCACACATAAGCAATATGAAACCTTAACAGCTATGTGGAGTACATATCCCTGTGGGCATCCTCAAAAGTATCCAAGAGGGTAAGAATAGGTGAGGAATGAAATAGCAAGGAACCCCTAAAAGAACTACTGAAAGGGGCTTCCACACAAGAGGTAGCCAAAAACAGGATGTGGCATACATCGGACAGCAAGAGTACCCCGGGGGGACAATGGTGAGAGTGGCCATTCAGAGTATAGAAAGCACTGCCGAGTGTCCGCATGTTGTGCACAATCAAAAGCACTGAGGAAAATAAAACTATAAATTTGGGACTGAATTATGTGCAGTTAAGAAAGACAAACTGAGGAGGTAGTTAAAAGAAGAAAGTTTTGTGATGTCACCTAAATCGTTGAAATGTAATGAAATCCACCAGCCCACCTGTAGTAAGACATGTTCCTAGTTAACGGGGTGGAATATCCTGTAGGAGGGATTCTTAGCAGCCTGCAGTACTCCAATATTGCAAGTGAAAAGTGCTACGGAAGGCCGTAGGCCACATATTAATGTGTAGGGGAGAAAGGATCTTACAACTAGAAGGGAGCGACTAACCCTTCAGGTTGGATGGGCCATGGAGCCTTGAAGGAAGGAAGGTGTTTCTGGACTTTGCCTATGAGGCGACAGACGTCAGATGGGGAAGTCCACCCATTCCCCTGAACAACCCTTCATGGCAAAGTGATGTGTCCTGTGATACAGACACTTCTTTATGTGCATGTGGTCAGTGTGAGCCTGTAGGCCTTCCTGCTCAGATATGGAATAGTGTGTTTTGTGCAGTTTTCTGTGGCTGTGGAATGCTGGGGCTGTAAATTAGGGAGTTAGTAGTGATTGAGGTCACCTTGCTCCTGCTGGGTCTTGTCTTCTATGTCACTCTTAGGCCTGTCAGCCTTAGGGTAATCTTCCCCCAAACGTTTTGCCTTACTCTTCCTATTGTTGCAGACTTCGTTTTTTTTGGCTTTAGGTTTCTGTGCCCCTTACCACTGCTAACCAGTGCTAAAGTGCGTGTGCTCACTCCCTAAAACATTGTAACATTGGCTTATACCCAATTGGCACATTTCATTTACTTGTAAGTCCATATTAAATTGGTACTAACTGTACCTAGGGCCTGTAAATTAAATGCTAATAGTGGGCAATCAGCACTAATTGTGCCACCCACTTGAGTAGCCTGTCAAACATGTCACTTTCAGGCCGGCCATTGCAGCCTGTGTGTGCAGTTCTAAACTGCCATTTCAACCTGGCAAGAGGAACCTTTTTGCCAGGCCTAAACTTCCCATTTTAATACATATTGGTCACCCCTAGGGTAGGCCCTACATGGCCCATAGGGCAGGGTGCAGTGCATTTAAAACGTTGGACATGTACATTAAAGTTTTACATGTCCTGGTAGTGGAAAAACTCCTAAATTTGTTTTTCACGAGTGTGAGGCCTACTTCTCTGTTAGAATAACTTTGGGTTACCTTATTACATTTAATAAGTGATAAAGTTCATTTGGGAGAAGGTAGGAATTTTGATTTTGGTCTCTAAAGAATTGTAATTTAAAACCCTCATTAATGGTAAAGTTGGGCTTTAAGTCACAATTCTAAAATTGCCACTTTTAGAAAGTTGCCATGTTCTTATCGTAACCACTTGGTGCCTGCAGCTTGTATCCTGGGTCCCATCGCTAGGTGTAGCTGGCAGTTGGTCTTTTGTGTATTACTCCCAGACAGTGAGACAAAGGGGGAATTCGTCTTGGCAAAATGGGCGATCTCAGACTAGATAGGGGGGAAAACTGTCACCTACCACACTTGCACATCACAAAGGCTATACCTCAGCACACTCAAAAGGGTTTCACACCAGTCTTTTGCACCCCCAGACAAGCTGGGGCCAGGACAGTGAGGACAGGGAGGCAGGAAATTCAAAATGCCTTTGGGGGTGTAAACCTTCACTACCTTCTCCTACTTCAAAGCTGGCACCATGTATAAATATTGGACCCCCAGACCCAACTCTGTGGTACACCTCTGGACCTCTGTAAGACTCAGAAGGAATGCTGTGCTGCTCTGCTTCAGGAAGGACTGCTACCCTGCTGCCCTGCTGCCTGAGTGAAAAGGACTGGGCCTGCATCTTGAACACAAGACCACCAGAGTGACTCCAAGGGCTAGATGGCTGACCTCCTGATCAGAGCCTCACGGACAGAAAAGGCTCCAGCTACCTTGAACTCAGCACTTGCACTCTGCCTGCTGTGAGTCGTGCCCCCCAAGTGGTGCCCCCCCAGTCCTGGATCCTTGAATGTGGGCCTGAAGGTGCTCTGCCAGCCCTGCTGTGGTTTCTTTGCTAGAACTGATGCAGCGTGGCTCATTTCCCCGCAGCTCCACATCAGAACCGCTGCTTCTCGATGCATCCCTGATGAGAGACCTTGCATCGCATCGCAGCTCGTAGCTCCTTGGAACCACTGCTGTGTGATGCATGCACGATGCAGGAATTTGCATCGCAAGCATTCTTCGATGCCAGCCTTGACAACAACGTGGGACCTTGCATCACAAAGGCTTCATTGAACCACCGCTGCACAACACATCTCCGACACAAGACCCTGCATCACAGCCTCAACGTGGGATCTCACAACGCTCTGCAACCAGAATTTATGGCATTTCGTTTAGCGGGCCTAACTTGGTCACTGTATCTGGCCCGCGCTCCATCGAGGGCGGACTGAGATAGTGACTTCTGTTGTGTTTTCACTCTATTACTGTTTGAATTGTTACATAAATACTTTACACATTGCCTGTAAGTTAAGCATGATTGCTTTTGCGCCAAGCTACCGGAGGGTTAAGCACAGATTAACTTGGGATTTGCTTATGTTTCACCCTGACCAGAATTGTGGTTGCTCCTTGAGTAGGGTTTCACCCCCTCAACCAATAACTCTCAGCGGTGACATTAGGACTTGTGTTTGTGCAGAGCCATACAGTAATTATCTGTTACACTAAAAATCCCAGATAAATAATTTGATGCAATTTTGAGTTTCTTATAAATTCACCATAATTGGCTATTTCTGCTTTTTCCAAACTCACTCTCATTCTATCCGGCTGTGATCATACCTGCAGAAATGGAATTCGAGCTCATCGACGTGAGAAGCTAATCTGTGGTTGAGCTCAAGGAGTTCTGTAAAGAAAGGGGACTTCCTACCAAATAGGGCACCAAGAAGCTGGAGCTTCAGAATGCTCTTAGGGCCTTCCTGGAGGCTCACCAGTTACTGGCAACGGCGGATAACCAGGACAATGAGGATATGGAAAGGCAAGGAGAGGACCTGAGTGCAGGTCCTAGAACGCAGCAAACTGAGAAGGGGAATTTCTTGCCTCCAGAATTGGCGATCCCTTTCTAGAGCGGAAAGCAGTGTGTCCTCCCACAGCCTGTCACCAGAGGAGCTGGCACGCAGGAAAGCTGAGTGGTAGTTTAAGTTGCAAATGGCCAAGCTCAAATTGGAAGCAGTGAAGGAGAAGCTTGAGGCTCAGCGAGCCTTGGCAAATGAGGTTCTGGCCATGGAAGAAAGGAGAATGTCCTATGAGGGAAATCTCAGAGAGATGGACATCAGTACTAAGCAAGTAGAGCCCAGCAAAAATGGTGGCAGCATTCCCACAGTGTCTGAGGTTGACAAGAAGGTTTACATAGCTAAAGATCTGGCGCCCATCTCTGTGATAGGGGATGATATTGACAAGTGGTTTTCTGCCTATGAGGTGGCCCTCAAGGTGTACAGGGTCCCAGAAAGGTTTTGGGGCCATCACTCTAGACACACATGCCTACAGTGGGGAGCGATACCTTACTTACACTGGAGGTGGGGGACCAGATGAAGTACACTCCCATCAAAACCATCCTTGTTACCAAGCTTAGGCTCGCCCCTGAGAAATGCTGCACTAGATTCAGGAATAGCCAAAAGATGCAGAACTAGCCTTGGGTGGATTTTCTTGAATATGCCAGCAAGGCACTGAATGGTTGGATGCAGGCAGTAAAGTAGATGATTTTACTGGGTTGTTTAATCTGATACTGAGAGGGGGCATGTTCAATATCTGTTTTACAGAGCTACACCCACACCTGATTGAAAGTTAGCACACTGACCCTCTGGGAGCTTGCTAAGGAAGTAGACCTCTAGGTCAGCATCAGAGTCCATAAACGTATCTGGGGGGATCATCCGAAGGGTGGTCAGTGGTCCCACCAGAAGAAAGAGGGGGGAGAAAAAAATTAAAATAGGAGGTTCTCTATAGGCCCCCAAAATTATTCCCAAGGGAACAGTAACCTGTCCCAATATGAGCCAAAGAGAAAGTGGTCCCTTGACAAACAGATAGGGAGGATTGTCTCCCAGTGTACTGAGTGTTAAAGTTATGGGTACTTTAATTGAAAAAACTAATTTTCCAAGAGGGCCCAGCCCCCCACCAGTGAACAGACACCGGGGCTGGGCAGTATAGAGCTTGGGGACGAGGTGTTCCCAGTTAGCATGGGGGGGGAGCAGAGGATACCTTAATGCCGCTAGGGGATAGAGATATTGTCCCAAAAGCCCATATGCCTTCCAATACTTCTAAATGTAGGCAGTGAGTCACCACTTATGGCTGAAGGGTGGAGTCTCTGAAAGACAGAGGAGCCAGTATGACTACAGTGAGGTGTCAGCTGGTGGTCTCAGAGCCCGGCTTCCCTAATACATTCCAGAAGGTCATAGTCACAGACAACTGTGAGGGGCTCTTGTTCCCTTTGAGTGAAGGTGTCTCAGGTTCTCTAAAAGAAGCTGTGAGCCCTGCCATGCCTAGACTGTCTGTTGGACAACAAGCAAGAGCACACTGTCCGGAAGTAAGTGGAGCTCAGGTCACATCTGGCGATGTTAGGCTTGCCTGAATTGGTCCGCATGATCACAAGGTCCTTGGCTGACCGAGAGGGGAGTCAAAGAAGTCTGGAAGAATGGCCTTGCAGCTGCCAAGAGGCTCCCCTGGTTCCCTTGCCTGCCATTGGCACAGTCTTTGAGAGGGTAGGCATCGACATTGTTGATCCCTTGGACTCTAAAACTGCCTTAGGCAACAGGTTCATTTCCTGATGTTCATGGACCATGCCACTAGGTTCCGAGAGGCCATCCATCTGAGGTTGGTGACTGCACCTACAGTGGTCAGGGCGCTTATGGGAAGTTTTACCCAAGTGGGGTTCCCCAAAGAAGTGGTGTCTAACAGAGGCATCAACTTCATGTCTGCATACAGGTAGGTAGTGTTAGACCTTGCATTTCTTGGCGTGGTTACCCCTGACTTTTTGCCTCTACCTCCTCTATTTTGATGCTGTGATGGATTGCGATTTACTGGCTTAGATGCTTTGGGCACTTTGCCACTGCTGATCAGTGTCAAAGTGCAAGTGCTCCCTGTATAAAGTGTTATGGTAATTGGTTGTCCATAATTGGTATGTTTGCCTTACTAGTAAAGTCCCTAGTAAAGTGCACTATGTGTGCCAGGGCTGGTAATGCAAATGCTACTGGTGGGCCTGCAGCACTAATTGTGCCACCCACACAAGTAGCCCTAAAGAGAGAACTCAGGCCTGCCACTGCACTGCCTGCGCGCAGTTTGCTAACTGCCATGTTGTCCTGACAAGTGCACCCACTTACCAGGCCTTACCCTTCCCTTTCCATGCACATCAGGCACCCCTATAGTAGGCCCCAGGTACCCCCCTGGGCAGGGTGCACTGTCTGTGAAAGGTAGGACATGTACTGAGGTGTGCACCATGTCCTAACAGTGAAATACTCTCCATTTCGTTTCTCACTGTTGCAAGGCCATCTTGCCCATAGGACAGAATGGGGAAGGCTGTGTAATATGTTTCCAGTCTATCTTCCCATAGGCTTAAGATGGAGAGGTGAAGTTTAGTGTGCCTGAACTCACAATTTAATAACACATCTTTTTGTGAAGGTGGTTTTTGAATTGTGTGTTTAGAAACCACGCTTTTAGAAGTGGCTGGTTTTGTTTGTTCTAACAATTCTGTGTGTCTCTGCCTGGTTGTGGATTGACTGTCTGGATTTGAATGTGTATGATCTGGAGAATGTCTTGACCCAGGGGAGGAGTAGGTGAGACAGCAACAGGCTGACCTGCATCTGGAGTGTAGGGGGGAGGAGTAGCCCCCTGGAGGTGAAGAGGCCTGGGCTGCTGCCATAAAAGAATGGCTCCCCCTCCTGCTGAGTGATTAAGGACCCAGACCCCCACTATCAAAGGAAGAAGGTGCCGTGGCAGGAAGACACCCAGAACTGGTTTGGACAGGGGTCAGTGCCCCCTGAACACAAAGACTTCAAAGACATTTAGGGGTATAACTATGAGAGCTGAAGCCCCTGAACGTTGGACTGATCAAGACTGAAAAGGATTGAAACTACTTCGTGGTCAAGAGGATCCTCTGCCAAGGAAGAACAGCTGAAGAGACTGAAGAGAAGGACTGACCCTTGCTGTGTGTTCCGGGGCTGGCCTGCAGTTTGCTGATTTAACTAAGGAGAGGCTAAGGGACTTTGCTGTGTGCTGTGTCCCCCTGCTTGAACGGACTTTGCTGTGTGCTGTGTCCCGAAGTAACTTGTCTCCAAGGGCCCGAGTAGAGCTGGCTCCCTGTTGTGGAAACTCAGGAACATCAAAGTTTCCAAGTGTGTCTCAGCGACGCTTTGTGCGTGTGCATGTGCAGCCTGAGACTGCCGTGGGGTCCGAGGTACTGATTGGAAAGTGCCCCGTGACTGCAGTGCCCCCGCAGCGTTAATCATCGTCCACGCTGCTGTGTAGCTGTTTGTGGCCCGAGCCGTCATCGTAACGAAGGCTGCGGATCAAGATCGACGCCGCCGGCCCGAGCCGCAACGTGCTGAAGGATTTTGTAAAGTTAAGGAAATCGTGAGGTAATCGTGATCGTTGTTCGCAAAAGGAATCTGCCCAAGATCGTCAGCAATGGAGAAGGCAGCACCGTAACCTGTCCAGCTACAGCGTCGCCTTGCATCGGAGCTGCGTCATCATCGGGAGCGCCCAGCAGGACGTCCGACGAGTGGGGAGAGAGAGAGAGAGCGAGGCAGCGCATCCCCCAGGTAAGGCTTGGACTCCGGTCGGGAGCCGCAAGCGTGTGAGCCCTGGGGAGGCGCAGGAGGAGTACCGGAGTGCTCCCGTCTCTCTCCCGCTGTATTGCGTTAGACGCGCTGAGTCCTCGAGCGGCCCGGACCTGCCCGGCAGTACCGGGGCCGCCCTCGGAAGTTCAGGACTGTTGTCTGTGGTTGGGGCCTAGTGGTGCCCACACTAATCGCGTCGATTAGCCTGGTATTATTCCTGCATTACGAACTGCCTTATTACGTGCATTAGGGATTGTATTATTCCTGCATTACGAACTGCCTTATTACGTGCATTAGGGATTGTATTATTCCTGCATTACGAATTGCCTTATTACTTGCATTAAGGAGTGCGTTATTCTTGCATTACGAACTGCCTGATTACTTGCATTGAGGATTGCATTATTCTTCATTACGAACTGCCTGATTACGTGCATTGAGGATTGCATTATTCTTGCATTACGAACTGCCTGATTATTTGCATTGAGGATTGCATTATTCTTGCACTACGAACTGCCTTATTACTTGCATTAAGGAGTGCGTTATACTTGCATTACGAACTGCCTGATTACGTGCATTGAGGATTGCATTATTCTTGCATTACGAACTGCCTGATTACGTGCATTGAGGATTGCATTATTCTTGCATTACGAACTGCCTGATTAGTTGCATTGAGGATTGCATTATTCATGCATTACGAACTGCATTAGTCTGATAATACGAGCTGCAGTACGAACTGTATGCATTGCATTAGGACTGCATTTGAACATCGTGAACTGCTCATTAATACCGCAAGAACCTACAAGTGTTTGTTGGCCTAATAACCGGCAAAGTGAAACATTACGAATACGCATATGTTGGATTTTTATCGTTTGGTCTTACCGTATTATTCTGCTTGATAAAGATACCGCTATTTTCATACATCAGTGTGGTGTCCAGTTGTGGTGTTATCACTGTGTCACTGGGAGAGTGGTTGCAAATACTTTAAACATTGCCTTGAAGATAAGCCTGGCTGCTCGTGCCAAGCTACCAGGGGGTGAGCAGGGGTTATCAACGAGGGTGTCCCTCCTTTCCCTGACTAGAAGCAAGGGTCCCTATTTGGACTAAGGAAACTGCCTCAGCCAACTAGAGACCGCCAGTTCTAACATTGACATTCAGCGGTGTGGGATTGGAACGTGCATTTGCAAATTCACTCACAGTGATTGGTGTACATCACTGGTTTTAGCGCAGACCACGACGCAACCACATATCGTGTTCTTGATTTTTGGTTCTATTTTTGAGCGACCTTTAAGCCACACATCATGTCTCAGAGGAGTCAAGTAGCCAGTGAGGTTGCAGAATTGGAGTTCGACATTGAGGCATTGCTTACCTACAAAGTTGATCAATTGAGGCAATTCTGCAGAGCTTTGGGATGTCCCATGAAAATTAGCACCAAGAAGGAGGAGCTGCAAACGGCCTTGAGGGCCTGGTGGGAAGCCAAAGAGGCTCAGGAGACAGGTGATGCTGAGGTGGATGAGGATGACCCAGGGAATGGATTTGGCCTACAGGATTTGCCAGTGGGAAGGCCAGCCTTAGGGGCTCGTAGTGACCATTCCGGGCGGAGTTTTTCCCCAGAGGAGCTGGAGGAAAACCAAAGGGTCAGAGAGCATGAGTTGGAGGTTTTAAAACTTAAGGCTCAAGCAGAGGAGAAGAAGCTGCTCATTGAAAGTGAAAAGCGAGCAGAGGAGAGCAAGAATGCTCTCGCCTTGGAAGAGAAAAAGATTCTCTTGGCTCATGAGTTAAGCATGAGGGAACTGGACATTAAGGCTAAACAGGTGGAGTCCAGTTCGAATGGTGGCAGCACCCAACCAGTGCCAGCGGGTAAGGTGTACATTCCCAAAGACTTAGTGCGAGATTACCAAAGGGGTGATGATATTTATGCGTGGTTCACGGCATATGAGATCGCACTGAGGATGAATGAGGTGCCTGAAAAGCATTGGGGGGCGGGCCTATGGAAACACTTTGAGGCTTCTGGGAGGGATGTTTTACCACCTTTAGAGAGGGCGGGAACCCTGACCAACGCCAACATGAAGGAGGCTTTATGCCTCAGGTATGGGCTCAGTCCTGAACAATACAGGCAGAAGTTCAGGAACTTCAAGAAACAGGAATGCAGTACTTGGGTTGAGTGTGTGAATGCGTACACGCGTGCCCTGGATGGTTGGATGACGGGCAGCAAGGTAACTGATTTTAAGGGCGTATGCAATTTAATTAGTTGGGAGCACTTGAGTAGTCTGTGTGTTCCAGAGCTGCGCCAGCATCTTTTAGACAGTAAGATGACTGATCCCGGTAAGCTTGCTGAGGAGGCGGACCGCTGGACCAGCACCGGGTCCACAAGGGGATTGGAGGTACCACTACCAAAGGTGTACAGGGTCCCCCGCAGAAGGTGGGGGAGGACAAGGGTAACCACAAGGAGTTCTCTAAAGGGCCCCAAAGTAGTTCCCAGGTGAAAGGGTCCCAGTCCCCCAAGGCTAAGAGGCCCAGGCCCCCTAAGGGCAAGCGGGACCACAGAGGTCTTCCTACTTGTTATTTCTGTAAAGAAGTGGGTCACATTGCCCCTAAATGCCCCAAGAAACCACCTGCACCCACTGGTGCTCCAACACCGGGTTTAGTGAGTGTAGCGTTGGGGGAGGAATTGAGTCCTTGGAATGGGGAGGAGCAAGCAGTTATGACCCTGGTCTCATTAGGAGATCGAGAGATGGTCCCGGAAGCTTCTCTGCCTGAGAATACTAAGAAGTACAGGCAGTGGGTGACCATCAATGGAAGGAGGGTGGAGGCTCTGAGAGACACAGGAGCCAGTTTGTCTATCAGGTGTCAGTGGGTGTCTGAGGAGCAGGAAATTCCCAATGTACTTCACCCTGTAGTTGCAGCAGACAACTCCGTGCGCCTCTGCAAGGTGGCACTAGTTCCCTTTGAGAGGGGGGGGGGTCTCGGGTTCCTTGAAGGTCGTTGTAAGTCCGTCCCTGCCTGTAGACTGTCTGCTGGGGAATAACCTGGAGAGTTCCCCTTGGAAGGAGGTGGAGCGCCAGGCGCATTTGGAGATGTTGGGTCTGCCTGAGTGGGCTTGTGTGACCACTCGGTCTATGGCAGCCCGTAAAGGGGATCAAGAGGACCTGGAGCCTGAAAAGTGGCCCAGGTGCCTGCCTTAAAGAGACGATGCAGGGGGTGCAGGAAACCGGCCCCCAAAGTTCCCACGGTCCAGGAGGAAGCAAACCTTGAGGGGGATGCCCTGGAGCCTACGGAGGAGCAAGTAGCTGAACTGGGGGACCTACCTGAGCTGACCGAATGGCAGCAGGAGGGAGGGTCCTCCAGGGAGGAATTCTGTGAGGAGCAGAAAAAGTGCCCTTCTCTTGTAGGTTTGCGGCAACAGGCAGCAAACCAGGCAGCAGGTGATCAGTCCGGGTCACATGTGATTTACTGGGAGAATGATCTCCTATACAGCGAGCCTAAGGTTGCTGAGCCTGGGTCAGCCCGTGTGCTGGTGGTACCCCAGCGCTTCAGAGCCTTCCTACTGGGGCTGGCTCATGATGTGCCTTTAGCAGCACATTTGGGGCAGGACAAGACCTTTGAGAGGCTTGTCACCCACTTCTTCTGGCCTCAAATGCGCAAGAGTTCTGATACTCATTGCAGGACCTGTCAGACTTGCCAGGCAAGTGGTAAGAGTGGGAGGAAGCGCAAAGCTCCCCTCCAACCTTATTTATTTATTTATTCATTTATAGAGTGCCTGGTTTCACCATCGGTGTGTCCCCGCGCTGAAACATATGCTCTGAGGAGAGGCTACTGTCATCCGCCTGCACTGCTGCATTGTGCAGACTAACTGACTGTAGTCTAATTCAGTTTGCCCGAACAGCCATGTTTTCAGCTGTTTACGAAATCTGTTTTCGCAAGGCTCTACTCTTAGTTCTAATGGTAGGAAGTTCCACATTTTAGCTGCATGGTACCTGAATGAGCGTTCTCCCATTCTAGCTCTAAATATTCTAGGTACAGTCACCAATGCCTTATCAATAGATCTTAAACTCCGTCTTGGGATGTATTGGGTTATTAATGGTTGAAGGTATCTTGGGCCTTTCTTCAGTAGAATCCGGTGACAAGAGCACATAGCTTTGAATGCGACTCTCCTTTCTACTGGCAGCCAGTGTAATGCTGTCAGGGCCCTCTTCATATTCGCTCTTCTCGGAAGGCCCAGTACCAGACGAGCCGCCGCATTCTGCACTCTCTGAAGTTTGGCTAGTCCCTTTTTTTTTGCACCGAGATATAGTACATTCCCGTAATCCAATTGGGAAGTTATTACTGCATGTATTATGGTTTTCCGGGCACTTGGTGGTAGTAGATCCAGGACTTTCCTTAGGATCTTCATGGTCCCGTAGCATTTACCTGCTACCTTCTGAATCTGACTATCAAATGTCAGCTCGGAGTCAAGCCATATTCCAAGGTTTTTCACTTCTGCTTTGGGGGAAGGCAGTTGACCTAATGTTTCAGGCCACCACGCGGATGACCATATGGATGGCATCCTGCCTACCACCATTACTTCCGTTTTACTCCCATTTAGCTTGAGGCAGTGGTTAGACATCCAGTCTGCTACCTCTTCTAAACATTCGGAGAACCGGATAGCTGCCTGGCCCTTGTCTTGCGTTAACATCACAATTAATTGCGTGTCGTCTGCATAAGAGACAATCGACACCTTATACTTCTCCACTCGCTCAGCCAGTGGTCCCACATAGATGTTAAACAGGGTGGGGCTCAAAATTGAGCCCTGCGGGACCCCCTGGGACAAGGGGATCTTCTCAGATAGAAACGTTTGTTGCGCAACTTGGAAACTCCGTGTGGAAAGAAACGATGTCATCCAACTCAGTGCCTTTCGTCTAATGCCACACGCCTGTAATCTTTGAAGGAGCAGCTTGTGGGAGATAGTGTCAAACCTTTCCCTGTAGTCAGCACCCCCTTTGAAAGGGTGGGCATTGACATTGTGGGGCCTCTGGATCCCAAGACAGCCATGGGCAACAGGTTCATCCTGGTCTTGGTGGACCATGCCACCCGGTACCCGGAAGCCATCCCTCTCCGGACGGTGACAGCCCCCGTGGTGGGCCGTGCACTGATGGGGATTTTCTCCCGCGTGGGGTTCCCCAGAGAGGTGGTGTCCGACCGGAGTACTAATTTCATATCTAGGTATATGAAGTCTCTGTGGAAGGAGTGCGGTGTAACCTATAAGTTCACCATGCCTTACCACCCCCAGGGTAACGGTCTGGTTGAGAGATTTAACCGAACCCTGAAGGGCATGATTATGGGCCTTGAGGAACCCATGAGGCGTAAGTGGGACGTCCTCTTACCATGCCTGCTGTTTGCTTACAGAGAGGTGCCACAGAAGTCCTTAGGGTTCAGTCCCTTTGAGCTACTGTATGGTCACCCTGTAAGAAGACCCTTGAGTTTGGTGAAGGAGGGCTGGGAGAAGGCTCCTAGTAAACCTCCCCAGGATGTATATAGCTACATGCTGGCCTTCAGGAACCAAACTAGGCGTTTCAGGCAACTCCCTCAGGCGAATCTGGAAGCCAGCCAGGAAGAAATGAAACGGTGGTACGACCAGAATGCCACTCTGGTCGAGTTTCAACCTGGGCAAAAAGTGTGGGTGATGGCGCCAGTGGAGCCTTGCGCGCTCCAGGACAAGTGGACTGGGCCTTATGAGGTGGTGGAGCGCAAGAGTGAAGTGACCTACCTGGTTGACTTACGGTCTCCTAGGAACCCTTTGAGGGTCCTCCATGTGAACCGCCTCAAACCACACTTTGAGAGGTCTGATGTGACCATGCTGTTGGCTACAGATGATGGGGCGGAAGAGGAGAATGAACCTCTTCCTGACCTCCTGTCAGCCAAGGAGAAGGATGGGTCAGTGGATGGGGTGAACCTCTCGCCTACCCTGACCCCGGAAGAGCAGAGGGACTGTCGCGAGGTATTGGGTCAGTTCGCCTCCCTGTTCTCCCTGAACCCAGGAGTCACCCATTGGTGCATCCATGATGTGGACACTGGAGACAGCCTGCCTGTAAAACAAAATTTTACAGAGTAGCTGATAAGGTCAGGGCCAGCATCAAGGAGGAGGTTTCCAAGATGCTGGCGCTAGGGGTGATTGAGCCATCCAGCAGCCCCTGGGCTAGCCCAGTGGTCCTGGTGCCAAAAGCTGCTGCGCCTGGTGCCACCCCAAAACTCCAGTTCTGTGTGGATTACCGTGGGCTCAATGCGGTCACCAAGACTGACGCTCACCCCATCCCCAGAGCTGATGAGCTCGTGGATCGGCTGGGAGCTGCCCGGTACCTCAGCACATTCGACTTGACATCTGGGTACTGGCAGATTGCCTTGACCGAGGAGCCAAGGAGAGGTCAGCGTTCTCAACGCCAGAGGGGCACTACCAGTTCAGGGTTATGCCCTTTGGGTTGAAGAACGCCCCTTCCACCTTCCAGAGACTGGTTAACCAGGTGCTGTGTGGGCTGGAGGAATTCAGCGCCGCCTACCTGGATGACATTGCGGTGTTCAGCTCCAGTTGGAAGGAACATTTGCAACACCTCTGTGACGTGTTGAAGGCCTTGCAGAGGGCAGGCCTAACTATCAAGGCCAGTAAGTGCCAGATAGGGCAGGGTTCTGTGGTGTACTTAGGACACCAGGTAGGGAGCGGCCAGGTGGCGGCCCTACAGGCCAAAATTGATACCATCCTGGCTTGGGAACCCCCCAAGACCCAGACAGGCGTGAGGGCCTTTTTAGGACTCACTGGGTATTACCGACGGTTTGTGAAGGGGTATGGCACCATTGTTGCCCCTTTGACAGAACTGACTTCAAAGAGACAGCCCAAGAAGGTGATCTGGACTGATGCCTGCCATGTGCACGGCGCCTATGCTCAAGGCGCCTGATTTCTCCAAAGAATTTGTGGTGCAGACAGATGCTTCAGAGCATGGTATGGGAGCAGTACTCTCACAACTGAACGACGAGGGCTTGGACCAACCCGTAGCTTTCATTAGCAGGAGGCTACTTCCCAGGGAACAGAGGTGGAGTGCAATTGAAAGGGAAGCTTTTGCTGTGGTCTGGGCGCTGAAGAAGCTGAGGCCCTACTTGTTTGGGACTCACTTCCTGGTTCAGACCGACCACAGGCCCCTCAGATGGTTGATGCAGATGAGGGGTGAGAACCCAAAACTGTTGAGGTGGTCCATCTCCCTACAAGGAATGGACTTCACGGTGGAACACCGACCTGGCATAGAACACGCCAATGCTGATGGTCTGTCCAGAATTTTCCGCCTTAGTGATGAGAACTCCCATGAGGGTGGGTAGTTCTCCCCACTTTTCAGCTGGAGGGGACACGTGTTAGACCTTGCATTTCTTGGCGTGGTTACCCCTGACTTTTTACCTCTACCTCTTCTATTTTGACGCTGTGATGGATTGCGTTTTACTGGCTTAGATGCTTTGGGCACTTTACCACTGCTGATCAGTGTCAAAGTGCAAGTGCTCCCTGTATAAAGTGTTATGGTAATTGGTTGTCCATAATTGGTATGTTTGCCTTACTAGTAAAGTCCCTAGTAAAGTGCACTATGTGTGCCAGGGCTGGTAATGCAAATGCTACCGGTGGGCCTGCACCACTAATTGTGCCAACCACACAAGTAGCCCTAAAGAGAGAACTCAGGCCTGCCACTGCAGTGCCTGCGCGCAGTTTGCTAACTGCCATGTTGTCCTGACAAGTGCACCCACTTGCCAGGCCTTACCCTTCCCTTTCCATGCACATCAGACACCCCTATAGTAGGCCCCAGGTACCCCCCTGGGCAGGGTGCAGTGTCTGTGAAAGGTAGGACATGTACTGAGGTGTGTAACATGTCCTAACAGTGAAATACTCTCCATTTCGTTTTTCACTGTTGCAAGGCCATCTTGCCCATAGGACAGAATGGGGAAGGCTGTGTAATATGTTTCCAGTCTATCGTCCCATAGGCTTAAGATGGAGAGGTGAAGTTTAGTGTGCCTGAACTCACAATTTAATAACACATCTTTTTGTGAAGGTGGTTTTGAATTGTGTGTTTAGAAACCACGCTTTTAGAAGTGGCTGTTTTTTTTTTGTTCTAACAATTCTGTGTGTCTCTGCCTGGTTGTGGATTGACTGTCTGGATCTGAATGTGATAGGATCTGGGGAATGTCTTGACCCAGGGGAGGAGTAGGTGAGACAGCAACAGGCTGACCTGCATCTGGAGTGTAGGGGGGAGGAGTAGCCCCCTGGAGGTGAAGAGGCCTGGGCTGCTGCCATAAAAGAATGGCTCCCCCTCCTGCTGAGTGATTAAGGACCCAGACCCCCACTATCAAAGGAAGAAGGTGCCGCTGGCAGGAAGACACCCAGAACTGGTTTGGACAGGGGTCAGTGCCCCCTGAAAACAAAGACTTCAAAGACATTTAGGGGTATAACTATGAGAGCTGAAGCCCCTGAACGTTGGACTGATCAAGACTGAAAAGGATTGAAACTACTTCGTGGTCAAGAGGAACCTCTGCCAAGGAAGAACAGTTGAAGAGACTGAAGAGAAGGACTGACCCTTGCTGTGTGTTCTGGGGCTGGCCTGCAGTTTGCTGATTTAACTAAGGAGAGGCTAAGGGACTTTGCTGTGTGCTGTGTCCCCCTGCTTGAACGGACTTTGCTGTGTGCTGTGTCCCGAAGTAACTCGTCTCCAAGGGCCCGAGGAGAGCTGGCTCCCTGTTGTGGAAACTCAGGAACATAAAAGTTTCCAAGTGTGTCTCAGCGACGCTGTGTGCGTGTGCTTTTTGCAGCCTGAGACCTTCGTAAGCATTGCACCGGGACTGTGTGGCCCGAAACCCAACCGAGTCTCAGCGACGCTTTGTGCGTGTGCGTGTGCAGTCTGAGACTGCCGTGGGGTCCGAGGTACTGATTGGAAAGTGCCCCGTGACTGCAGTGCCCCACAGCGTGAATCATCGTCCATGCTACTGTGTAGCTGTTTGTGGCCCGAGCCGTCATCGTAACGGAGGCTGCGGATCAAGATCGCCGCCGCCGGCCCGAGCCACAACGTGCTGAAGCATTTCGTAAAGTTAAGGAAATCGTGAGGTAATCGTGGTCGTTGTTCGCAAAAGGAATCTGCCCAAGATCGTCAGCAACGGAGAAGGCAGCGCCGTAACCTGTCCGGCTACAGCGTCGCATCGGAGCTGCGTCGTCATCGGGAGCGCCCAGCAGGCCGTCCGACGAGCGGGGAGAGAGAGAGAGCGAGGCAGCGCATCCCCCAGGTAAGGCTTGGACTCTGGTCGGGAGCCGCAAGCATGTGAGGCCTGGGGAGGCGCAGGAGGAGTACCGGAGTGCTCCCGTCTCTCTCCCGCTGCATCGCGTTAGATGCGCTGAGTCCTCGAGCGGCCTGGACCTGCCCGGCAGCACCGGGGCCGCCCTCGGAAGTTCAGGACTGTTGTCTGTGGTTGGGGCCTAGTGGTGCCCGCGCTAATCGCGTCGATTAGCCTGGTATTATTCCTGCATTACGAACTGCCTTATTACGTGCATTAGGGATTGTATTATTCCTGCATTACGAACTGCCTTATTACGTGCATTAGGGATTGTATTATTCCTGCATTACGAACTGCCTTATTACTTGCATTAAGGAGTGCGTTATCCTTGCATTACGAACTGCCTTATTACGTGCATTAGGGAGTGTATTATTCCTGCATTACGAACTGCCATATTACTTGCATTAAGGAGTGCGTTATTCTTGCATTACGAACTGCCTGATTACTTGCATTGAGGATTGCATTATTCTTGCATTACGAACTGCCTGATTACGTGCATGGAGGATTGCATTATTCATGCATTAAGAACTGCCTGATTATTTGCATTGAGGATTGCATTATTCTTGCACTACGAACTGCCTTATTACTTGCATTAAGGAGTGCGTTATACTTGCATTACGAACTGCCTGATTACGTGCATTGAGGATTGCATTATTCTTGCATTACGAACTGCCTGATTACGTGCATTGAGGATTGCATTATTCTTGCATTACGAACTGCCTGATTATTTGCATTGAGGATTGCATTATTCATGCATTACGAACTGCATTTGTCTGATAATACGAGCTGCAGTACGAACTGCATAGCATTGTATTAGGACTGCATTTGAACATCGTGAACTGCTCATTAATACCGCAAGAACCTACAAGTGTTTGTTGGCCTAATAACCGGCAAAGTGAAATATTACGAATACGCATATGTTGGATTTTTATCGTTTGGTCTTGCCGTATTTTTCTGCTTGATAAAGATACCGCTATTTTCATACATCAGTGTGGTGTCCATTTGTGGTGTTATTACTGTGTCACTGGGAGTGTGGTTGCAAATACTTTACACATTGCCTTGAAGATAAGCCTGGCTGCTCGTGCCAAGCTACCAGGGGGTGAGCAGGGGTTATCAACGAGGTTGCCCTCCTTTCCCTGACTAGAAGCAAGGGTCCCTATTTGGACTAAGGTAACTGCCTCAGCCAACTAGAGACCCCCAGTTCTAACAGGTAGGAATGTTGAATTTGGTTTCTAAAGAATTGTAATTTAAAACTGTCTTTGATGGTAAAGTTGGATTTTAAGTCACAATTCTGAAACTGCCACTTTTAGAAAGTTGGCATTTTCTTCTCCTAACCACTTGTTGCCTGCAGCCTGTGTCCTGTGTCTCATCACTAGGTGCAGTCAGCAGTCGGTCTTTTGTGTATTAGTCTCTGAAAGTGATACAAAGGGGGATTAGGTGTTGTCAGGATGGGCCGTCTCTGATTTGATAAGGGGTTGTCACCTACCACACTTGCACTTCACAAAGGTCCAGCATCAGCACACCAGTCTATTGAGCCCCTCAACCAGGAACCAATATCATACAGTCACTTCAAAGTAACTTATATAAAGGAATAATTGGTTTTCCTGACCATGTCTTCTCAACCACCAGGGGAGGTTCAGATGAAACTTCACAGTAGCCAGATTTGTTAAATCACAGGTGACATTAACATCATCACTGAGTAGCAGCTTTTACATGTATTTTATCCTAAATAATGGCCATAAACACATTAAAGAAGGGAACAACAATCAAAGAGCCCCTTTCCACTATAGTGTGGGACTAGGCAGGCCTCCCTAAACTCAGTCAATCAGTGTTCAACTTGAGGTGTGAGTCAGCTGAGGACTGCAAAGCACTTTTCGTCCTTGGAGAACTTTTGCGCTTCATAATTAATCACCTGTATCGCGTCTTCTTTTAATCTGTCTAACAAACAGGTCTGAAGCTCAGGCAGGCTGCTGTTGCATTATTTAACCTGCCTAATGAGAGTGGGGCATTATTAATGCCACATTGATCAATCGCAATCAGATGTGGCTCTTCGGGACGCACCGCGGATCCTCACAGTTAACCTCCAACAGACAGGCAATACTTCAATGTCAACAGAAGGCATCACAGGGTTCTATCGTACTTCTGGGGTGAGTAGAACTTAGGAAGCAACAGATGACTAAGTAACTTCTTTTTCCAATTAGTCACTTGCTGACCTCTTTGTGGGTCTAATTTATCTCAAATCCTGCCCAGCGGCCATATTTGGACGTTGCATTGATAAATAAGGGCTCCAGGGCGTGGAGTGATGGACGGGTCTGTCTTAAAGGACCAACGGATTGCAGTGATGTATGAATGCAAATGAATCAGAGTGAAAAGCTGGCCCTTCAATGAGCATCACAATATAACGAATTTGAATCATACATGACAATTAAATCCATATGCTGGCCAGTTCAGCTTTCTATTCAATATGGATAGAAGTCTCTGTGATAGGGCCCCAGCAGTAGTGAAGCATTGATACATTTTACTATTATCCACTTTAATTGTACTCATTTCATGACCTTAGAAGGATGAAAGACTGAGTTGGCACTGCTGGAAGTTGAACCTGTGATTTGCAGTTAATCACACAAGGGATTACGAGAAAGGTGCATAGGGTCTTCCACCCAAGCATACCTCTTAGGCCCTCATTACAAGTTCAAGCCTAAATTCAAATCCATGTGCATTTTCAAGTTTAAACTCCGAATAGGAGGTGTAAATACCTCACTCTAGACTAATGATATTTACTAGATATAGTAAGTAACCCACCCTATTTTGCCCAATGTGTAATGAAGCGATACCAAAGGGGATGATGGACGGAGCGCTTGAGCTAATCAAACACTCACCCCCAGTCAACTGATCTGGGTTTAATCCATCATCATTCTTTAGCTCACTCCACCACCCCAGTTCAGACATGGCCATATGCAAATCAGTCTGACCCTGTGCCTCATGGGAACAGTCCAGCCCGAACTGCCAAGCCATGTCTTCCCTGGACCGGAAACAAGCATCCTAGGACCGGTTTCTGGCATTTCAGCCGTCATCAGCCAGGCTAGCTTGAATCCAGTGGCAAAGTGAGCAAGGGACCCACGTCTGGGCATACCCTGCCAACTTAGGGCGAACAAAGCGATACCAAAGGGGGTGATGGACGGAGCGCTTGAGCTAATCAAACACTCACCCCCAGTCAACTGATCTGGGTTTAATCCATCATCATTCTTTAGCTCACTCCACCACCCCAGTTCAGACATGGCCATATGCAAATCAGTCTGACCCTGTGCCTCATGGGAACAGTCCAGCCCGAACTGCCAAGCCATGTCTTCCCTGGACCGGAAACAAGCATCCTAGGACCGGTTTCTGGCATTTCAGCCGTCATCAGCCAGGCTAGCTTGAATCCAGTGGCAAAGTGAGCAAGGGACCCACGTCTGGGCATACCCTGCCAACTTAGGGCGAACAAAGCAATACCAAAGGGGATGATGGACGGAGCGCTTGAGCTAATCAAACACTCACCCCCAGTCAACTGATCTGGGTTTAATCCATCATCATTCTTTAGCTCACTCCACCACCCCAGTTCAGACATGGCCATATGCAAATCAGTCTGACCCTGTGCCTCATGGGAACAGTCCAGCCCGAACTGCCAAGCCATGTCTTCCCTGGACCGGAAACAAGCATCCTAGGACCGGTTTCTGGCATTTCAGCCGTCATCAGCCAGGCTAGCTTGAATCCAGTGGCAAAGTGAGCAAGGGACCCACGTCTGGGCATACCCTGCCAACTTAGGGCGAACAAAGCGATACCAAAGGGGATGATGGACGGAGCGCTTGAGCTAATCAAACACTCACCCCCAGTCAACTGATCTGGGTTTAATCCATCATCATTCTTTAGCTCACTCCACCACCCCAGTTCAGACATGGCCATATGCAAATCAGTCTGACCCTGTGCCTCAGGGGAACAGTCCAGCCCGAACTGCCAAGCCATGTCTTCCCTGGACCGGAAACAAGCATCCTAGGACCGGTTTCTGGCATTTCAGCCGTCATCAGCCAGGCTAGCTTGAATCCAGTGGCAAAGTGAGCAAGGGACCCACGTCTGGGCATACCCTGCCAACTTAGGGCGAACAAAGCGATACCAAAGGGGATGATGGACGGAGCGCTTGAGCTAATCAAACACTCACCCCCAGTCAACTGATCTGGGTTTAATCCATCATCATTCTTTAGCTCACTCCACCACCCCAGTTCAGACATGGCCATATGCAAATCAGCTGACCCTGTGCCTCATGGGAACAGTCCAGCCCGAACTGCCAAGCCATGTCTTCCCTGGACCGGAAACAAGCATCCTAGGACCGGTTTCTGGCATTTCAGCCATCATCAGCCAGGCTAGCTTGAATCCAGTGGCAAAGTGAGCAAGGGACCCACGTCTGGGCATACCCTGCCAACTTAGGGCGAACAAAGCGATACCAAAGGGGATGATGGACGGAGCGCTTGAGCTAATCAAACACTCACCCCCAGTCAACTGATCTGGGTTTAATCCATCATCATTCTTTAGCTCACTCCACCACCCCAGTTCAGACATGGCCATATGCAAATCAGTCTGACCCTGTGCCTCATGGGAACAGTCCAGCCCGAACTGCCAAGCCATGTCTTCCCTGGACCGGAAACAAGCATCCTAGGACTGGTTTCTGGCATTTCAGCCGTCATTAGCCAGGCTAGCTTGAATCCAGTGGCAAAGTGAGCAAGGGACCCACGTCTGGGCATACCCTGCCAACTTAGGGCGAACAAAGCGATACCAAAGGGGATGATGGACGGAGCGCTTGAGCTAATCAAACACTCACCCCCAGTCAACTGATCTGGGTTTAATCCATCATCATTCTTTAGCTCACTCCACCACCCCAGTTCAGACATGGCCATATGCAAATCAGTCTGACCCTGTGCCTCATGGGAACAGTCCAGCCCGAACTGCCAAGCCATGTCTTCCCTGGACCGGAAACAAGCATCCTAGGACCGGTTTCTGGCATTTCAGCCGTCATCAGCCAAGCTAGCTTGAATCCAGTGGCAAAGTGAGCAAGGGACCCACGTCTGGGCATACCCTGCCAACTTAGGGCGAACAAAGCGATACCAAAGGGGATGATGGACGGAGCGCTTGAGCTAATCAAACACTCACCCCCAGTCAACTGATCTGGGTTTAATCCATCATCATTCTTTAGCTCACTCCACCACCCCAGTTCAGACATGGCCATATGCAAATCAGTCTGACCCTGTGCCTCATGGGAACAGTCCAGCCCGAACTGCCAAGCCATGTCTTCCCTGGACCGGAAACAAGCATCCTAGGACCGGTTTCTGGCATTTCAGCCGTCATCAGCCAGGCTAGCTTGAATCCAGTGGCAAAGTGAGCAAGGGACCCACGTCTGGGCATACCCTGCCAACTTAGGGCGAACAAAGCGATACCAAAGGGGATGATGGACGGAGCGCTTGAGCTAATCAAACACTCACCCCCAGTCAACTGATCTGGGTTTAATCCATCATCATTCTTTAGCTCACTCCACCACCCCAGTTCAGACATGGCCATATGCAAATCAGTCTGACCCTGTGCCTCATGGGAACAGTCCAGCCCGAACTGCCAAGCCATGTCTTCCCTGGACCGGAAACAAGCATCCTAGGACCGCTTTCTGGCATTTCAGCCATCATCAGCCAGGCTAGCTTGAATCCAGTGGCAAAGTGAGCAAGGGACCCACATCTGGGCATACCCTGCCAACTTAGGGCGAACAAAGCGATACCAAAGGGGATGATGGACGGAGCGCTTGAGCTAATCAAACACTCACCCCCAGTCAACTGATCTGGGTTTAATCCATCATCATTCTTTAGCTCACTCCACCACCCCAGTTCAGACATGGCCATATGCAAATCAGTCTAACCCTGTGCCTCATGGGAACAGTCCAGCCCAAACTGCCAAGCCATGTCTTCCCTGGACCGGAAACAAGCATCCTAGGACCGGTAACAAGCATCCTAGGACCGGTTTCTGGCATTTCAGCCGTCATCAGCCAAGCTAGCTTGAATCCAGTGGCAAAGTGAGCAAGGGACCCACGTCTGGGCATACCCTGCCAACTTAGGGCGAACAAAGCGATACCAAAGGGGATGATGGACGGAGCGCTTGAGCTAATCAAACACTCACCCCCAGTCAACTGATCTGGGTTTAATCCATCATCATTCTTTAGCTCACTCCACCACCCCAGTTCAGACATGGCCATATGCAAATCAGTCTGACCCTGTGCCTCATGGGAACAGTCCAGCCCGAACTGCCAAGCCATGTCTTCCCTGGACCGGAAACAAGCATCCTAGGACCGGTTTCTGGCATTTCAACCGTCATCAGCCCGGCTGTAATGAAGACCTCAGATGAATGGTTGTAGCCAACGTGCACCTAGAACCGAGGTTCACTGCCTGACCTCCATTTTCATAGGATGTCAGTGGCAATGGTGGTTGAGCAAGGTCAAAAAGTGCTTTGAACTCCTATACCCAGAGGACCAGTTGGTCCGGCATGAGGTATGAGAGTGTGGGAGGGGCAATTAGGCCACATGAGGGCTTGGCTCTGTTAACCAGAAGCACAGGATGCGGAGCATCAGTTTTAAGCTCAGGTCTGAAGCAGTAGGAGGTGACACCCTGTAGAAATCCACCGGCCACTACTAGGAATGCAGAGTATGTTGCATGCATCCTGGAGCCGGGTATGGCCAAGGGTGATGAGTTCCAGCCCATACATGCGTATTATTGCATGCACAGTGTGCTATGTGACACCTACAGAGGCCACCATGTGCCAGTCACAACAGTGGCAATGAGGATGGGACCATACACTGAACAGAGCATCAAAAGATATCAACAGGAGGGTCCACACAACGATTTATAGGTCATTCAGCAGGCGCCTTGAAATTCAGTCAGCCTGACACCCTCGACAGTACCGTCCACCCGCCCCACTCACCGGTGCAGACAGTGAAGTCCAGTGGTAGCTGTTCTCTATTTTAAATAATTTAATTTATTTTAACATTATTTGCTAGGGGATTCTTTTCGGAGTCCCTGTCTTCGTTGATTTCTATGGGAGGGTGTTACAGTACCAGTAGTTGGCCATGTGTGGTGCTGGGCTTACTACTGTTTATTACTGTTTTAGGTCCCTTTTGGCTGTAGTAACTGTAGAAGTGCTGTTTATGACTAGCAATGGGCTACTTTGTGGGTGGGTGTTTGGCCTCCCTAACTACCCCTAAACTCCTCGTACTTAGTAGTATGTCCCTTTTTCTAGCCACTCCCTCTGCCCCTCCCACATTTATTACTAAGTAGTAATTTTACATGTGTCATTATCTCCCTATAGAAAAGGTAGGAGAGGTTTACACTTGCAGGTTTGTGAATGCCATTTTGTTGTACTTTAGTAATACTGTTGAAGTGCTACTTAAATGTACTACAAAATGCACTTTTGGAATCTGGCTCTCAGATTTTAAGAGAAGAAGTATACACCTGGATAACAGTGGTAAAGGCATTTTCTTTCATGTGTGAACCTCATTGAAGAAATGTGTACAGCTGCTTTTTGCCTAACTTTTCTTTTGTTCTAGGGGCAAGCAATAAACCTGCTCTCATTACATATGCGAGTGTAATTATTTGTGTTACATTCATGATACTATTGTGCTCTACAATTGCTAAACTGTGTTTCCCACACAGACAGCTGTCTTCTGTGGTCTAGACTTTCACTGCCCGCATGAACCTCTCATGTACTCTGATCCTAGAAGTGTGTTGCACTTACCTACGCACCCCATGTTGGGGACCCCTTTTTACAGGGCCCTTGGGATGGTCTCTAGCACATACCAGCTCAACCTAGATCACCCAATCTGTAGCTCCTATCCCTGTCACGCTCCCCATCTCTGCCCCACTTCTGTGATGTCTTCCTTCCATCTCCATGGAGACCAACTATGTTTCATTATCTGTAAATAAAGTATTTATAAAACCTTCCCTTTTGAAAACGAAATCAAGAAATTCTGTCTCCTTTCTTGCCCTCATACTATTCACTATTGCCACTTCAGCCCAAGAGAAAAATAACCAACACATGTACTGAATGTGTCTAACAATATCCAGTGATAACTCTTACCTCAGCTTACCATGTCCTTCTCTACAAATCATGGGAGGTACATGGGCCTGTAGATTTTGTAATCCTTGATACGGTCCAAGCATTCTTTTACATTCTTGTCTAATTATTTGTCAATACCAGGCCACCAATAACGTACCCTGATCGTTTCTTTGTTTCTTCCAATAACTTCATGTCCTTCAAATGCCAAACTAATGCATTTATCTCCAAGTACAATACATGACACTAATTTTGTGTCTATGAATCACACCCCCATCAGTGACATTTGTCATTCCAAAAAAGTGCATTCATCCTTGCTCCTTCATTCTTGTCTTGTCATCTTGCCCACACCAGTTTAAAATATTTCCTTTTAAGAGTAGAATACCCATCTTCTTTGAAAATGGTTCTTGCAGTGACTTTATACACCTTTTCACTATGTCTTCAATGTCATACCCTTCCTTTTGTGAATCTTACGCTACTGTTTTTGATAAACAGACTACTGACATATTGCACACATCAGCTATGTATTACTCTCAAAAGCAATATTCTTTGAGATATACTGTCTGCTGATACATATAGAGAAGGCAGCAAGATCTCCTTCTTCATGAAAACCTCCCTTAAATGCTCATATTCTGTGAGGATAAAGAATTTTCCTCCCCAGATTTGTTTTCAACTTATTAATTGCTCAAGACACAGCTTAGTTTTGTAAGAGGTTGACAAACTTTTCTGTTATGACTCTCAATTGTTTTTTCAAAAGTTAAAATGTAATCTTGGTAATACTCGACTCTATCCATATCACTAAACAAATTCTCCATCATCCTCTGGAAAACTGCTGCAGCAGAAGCCAATACAAACACATTAACAAGGGTTGTTAATTCTTTTCAGACTTCATGTAACTCGACCAGGTTTATGCTGAAGTTTGATCTAAAGTGGTAAATATCTTTGCGCCTGCTAATAGGGAAACATCTCAGAAATATAAGGTAATGGAAAACAATCTACAACATCACATTTTTAAGGCGCTTTCATTTATGCACAACAGGATGTCTCCAGTGAACCTTTGTACAGTCACCACTCTGCCACTGCTTCCTTACTCCACGTTCACAAACTTTGCTTAGTTCAGCTTTGACAGGTTCCTATAATGGTATAGGGATGTTTCTTGTTATACTCAATTCACGAATGGGCCCCACTTTTAATTTAATTTGATATGCATGGCCTCTTAGAAATCAAAATTAATTTGAAAATACCTGACGAAATTCTTCAACAAGCTTATCGCCTCAGTGTAATTTCTACTTCTTCTCGAACCTAAAATTCATTAACAATTTTTGTATCATTGCCTCTTTACTAGGGGTGTGCGAAGTTCACGCTTTTTGGAAATTAGATAAAATTTTAAAAAAATGAAAATCTATGTGTAATGACGCATTTTGCATTAAATAAATGCATGAAACAGCAGACTGTGTTACACCGGTGCATGGACATTTTGTGTACTCCACCCTGCACCTGCCTAGATATAACTTATGTTTCTTTACATCCTAGGCCCATCCACTCCATTTTTGTCCACCTGTTCTCTTTTTTCAACATTATTTTCTCTTTTTGATCCCTTTGATCCTGTGCATTAATTTTTCAGTTTTTCCCACTTCGTCTGTTTTTGTATACCTTTTTCTTTAGTTACACCAGCTATGTCATCTGCATGCAGCACCACTATGCCCTCCTAGAACTCCTGTGGTGCACTTTTTGTACCAGAGTACCTACATCCACTGTCTTTGGTGCAAAGGAGTAGGCAACTAAATACATTCGGGCATATAGATCAAGGTTTTGCTTCACTCTTGTGCCATGCAGAGGGGTGCAAGGGCGATGCAAAACCTAAATGAGATTTGTCAAGCCATGCAGGCCACCTTGCATGGCCCTGCGCGGCTTGATAAATCCAGAGTAACGTCAGGCAGCGCAAATTGCTGCCTTGCGTTATTCTGAGGCATGGAGGCTTACCAAGGGTGGACCATGGGTGTTCCTATGTATCCACCCATGCATTCAGACACATTCCCAGATTTACCAACACTGGTAGACCTGGGAATACATCAGAACTGTACTCAGCACCACCAGAGGAACAACGAGGAGAAATATCTTTATTTATCCGCGTTGTTTCCTCTTTCTAAGTGTGCTGCATTCTGCAGCACACATATGAAGAAGAAAATGCCTCTAAGGATTGTTTTCATTTTGGTGGCTGCTCCTTCTCACTAAAAAACAATCCTGCCTGCAATGCAGTCACTGTTGCAACATGACACAAGGGTGCCTGCATTGGTGCTAGGCAGCCAAAAGCTAGCCAGCTTTAGGAAAGGACAAGGATGCACCGTATAATGGTAAATACAGTGCATTCCTGCCCTTTCTCTTTCACGCAGCGCAGGACAGTAAGGTGGCTTGTTGGTTGTGGGAATTTTCGATAAACATGGGCCTCAATAACCAGAAACATATATATTACACAGTGGCAGTCGCCAAAGTTGTTATAGTTAGGACCAGCTTTCCAAAGGAAATGGACTTTTTGTTTTGCTAATAACTCTGACAAAGTTTGATGAATCTTCACAAAACTTTTCTAAAAACAAAAGTTCATCTACCTGAGCTCCTTCCTCGAAAGAGTCTGGGCTATCCATCAAGTGGAGGCTGAGAAAAATGGGGAGGGGGTCCCAAAATGCATTTTTCCCATGCAATTTCCCATAGGAATTTTAGACAAAGCTAGAGCCACAATGGACGAACGGAATTACACCAAAGTTGGTAGAAAGCTATACCTTTAGCCAGAAAGTGTCCATACAGTAGTTTTTTGAGAAATTAAGATTCAAATTTTACAGATATCTAGAGATGCATTAGTACTGTGGGACTGGCAGATCAGATCTGATTGTCTGCCTCACATCAATAAAGATGTTTGGCAGGCATTTTAGGACTCTGGAATTCAGTCAAAAGCAAATAAATATCATATGGGGCAGGGTAGGGATACCCTGACTCCTTAGACCGTGTGGGAGAGTCCCAGATGTGCCCCCGCCCCCCGCCTAGGCCAACAACTGATTTTTAAAATATATTTTAGCGATATACCACTGTCATTTCTTTTCTTAAAAAGTGGGCCCCTGCCCTTTTCAATTAGAATCCCCCTGGGATGGGCAAGGGCTCAGTAGTGGTGGCGCACTGTGAAAATATACATTATTGATTTTAAAAAATGGACGGGGTACACATGTGCCTCCATCCCCGAGCCACATTATGCCCCCAGGGACCCTATTTCCTGGGGCCAAATACTTAATTTATTTATTTGGGAAGGGGCTGACATAATATTTAATTGGGATAGAGGCATCAGACCCACCCTCCCCATGCCTTATAACGGCCCCTGGGACCCCGTCCCCGGGACCCGATGTATTATTTATTTGAAATGGGGGGTTCCCCCACCCCAAGCCATAAAATGGCATTAGGGACCCCCAGGGTCCAATACTAGGTTGTGTCCAATGGACCCTGTGCCCCAGGATGCTGTGTAGACCCCTGCCTGTGAGAGCACAGGCAGGGAACACAAAGCTAACCTTGTGCTTATCCAGTAGGAAACACAGGTTTGCTCCTGGTGAGTTTGATGCGTGTACCTGGCTGATCACCCAAAGAATAAAAAATGTATCTGTTTCTCTAGGTTGCCCTATCCTAATCAACTCACCTCTCTCTTTCAGTCTTCTTGTTTCCTATAAAAGCAGGTAAGCATTGGTCCTTCTTTTGGCTGTTGTCAATGGCACTTGCAGATTTTATTTCATCCCAAAAAAGATTGACCTATTGAACAAGAATATCAAAAGAAATTGAGTTTTAGGGTCTTCTTACGACTTTGGTGGTCCTCCTGTAGGACCGTCACTGCCACACCCACAGGAGGACTGCCAAGGCCATGGTGCACCCGCCCGCCAGATTTTGAGTTCAATCTAGGTTGGGCGGGCGGCGGCGGTCTCACGGCAGTGGTATGTTAGGCTCATAGGAGAGTCTAACATGCAGACCACCGCCGTGAGAGTGCCGACTACACATTCCTGCACGGTCGGGCATGCACCATGTCATGCATGCCACACCATGCAGGAACGAAGGTGCAATTGTAGGGGGCACAGCATGTGCCCCCGCATGCACCCCTATGTCCAGATGCGGTCGGGGGCCCTGTCAGGACACCCTTACCTTCATCTCCGCTACCTTTTTTATGGCGGGCAAGTGAGCAGTCCCTAGTGGTGGCAACTGCATCCTTGTCCGCCGCCCAGAAAACCATCTCCACCCTCCCCCTTGCTCCCCCCCAGTTGGCCAAACTTGCCCCTCTAAAATGGGTGGTGTCTCCTTCGCTGCAGGCCCCTCACCCCCTGCTCCTGTGCCCCCGGCTGCGCTGAGTGAGGATGCTCCTACGCAGCATCTCTGTAGACCAGACTGTGCTCCTGAATGCCATCCAGGGCCCTAGTTGCCATATGCAACAAATGGTAGCATACCTGAAAGGCATTCAAAGTGCTATGTCTGGCCTGCAGAGATCATTTACAGGCCTAGCCTCCTCACTGACCGCAGCTTCCCAAGCAGTCCAACCTTGTGTTCCAAAACAGGCCCCTTCCCCATCCCAATTACCATTTCCCAGCCCTGCCCCAAGCACATGCACTCCTTTGCACGCACCCATTACAACAAACACAAGCAGCCCACACACACATAAACACAAGCACAGCAAGAAACACAAGCACACACCCAAACAACATATAAACACCATACCCAATTTAACCACCACAACACGTACAACCTCCACACCCACCACTACACCCACCACCACACCCACAACCACCACACCCACAGCAACCACCATCATCACACCCACAATCACACCCACCACCACCACCACAACCACTACACCCACCACCACACCCACAACTACCACACCCACCACCACACCCACCACCACATCCACTAGCATACCCACAATCACCACATCTCCCTGATGATGTTGTTGAGCTGGTGGCCTCTGTTGCAGTCCCCTCACCCTCCATGCCACTGGGTCCCTTGCTATCGGTGATCTCAGCACCCAAACCACAGTGGCCAGCTGCTTCCCTGCCTACGTGGCCAATGTTTCCTCATGACTGCTGGTGAAGATGCTGTAAAGACATATACAATAGTTTTTTTTTATCTGTGTAATTAAATTTTTCCTCTAAACATTTTCCATTTTTTTTAGATTTCACCTGCTTCAAGGCTTACAAACTTTGGTGCTTTTTTGTCATTATCTCGTGCATGTAGGGAACTTCTTCAGAAAACATTTGGCCACAGTTATGTCATTTACCATTATAGCTCCTATACCTTTAGGATCGTTTCACTTAACATTTGCCAATTCTCTCCAGGAACTGTTTAGCACCTCTGAATGCTTCTGATTTATTGTTTAGAATAGTGAACTTGTCACAAAAAATACCAAGCAAAAATACCTTTGTATAGTGTGTGTACAAGGCAGAAAAGAGCAGAAATATATTAATATATTTCCAGAAATTCCTTATGAGTCATGAGTTGTGGCTGATTGTGAGTTATCCAGATGGGATACTCCAAGATATATGTGATGTAACATTGCATCTGCCAAAGTCCGTTTAAGTATCCTATTTTTCGACATCATTTATTAATCATCTGGACATAACAAAGGACATTTGACAAATGTTTGCGTGTATGTGTTACTCTGTCACCAATGTGTACACATACCTGTCTGCTTTTTCTAAATATTGTATGCCTATCAAAATATTTTACCAACAAACAGACAGGCTTACATGCACATTTGTGAAGGACTAAGACATCATACAAATCTGTCACTTTTAACATGAATTCAATTGTATTTATGATTCAAAACACATTTGGGATATGTTTGAAATAAAAAATGTAGCCATTAGTTCAGCTTTTTCTTGTCATTGGGGCTCACATGCTCACTCTTGTCTTGTGACGTTTGGGACATCCAATGTAGCATAAGTGCATTTTGTGCTATGCCACCTGTAATAGGGCTATCGTAACATCATTCACAATAGTGAAGGGGCTGACACCTGACACAATAATAACTTGTGGCCTGTTTGGTACAACCGCCCCTTATCACATCAAATAAACTCAGGTATATTTCTTTTTTAGGCAGGCATGTGGGCTCAAAACAGTCCTTTGGTAGTGATCAGAAACCAGCTGTTATCGTTTCCTACAATTTAATATACAAAACACATCATCATACACTTTGTGCAAAACTTAAACCTTCAAGAGTTTTTTCTTGTGCGTTTTATAAGTGTCCACCTTAATGTCAATGACATATTTTGTTGCTATAACAAAAAACGTTATTTAACATGTTAAACTCACTAAGAACTTACCTCCTTGCTGCTGTCGGGCTCTCAACTGCCCATCAAGCTCCGTATAGGCCACCACAAGTATGCAGACCATTAGGAGGGTCAGGGTGCTCCGCACATGCTACCCATGTTGGGAGGACTGCCAGAGCTGGACTCCAGATGACTTTTTAGTCCAGCATCATAGATGCTATGAGTTCTTGCTGCAACATAGGCTGTGCCGCTTGTAGACCCCCAGGGTCCGCACCTTCTTTGCTATATCCTCCCATATCGTCTTCTTCTGATGGACGTTGACCTGTGTGGATACAAGAAATGAAAGAAAGAAAAAAAAAGTGACTTTTTGTTTGCCTGTATTGATGTAACACACTTTTCAGAAAACAATCACAAATTGGTCAAAAGTTAGAACAAAATATTTAGTTTTCTCATTCTGGTAAAAGAAATAAAAGCACATTTGTAGTAATCTGTTGAGTACTTTTAACCCTTCTCATGTCCTAACTTACCTAATCCAGGGAGGGCCATCATCTAGAACAGGGGTCATCAACATTTTCTGCATTGAGAGCTACTTGAATCAGTCAAAATCAATATGAACTACTGAAGGCTAAACAACTTGTGCATTGTAACCAGACAGCCCCACTCCCAACTATATTGACTTGAAGCCTAATGTCCGTAGAGCCAGATACTATGGTCTGAAATAAATACTATGACTAAGGGAACTATAAAAGGGCTGCAATGTGTGTCAGTTAGAACGTGGTCTTTGGGGATGTATCTACTTGCAGCACAGGACATACCTTTCGCCATATGTGGCACCCTTACATGAATGACACAAACATACAATTGTATGTTTTTCCTAATTTTGAGAAATTAAAAGTGCAGATAAATATTCTACCAAAAACTTCATATCATGGAACTTTTTTTGCCCTTCATATGTCTCTCAAGTTAAAAAAGGGCTGTTTTGTACCTATATGCCTATGGCACAGTGTATACTACTCACTGTGAGTAAGGGCCCTGCTGTTTGTGAATGCAACACTTTGAAATGCGAGAAAAATGAAATGAAGTGTTAACTGAATAATTAAGGTAACTCTCCATTTTATTTTTCGTCCATTTAAAAGCATTCTGAAGCATCCTTTAGTTCACAACTCCTATTTTGAGTTGACAAGGAATTATTTTTAAGAGTCACATACCTCAGTGCTTCAACTGTTCGCCTCCGTGACTCCGCCCCAGCCTGGGCCATAAAGCTAACTGAGCCCTGCTCATTGTCAGGCCCTGCTGTGCAGCCAGCCTGATGATCATGATGTCAAATGAACACAGCCCCCCCTTAACTCAGAAATGGAAATATGAGCTTGTGCTCATTTGAATTTGAACTTAAGGCTGTGAGCTACTCTGACAGTGTCTAGGAGCTACTGGTAGGTCGTGCTCGACTGGTTGGAGACACCTGATCTAGGCTGAATGATTTGTGGGATAATACACATAGCTACCATCATTTGTATTTGGTATGTAAAAAAATATATTCATATACAGTTGTAAAGAAAATGTAATGTTTTGTCTAAGTTTACATGATGTGAAATTTCTACATTTCACATTAAATTCATACATATACATTGATATATCTCTAAATACACACCAAATAAAATGTAGGGCTTAAAACACAGAACACATACAAATGTTGTTTTGTCTAATCTTAAAGTGCTTAAACATTCACACCATCATTGTTCTATCTAATGTGAAAAATAAATGACACTTCACTTCAACCACTACACTTCACTCAGGAAGTCAAAGAGACATTCTAGCCTGTGTTTAAAAAAGAAACCAGTTAGACAGATTTACGAATGCATTTTGAACATGTATCTGTTCCTCTGGTGACCCATAGATCTGGCTGTAGAGGAACAGAACCTCTGTTGCCAGCAACTCCAGCTCCTCTGGCGAGAAGGCTGGGGCCCTGTCACCTGGTCTTCCTGGCATCGAGGCTCCCAGACTTTGGAAACAGCAGCAAAAGTTGAGGAGGTCTTATTGGCTGCAGTGTTAGGAAGCAAGTGAGTTTTTTTCGAAACGCAGTGTACATGTACACGACGTACGCAATCGCCAACGGAGATGGACACAGCTATTGACTTTCTTACATTGGTTTCTCAAACGTTAGCCTATGGCTGTGACCGTCGTGATGTTTCCGACCCACTACCAGGTTAACTTCTGCCACAGCCATCTAATTCCAAATGTCCTCATGGCGAGGTAAGGCACCCACCATTTTAGATAGTCAAATAGTGTGTTTGTGACTGTTCAGTGCTCCACCACCACTCAAAATGGTGGCTAGTCTGTTCCCATATACAAAAGGCTAATGTCACTCTTTAATTTGAAAAAAACCATTTATATGTAGTGTGTTACTGTAGCTAAATGCGATAGTTGCGCTGTGTTGTTTACACTTCTGTTGATAGTATTTTGGTTAGAAAAAATAGATTGTGTAAATAATTCATTTAAAATGTATTATGTACACATAATAATGTTTTTAATCAATAGACAGACATAAAAAAAATTATATTACATGTATTAGATTATGTTAAGAAAACATATTTGTTTTTATCAAAACATTACACTTGTGTTCTTTTTAACAAAAATGTTTGTAAATGTGTTAAAATGTTTACAATTTTATATATTGCAGACATATGAACCCAGGGAGAGTGAGGGGAAGACAGCCTTAAGTGTTCGACCATTTCCAGACCTTGCCACCATGGAAGAATGGATAGTATCAAAAAATTCAGATTGAATAGACAAAGTATACTGGATTTATGTCATCAGCTGGAACAAGATCTTCTGCCTCACAATAAAAATCCCACATCTATTACACCAATTGTCAAACTCATGGCGGTGCATCGTTTTGTGGCCACAGGATAATTCCAATACACTGTGGCAGTATCTGGTGGAATGTCTTCCACGGCCCAAAACGCAACATGGACACATCACATTTTTCCACGGAAAACTGACCCTTTTTTTGCAATATGGCAAGGTATGGATTTTGGGCCCTAGCTCAGCCTTCACCTAAGGAAACCTAGCAAATCTGTACATTTTTGAAAACTAGACACCCAGGGAAATCCAGGATGGAGTGACTTGTGTGCGCTCACAACGTTCTGTTACCCAGAATCTCTTGCAAACCTCAACATTTGAAAAAAAAAAACACATTTTCCTCACATTTCTGTGATGGAAAGTTCTGGAATCTGCAGAGAGCCACAAACCTCCACACACCCAGCATTGCCCCAAGTCTTCCAATAAAAATGGCAACTCACGTGTGTTGGTAGGCCTAGAGGCCGTGACAGGAAATGGCCCAAAACCCAATGTGCACACATCACATTTTTAAACAGAAAACTAAGCCTTTTTTTGCAATGTGCATAGCTGTGGATTTTGGACCCCAGGTCAGCCGGCACCTAAGGAAACCTAGCAAACTTGTAATTTTTAGAAAACTAGACACCCAGGAGAATCCAGGATGACTTCTGTGGCTCTCACCAGGTTCTATTACCCAGAATCCCTTGCAAACCTCACAATTCGTAGGAAAAAAAAACTTTTCCTCAAATTTCTGTGATGGAAAGCTCTGGAATCTGTGGGGAGTCACAAACTTCCACTCACCCAGCATTTCCCCAAGTCTCTCAATACAAATGGTACCTCACTTTTTTGTGGGTAGGCCTAGTGCCCATGTCAGGAAATGGGCAGAAACTTAACATGGACACATCACATTTTTACACATAAAACGGACCCTTTTTTAGCAATGTGCCTAGCTGTGGATTTTGGGCCCTTGCTCTGCCAGAACCTAGAGAAACCTCGCAACCCTGCAAATTCTTTTACACTAGATACCCAGGGGAATCCAGAATGGGGTGACATGTGTGGCTTTTACCAGGTTCTGTTACCCAGAATCTCAAAATTTGTCAAACAAAACACATTTTCCTCACATTTCTGTGATGGAAAGTGCTGGAATCTGCAGGGAGCCACAAACTTCCACATGCCCAGCATTTCCCCATGTCTCCCGATACAAACGGTACCTCACTTGTGTGAGTAGGCCTAGTGCCCGCGACAGGAAATGGCCCAAAACGCTAAGTGGACACATTACATTTTTCCACAAAAAATGAGCCTTTATTTGAAAAGTGCCTAGCTGTGGATTTTGGGCGCTAGCTCAGCTGGCACCTTGGGAAACCTAGCAAACCTGTACATTTTTTAACACTAGTCACCCAGGGGAGTCCAGGATGGGGTGACTTGTGTGGCTCTCCCCAGGTTCTCTTACCCAGATTCCCTTGCAAATCTCAAAATGTGTCTAAAAAACAGCGTTTGCTCACATTTCTGTGATGGAAAGCTCTGGAATCTGTGGGGAGCCACAAACTTCCACCCACCCAGCATTCCCTCAAGTCTCTCAGTAAAAATGGTACCTCACTTGTGTGGGTAGGGCTAGTGCCTGTGACAGGAAACGGCCCAAAACGCAACGTGGACATACCACATTTTTCCACTGAAAATTGATCCTTTTTTTGCAATGTGCCTAGCTGTGTATTTTGGGCCGTAGCTCAGCCGGCACCTAGGGAAACCTAGTAAACCTGTACATTTTTTAAAACTATACACTCTGGGAAATCCAGGATGGGATGACTTGTGTGGCCTTCACCAGGTTCTGTTACCCAGAATCCTTTGCAAACCTTAAAATGTGCCTAAAAAAACAACTTTTCCTCAAATTTCTGTGATGGATAATTCTGGAATCTGCGTCGAGCCGCAAACTTCCATCCACCCAGCATTTTCCCAAGTCTCCCAATAAAAATGATACCTCACTTACATGGGTACGCCTAGTGCCAGTAACAGGAAACGGCCCAAAATATATTCTGGAGACATCCAAATTATCTATCACAAAAAAACCTGGTTTTGCAAGGGGGTAACCTGCGTTTGTGGTCCCGGGCTTGGCAGCCAGCTAGGGAAACCTACTAAATGCAGACATTTCTAAATACTAGACACCCAGGGAAGTCAAGGGAGTTTTGGCTTGTGTGGATCCCACAACGTTTTCTTACCCAGAATCCCTTGCAAATCTCAAATTTAGCTAAAAAAATCAAATTTTCCTCACATTTCTGTTTGGGAAAGTTGTGGGATCACCGGGCTGGCAGAAATTTCATACCACCCAGCGTTCCCCCAGGTCTCCCGATAAAAATGATACCTCACTTGTGTGGGTGGGCCAGGTGCCTCCGACAGGGAAGGGCCAAAAACCTGTAGAGATTGAGAGGATATCACAGCGTGTTGATAAGTGCAAACCACACAAGTGAGTTATTATTTTTATCTGGAGACCAAGGGCAACACTAGGGAGTAGTACCTTTGAAAAGGGGAGATTCTCCCCTTTCCAATGATACCTCTCCCATCTGCCTAGGTGCTCGGGGGCTTAGATAGCCCCACAAGCACATGGGCAGTGAAAGTGAAATGAGCCGATCGGCTCCTTCCAGTTTCACTTTCAATGCATTAACATCAGCGTGTCATGCGCACCGATTGTCATTACATTGAATTTTTTAAAAATGCCTTGGTTGGCTGGGGAAACTCCCCAGCTCCAGAGTCTGAAAAATAAAAAAGGAAATCCCTCTGCTGAAAACAGCAGAGGAATTTCCCAGTCTTATGCAGATGACAGAACGGTTCTGTCCTCAGCACACTACCACCATGACTGAGGACGGAACAGTTCCTCAGCATGGGAGTGGTTAAATTGCTCTAACCACATGTGGTGGTCAAGCCAAAGCATTCTAATCTCCCTTTACATTGGCAAAACCTCTTTTTGTGGTAAGTGTATGGAGCTATTAATGTGTCTCATCATTGTTAAAAGTGGTTCTTGTAGCACACCACTGAAAGTTGGTTGTGACATTGCACCAGATACTGCAACAGTATATAGGAATGATCCTGTGGCCTCAAATTGCAGTAATGCCATGATCTTGAGTATTGGAGACCTGCTCTCACCCCCAGGAGCTCCGCGGTAGTGCTGCTGCTGCTGCCCCAGTGCAGGTAGGTGTTCAAGGCCCTCCTCCACCAGCAGGCTCCTACCTGCGCCTCATCCCTGGTGGTCCAGTGGGAGAGCCTTGCTCTTCTGCTGGCCACTGCTGTCTGTCTCTGTGTTTGTGCCGTTTTTCTGTCGTTCTGTGCCCGTTTTTCTGTCTTCCTTCTAGCCTCTTCACTGTCTTTTATTGTGCCTGTCTTGTTATTGTACCTGTGCCTGTGTGTTCATTTTTGCCGTTTTCTGCCTCTGTGCCCGTTGCTCTCCGTGCCCTTTCCCGCCGCTGCTGCCCCCACAGCCCCTCCCCCCCTGCCGGTTCCCACTCCCGCCTCCCAGCTGCGCTTCCCTACCCCCTCCCCTACTTAATGGTGGCCGCTGCTGGGATGACCGAGCTAGACCTCTGACCTCCTAGTCAGAGACCTGCTCTCTCCCCCAGCAGCTCCGCGGTAGTGCTGCTACCACTGCCCCTGTGCAGGTAGGTGTTCGAGGCCCTCCTCCACCCGCAGGCTCCTGCCTGCGCTTCATCCCTGGTGGTCCAGTGGGAAAGCCTTGCTCTTCTGCTGGCCGCTGCTGTCTGTCTCTGTGTTTGTGCTGTTTTTCTGTCTTTCTGTGCCCGTTTTTCTGTCTTCCTTCTAGCCTCTTCACTGTCTTTTATTGTGCCTGTCTTGTTATTGTACCTGTGCCTGTGTGTTCATTTTTGCTGTTTTCTGCCTCTGTGCCCATTGCTCTCCGTGCCCTTTCTCGCCGCTGCTGCCCCCGCGGACCTTCCCCCCCTGCCGGTTCCCGCTCCCGCCTCCCAGCTGCGCTTCCCTACCCCCTCCCCTACTTAATGGCGGCCGCTGCTGGGATGACCGAGCTAGACCTCTGACCTCCTGGTCAGACACCTGCTCTCTCCCCCAGCAGCTCTGCGGTAGTGCTGCTGCCCCTGTGCAGGTTGGTGTTCGAGGCCCTCCTCCACCCGCAGGCTCCTGCCTGCGCCTCATCCCTGTTGGTCCTTGCTCTTCTGCTGGCCGCTGCTGTCTGTCTCTGTGTTTGTGCCGTTTTTCTGTCTTTCTGTGCCCGTTTTTCCGTCTTCCTTCTAGCCTCTTCACTGTCTTTTATTGTGCCTGTCTTGTTATTGTACCTGTGCCTGTGTGTTAATTTTTTCTGTTTTCTGCCTCTGTGCCCGTTGCTTTCTGTGCCCTTTCCTGCCACTGCTGCCCCAGTGGCCCCTCTGCCCTGCCGGTTCCCGCTCCCGCATCCCAGCTGCGCCTCCCTCCCCCCTCCCCTACTTAATGGCGGCCGCGTGCAGCGGGCACTCTGCTGGCGCGCCGAAGGCGTGCCACAGGCAAGCCCGTCTGCGCCCGTCCACGACCCGACCGCGGCCAACGCCAGGAACCCTGGATCTGCGACCTCCCACCGCTACAACTCCACTGCCCTCCTCTCACTCAACCCCAGAAGGAACAACAACTGCCAGCGATCTACGTTGAACACCACCCACGGCCAGTTCTCCTGCCGTCACTGCCGCCAATCCTTCACCGCCGACCACACCCCCACGGCCCCGCACCGAACGTCAACAACACCGAAGCCCTGAAGTGCATCCTCCTCAACGTGCGCTCCCTGCACAGACACGCCATAGAGATCTGGAACCTCCTCAACACCCTCTCGCCAGACGTCGCCTTCTTTACGGAAACCTGGACCAACGCCTCCTTTGCACTCGACATCGTCACCGCCATCCCAGATGGATACAAGATCCAATGGGAGGACCGCCCCAACCGCCAAGGAGGAGGACTCGCCATCGTACATAAGAGCTCCCTCCGACTCTCCACCTCCACCACGAAGGACTCCTTCCTCACCACCGAACACCTCCACTTCCAGATTCAGACCACCCCCAGAACCTCACTCTGCGGCACCCTCACCTACAGACCCCCCCGGACCTCGCACTTCGTTCGCCACTACCATCGCCGACCTCATCGCACCCCACGCCATCGCCTCCATGGACTATATACTCATCGGAGACCTAAACTTCCATCTCGACAACTGCAGTGACCCCAACTCCACCGCCCTCCTGGACAACCTCGCCACCATCGGACTGAAACAGCTCATCACCACGCCCACCCACAAGGCAGGACACACCCTCGACCCCATCTTCGCAGGAGGTAACAACATCCATTTCAGCCACACCACGCAACCCCCTTGGACAGACCACCACTGCGTACACTTCCACGTCGACAAACCCACGCCGCCCAAACCTGCACCGCGCCCCCACGAAGGAACTGGTGCAAAGTCACTGAGGAACAACTCAATTCCACTCTCAACCGCGACGCCCCCACCACGTCGACCAACGCCAACCTCGCAGCCAAAGAACTCCACACATGGATCTCCAGCTGCGCGGACAAGCTTGCACCACTACGCAACCCCGACAGACAACGCCCCAGGAAAGCCACCCGGTTCACCGCCAACCTCCAAGAATCCAGACGCACCTGCAGATGTCTTGAGAAGAACTGGAGAAACAGCAAAACACCAGAAGATCACACCACCTACAAAAACGCCATGACGAAATACCACTAACGCATCAGATCCACCAAAAGGACCTTCATCCAAAACAAGATCCTCGCCAATGCCGGCAACTCCAAGCAACACTTCAGCATCATCCAGGAATTCACCAAGCCCCCCAGCGAAATCATGGACATCACCCCTTCCCAGGACCTCTGCGACAAGCTTGGATCCTACTTCCATCTAAAAATCAAGGCACTCTACAACAACTTCAACGACCAGACACCCAACTCCGAATCCACTTCCTGCTCCAGCAACGCCATCCAGCCCACCATCTCCTCCTGGACCCCAGTCACCACCGAAGACACCACTTCGACCATCAAAGGCATCCACTCAGGGGCCCCCATGGACCCCTGCCCCTGCACATCTTCCACAGAGCCGCCACCGCCATCGCTCCCGAACTACGACACACCATCAACGCCACCTTCAAGACCGACATCTTTCCCGACGACTGGAAATGCGCAGAAGTCAGACCCCTGCTCAAGAAGCCCTCAGCAGACCCCACCGACCTCAAAAACTACTGACCCATCTCCCTCCTCCCTTTTGCGGCCAAAGTCACATAGAAGACCGTCAACGCACAACTAACCAAATTCATCGAAGAAAACTCCTCGACCCCTCCCAATCTGGATTCCACAGCAACCACAGCACCGAAACCGCCCTACTCGCCGCCACAGACGACATCCGAACCACTGATACTACTCGACCTCTTTGCAGCGTTCGACACCGTCTCCCACCGCACACTCACTGCCAGACTCCACGACGCCAGCATAGAAGGAACCTCCCTCGACTGGATCCGCTCGTTCCTCACCGGCAGAACCCAAAGAATCAGACTACCACCCTTCCTCTCCAAACCCACGGAAATCAACTGTGGAATGCCCCAAGGATCATCGCTCAGCCCCACGCTCTTCAACATTTACATGGCCCCCCTCGCCGCCATCGTCAGACAGCACGGACTCAGCATAGTATCCTACGCAGACGACACCCAGCTCATCCTCTCCCTCGCCAAGGACCCAATCACCACCAGGTTCAACTTCCAGGAAGGAATGAAGGATGTCGCATCCTGGATGAGCAGAAACTGCCTGAAGCTCAACTCGGAGAAGACAGAAGACCTCGTCCTCGTACTCTCCCCCTCGGCATGGGACAACACCTGGTGGCCTACCACCCTCAGCAGCCCCCCCACATCCACGCACCACGCCCAAAACCTCGGCATCGTACTCGATTCCTCCCTCTCCATGACCCCACAGGTCAATGCTGTCGCCTCCAGCTGCTTCAACGCTCTCCGAATCCTCCGAAAGACCTTCAAGTGGATCCCACACGAATCAAGGAAGGCCGTCACCCACGCACTCATCACCAGCAGACTGGACTACGGAAACGCCCTCTACGCCGGGATCAACAAGTCTCTGATCCGCAAGCTCCAGACCATACAGAACACCGCAGCCAGACTCGCCCTCGACATTCCTCGACACGAGCACACCACCCAACACCTACGGAACCTCCACTGGCTCCCCGTTGAGAAGAGAGTCACTTTCAAGATACTCACCCACGCCTACAAATGCATCCACAACACCGGACCCCAATACCTCAACAAGAGAATCTCCTTCCACGTACCCAAGAGAAACCTCCGATCCGCCGACCTCGCCCTCGCCGAAATGGCGCATCCGCAGAGCCAGAACAGGTGGAAGAACCTTCTCCTACATCGCAGCCAAGACCTGGAACGAGCTCCCGCTCAACATCAGATGCGCCCCCTCCCTGAACATCTTCAGGAAGACGCTCAAGACCTGGCTCTTCGACTGAAAGGAGCTGCTTCCCCCCCCCCCCAGCGCCTTGAGACCCTCACGGGTGAGTAACGCGCTTACAATTCCCCTGATTGATTGATTGATTGATTGATTGATTGGTGTTATTGATGTGGAATTCCTATTGTAAGCCAGAAGATCTTGCTCCAGCTGATGGCATAAATCAATCATTGTTTGCCTATTGAATCTGATTTTTGTATTATATCCCGTCATTCCATGGTGGCAAGGTCTGGAAATGTAAATGTAACAATGACAGTATTTGGGTTTTGCGTAGGTTGTAATGTTTTTGGTAAAGTATGACAAACAAATATCTATTACATTTTCACGAAATACTAGTTGATTTGTGGTTTCTGTTCTTTTTTGTCATTTCTGCCAGATGTGAGGAACATTACCTACATGGAAATTATTTATGAATGAACATTCTATTTTTTGTTTACATTCAAAAATGTATGATGGAAGGAAAAAGATAAAGTAATTGAGAAAAGTAATACAGCACCAGTCTTTGACTTTGCTAGTTTTAGATTTATTAAACAAAACCAAATAAATGTAGGGCCTAATTACGTCTTTGGCGGTGTGGGAGTGGGCTACCATGCAAGCGCCCCGCTCCCACACCATCAAAGCTATACTGATACCGCCCGCCAGATTACGAGTTTCCTCATGTCTGGCAGGCAGTACTTTGGCAGTCCCACGGCAGTGCCCATTAAAATTAAAAAGGCTTCAAATGAGAGTGCCAAAGGCTGTTCCTGCACAGCATGCCGTGCAAGAAGGGGGTGAATGCACACAGGGGTGCACAGCATGTGCCCCCCTGCAGGCGCCCCATGGCCATGAGCCCCCTTTGTGTCCTCACCACCACAGTTTTCATTGTAGCCGCACTGCCATGAAAACTGTGGCTGTGAGGAAACTCAGAGTATGCTTGGCACGGCCAGCATATTTCTGGGCCAGACCGCAGAGGGTTTGCGGATCCCCGGCAGTTGTGGCGGTCTTGTAGTGGTGGAACCGCCACACTTATAATACGGTGGTCGAACCGACAGTGCGGCGGTTCCCACCATGCCACCATGAGTACGGCTGTCCTATGGACCTCGGTACTCGTAATCAGGCCCTTAAACTGGATGAGAAAAATAAAGCAAACAAAAAAATAAAAATCAGTCATGGTGAATGAAACTACTGTTGAAGAGCCAGATTTGTTTGAAGTCCAATGTACAAGAAACAACTGGCATCAGAAAGGTAAATGTGTCCTGAAAATAGTCCACAGAGTAAATGGTAGTCGCACACTGGAGGAAACTAGGTTCAGCATATCTTGCTGGTGGTGTCTTGCCATCCTCTCCTGGTGGTCTGGATGAACGTGTACTCCTCCGGGGGGCTGGTGGATCCAATCCACAGTTGCAGGGACTGAGGTGGCTGCAGCTGTTTCCTCTTGTATCAGTACCTCCCTTTCTGTGGCTGAGGCAGATGTAGTTGACCACAGAAAGGGGAATATGGTGTTGGAAACGCCCTGCGCATACGGTTGAATATATCATGCAGCACCCCAATCAGGGAGCCCATATTGGAGTTGTGATTTTCCATCTGAACATTGAGCTCCCTCTGCAACTGCTTCATCTCCTGGAGCTCTGTAAGGACCTGGCCCATCATGTCTTGGGACTGATGGAGGGATCCCAAGAGTTGGTTGATGGTGGCCTGGGTGACAGTAAACCCAGTGGCCTCACTTTGCTGGCCCACAGGTTCCCTTACACAACCCCTATTCCCGCTATTCTGTGACCTTGACCTATGTGCCCCATTCCACTGGTTCCTGGCTGAACTTGAGGTGGTGATGTCGGGAGACCAGAAGCTAGGACTGGGGTGCACAAGATAGGGGTGATGTTGCTTTGGACAAAGGAAGTAGAGGTATCCATGGCCTGAGATGTGGTAACAGCTGGGGTGAAAGGTATAGGTGTGAGCCGAGTGAGACCAATCCAATCCAAACAAGCTTTATTCGACATGTTAAGTCATAAAAGCACATACAAAATACATATAAAATGATTTCATAAAACAGCAGCTAAAATGTAATACAAAGCCTGAATGGAAGGATAAATAGATCACCTTGGGAATAATATGTACAACATTAAAAAACCCGTTAAAAGGTCATATAAAAAACTTATTTTAAAAAAGAATGCAGTTTACAAGTTGCAGAGCATAGTTGATTAGGACAGACACTTAATTCAACCTAATGTCTACTACAATAACTATTTTGGATACATTTAAACACTGCCTCTTTTAACCTTGTACTGTACGGAAGCACCGTGATCTTATTGCCCACGACCACCCCAAATATGTTGCCATCGCTATGACAATCGGTGTTGCTGTGTCAGTTCTTCGAATTCTTTCTGCTTCGCTAGACCTTCTTGTTCCTAAAAGCTTGCAGATTGGTGTCAAACAAATGCGACGTGGAACATCGTATCCAACACAGTCAAACAGAAGGTGGGCCAATGATTCTTTACTAGACTGACATACCGGGCACAGCTCATCACTGGGTTTAGCCCATCTGGTATTAAATACTCTTAATGGCAGTGTTCCTACCCTAAACTGGAAATATAATTTCCGGTCATGCGGTTTAGTGATTAAATCCCAATATAATTCCAATCTAGGGATTAATTTGCTTTCCAGGAAAAATCCAGTTAGAGAGGACGACTCACTATTTCTCAGTATATTATACTGTACCCATTCCCAATACTTATCTTTCAAGACCTTTTTTGAGGGAAAAGTAGAATTTATTGGGTCCTCCCACAGTGAATTCATGCCAATACTTAATAGAGTATCTCTGACCTCCCCATGCCATTTTATTCGGTGGGAAGTGTCTGCCCTTATTATGTGTTGGAAACCAGCCGCATATACTGCAAGCTCTGGAGTAGTCCAGAGTCTCTGCCAGTACAAAAGGGGACGCAATTTAACTATATCTGCGATTGGTTTCCTCCCAAGGTCATACAATAACGGATACGTTGGGGTGCTCTGTGGTAAACTGGTGAGTTTCCTCAAGAACCTATTTTCTGATAGTGTAAGCTTGGATAAGTTCTCACACCCCCAAAGTTCTGAACCATATAGGGCTGAACTAATAAATTTCATATTGTAAATCTCAAGTACCGGGCTAATTGGCTTTGAGAATGAGGTATTATATTCCGTGTGCAACACCCCCAACAATTGCCGGTGTTTTAGGGATGCCAAGTCAATCTGGTGATTCCATTTCAAATCTTCCTGAATGTTAACCCCCAAGTATGTAAACTCCTTAACTTGCTCTAGCAGCCGATCGTTCATTTGGATACCCCCCTTAAAAGCCCTATGTGGGTTAAAGGCCATTAGTTTTGTTTTCGACACATTAACCTCCAAGCCTTGCTTCAAGCAGAACTCCTCAAAAATTGTTAGAACTCTCTGGAGACCACTTGGAGTCTTGGAAATGATCAATGTGTCATCTGCGAACATAAGTATGGGAATTTTTTCACCTGCTAGTATCGGGGCATCCGTAGGGATAACTTTCATACAATTCACTATTCCATTGATGTATAAAGAAAATAGTGTCTGTGCCATCACACATCCTTGGCGCACACCTCTTTCTACAGGGAAAGAATCAGTGACTTCACCCTGCGTACCCCACCGGATTTTAGCATTATTGTCCTCATGCAATCTAATGATAAGTGTCAGTAATTCGGGTGGCATCCCCATTTCTTGTAGTGTCCCCCATAGTTTGGCTCGTGGTACAAGGTCAAACGCTGACTTAAGGTCAACAAAAGCAGCATACAAGCTGCCCTTGCCCAAGGTCACCGTTTTCCAATAAAGCAAAATGAACCGAAACACCTGATCAATGGTGCTAGTAAAAGCCCGGAACCCTGCTTGCAGTGAGGATAAAATACTAAACTCATCAATCCATTCTTGAACTTTATTGAGCAATAGTCTCCCCATTACCTTTTGCAAAGAGTCTATTAAGCTGATGGGCCTATAGTTCCCAGGGCATGATTTGTCCCCTTTCTTATAAATCGGTATAATTTCAGCTCCTTTCCAGGAGTCGGGGACTGGCGCACCCTTGGCAATGGCATTAGTCAGCAATAGAATGTACTGGCACCATCTTTCCTTGTCATAGAGGAATACATCCCCAGGGATACCGTCTGGGCCAGGTGCCTTTCCGGCCAATATAGAATTAAGTGCCACTTCTACCTCAACCCTACTAAAGGCCACGTCCTGATAAAACAATCGAGAAATATCACCCTCTTCATCATCTACATTTGAGGCATATTGGGCTTTAAAGGGGCTAACCCAATCCATCTGTGATACATGGTTTTGAGGCTGTCGGGCCTGCCCTCCTCTATCCCATTTGTATACATTCCAAAACTGTTTGGGATTTCTCGTAGCGCATGCCTCCCCAAGTTCCTGCCATCTTTTATCATCCCATATTTTCTTTGCCTTTATCTGGGTGCCCCTATAGGTACACCTAGCTGCTTGAACTACTAGTGGGTCACCTGCTTTGACAGCTACCCCTAGAGCTACACGTGCCTTTCTACAATCTTTGTTAAACCAGTGCCCTGCTTTCTGGTTTATGGCCTTTTTAGGTCTGCCCTGTTTAAAAAAATGAGTACGCAGGTGAACAAAGAATTTATTATGGATGCTGGTTGGTTGCTCTGGGGCCAATGAATTTGCTACACTGTCCTCAAGCTCGCTTATAGAGCAATCCATATCCTTTTCAACTCTGTCTAGCAGTTCGGGCATCTCAATTATTTTCACCCATTTAAGGCGTCTCATATCGTTAGTTGGGATAACATCACATGTGGGATATTCATTTCCTAATTGGGTAGGTGCGTTGTGCCTTATTAACTCCAAAGTCACACACAAGGGGTTATGATCACTTTCTAGCCTATCTCTAACCATCATATCTCTAAGGGCGTGCCATAGTGTCAGACTAATCAATACGTAATCTATCCTACTAGCACTATGCCCATTGTTGAAAGTGTTAGTCCCCGATCTATCTGAAGGTGTACGACCATTTGCTGCCCGCAATCCCTTCTCCATGCAAATGGACTTAATTTGAATGGCCGCATCAGTCCACTTTTTTATAGGGTCAAGCTCCAGCTTTGGAATGCCCCACTTGGTATCTTCCTCTTCTGTTAGATGACCCTGTTATAAGGGGCTCAAATGTCGAGTTGAAATCACCCGTGACTAGGATATTCGGAACTTCCAGGTGTGAGTCAAGAAGGTCGTCGAGAGCCGCCAAAACCCCCGACTTCTTCCCTCTCGTACCCCTCACGTAGACATTATAAATGTCTACGTTCCAATTTGTGCCCATGGCCAATCTAACTGCCTGACTATCGTGACTCTGGATTGGAAGCACCTGTATGGTTAACCCTAAATCCTGTCGCACCCAAATTGTCAAGCCCCCCGATGGCCTCCCTTTTACACCTTTAATGGCCGGAATAAATTTTTTTAAATACCCTACACAGAAGAGAGGAACCTCTGCCCAGGTTTCTATGAAAGCATGCCACTCGGGAGAACCCATCTTCATGCTCAGTCCTGCAATGTTCCAGGACAACAAGGAATCCTTAATAGGGATTATACATGGTGACAATAGCCCGCTAGGTGTAATTGGAGGTGGGCTACTCACCCCCAACACACCATCTATCTGGATAGATGAGACAAAAGTAGTCTTTGGGGATTGAGCTAGCCCTACAGTAGAGTGCTTAGGGCTCGGGGAGCTACCCCTAGAGATGGGACTGGCTATTATGTGCTCTTGTTGCTTTGGGGGCGATACTTTCCTCAGTCAATCATTACTTTCAAGGGTAGAACTTCCCTGCATATTAGATAGCCTTTGACTTGGTAAGTGGGCACTCCTACTAGTCGGGGGAGAACGTCTGAACTGGATGGATGACTGTCCTGGTGGAGTGGTGCGAAACTCCAATGCACAGAGATTTTCTGCTAAATCTGCCCTGCTCATAGTGAGCTCGATACAGTCTTGGTGGTGAACTGGTGAGGTTAGTCTACGAGCTTTTACTATATCTTCCCTTATCACTGATCGACATCCCCTGACATGCCGTATCCAATGAATAACTTTATTTGTTAGGGAATCTGCGTTCTCTATACCTTTACTTGCATCGAGCTTGGGTACATTCACCATAAAGATTTTTTGGGTACTAGATGAGTTAGATGGATAATGTTCTCGATGCCCAGGCTGAGAACCAAACTGTGGGTGTTCGGCATGAGAAAGGGTATTTCTACTGAACGATATCTGGTCCCTCATTAATGCGGCCTTGTAGGAGTTGTTAGTGTTACTTGCTATAGAGTGTGTAAGTGCTTAGGCATTGGTGGTGGTGTCTTTATTCTATTTGTCCTAGTCTTTCCAGATGGAGATGGTAACCTGCTGAGAGTGGCATTAATGTCTATGATAGAAGTCACCGATGCAGCCAATGAAGTTACAGGAGTGGCAGGAATAACAGGAATGGCACCCTGCGAATGCACTAAGTGGCTATTTTCCTTTACCTTTGCACTCCCTCTTTGAGATGGATCAGATGTTAGTAGCTTAACCATCGAGGTTAGATCCTCTATCAAACTTCTCAACGACCCCACTTCCTGCCTTAACATGGTAACTTGTTGTATCATGTCCTGACATTCCGTGTTGGTACCCAGCACTACATCTTTACTATGCTCAAATGAAGCCTGTGTTGTCTGTGCAATCTGGGGCCTATCGCCCCCTCCTTTATCATCATTAGCTCGATCTATCAAGGGCAGAAATCTGTTAGTACAAATAATTGTAGGGTCTATATGTTCAGTATTAGACTTGGACTTAGTCGGACTAATGATTAGGTGGGATGCTCCCATAGTTTCATGTACCCCATCATCATTGTTAGTGGGCGGTCTTTTGTTATTAGTTTTGCGAAACATTGCAGGGATAGCAAGATTAGATGGTTGGGTTAGACTGGGGGGTGTTGTAGTACAGATAGGTTGTGTACTAGGCGAAGACTCTAGAATACCCTCACACTCGCTAATTAGGGTATCGATACGATCTAGTAAACAGTTACTACCTGCGTGTTTGTGAAGCTTCCTGGCCTTTTTTCCCCTATTACCCCGACTTGGTCCATTCCCTCCAACCTCACCCCCTTCCCCGCTCCCTTCCGGAATCTTTCTTTTTCCCATGTTCCTAGGTTATACAGCCGGGCCCCTTATGACTGCTAGTCCTTCCAACACATACACTGAGACCACGCTTAACCTCAAAGTGTAGTTTAACTTACAGGCACTATACAGAGTACAACAATGATAGGGGAATAATGAAGTGTTATGGTCAATAAATCCAACAAATCCATTCGGTCAGTTCGTCAGTGTTTCAATAATCTCAATAAGGGTCAGAGGGCGTAAAAAGTACCTTAGAGTTTATTCCAATGGTCTCTGAATGGTTCTAGCGACAGAACCACTACCAGGCCACGAACGAAGGAGGGGTGGCCCTGCCCTGCCTCTTCCTGTCAATGACGGGCAAGGACGGGCCCGCCCTTGGCCCGGGCGCGCACCGCGCGTGTCCCGGGTTGCGGGATCTGGTCAGCGCTAATGAGGGCACAGCTGACTCCTCCCTCTCAGCTGACTGCAGGCGGGAGACATGCGTTGCACTCTGGGACTTAGAGTCCCACCAGAGTGTATGTCCAGGCGGTGGTGCTTACGATAGGGGAAAGAAAGCGCCCCTAGATTGACAGGGTTTGGGAGGCACAAGATGGATCACAGCCCCCTCAGTAGACCTGAAAAAACGCCAAGACTGCCCCGCAGATAGTTCGCGCATCCCGTGCCGCGGGATCTGGTCAGCGCTAATGAGGGCACAGCTGACTCCTCCCTCTCAGCTGACTGCAGGCGGGAGACACGCGTTGCACTCTGGGACTTAGAGTCCCACCAGAGTGTATGTCCAGGCGGTGGTGCTTACGATAGGGGAAAGAAAGCGCCCCTAGATTGACATGGTTTGGGAGGCACAAGATGGATCACAGCCCCCTCAGTAGACCTGCAAAAACGCCAAGACTGCCCCGCAGATAGTTCGCGCCGAGTTACTGGAGCCGTCTTCCCAGGCAGACCAGATGGGCCAGCCAGCTCCTCATCATCCAGACGGGAATGAGCGGATTCCTCACTGAAGGCTTCTTCCTGGTTTGGAGTGGAAGTATCTTCAGTGGCAGGTAATTTGCCCACAGACTCGCGGTGTTGGACATATTATGAATGAAAAAAATTAATTATTAGAAGTCTGGATTATACATCAAATGTGTTTGAAGCTAAGAAAGTAGCAGCCTAAATGGTAAAAGAAATTCAACATAATGTTTGTACGTTTCAGTGGTATTATAAAGAATAACAGAACCAGTTTAAATAAAACATAAAAGTAAATCAAAAAAGTAAGTAAAAAGATGTCCTGAAATTAAAAAAAATAATTAGAAAGTATACATTCAGGGGCCGATTCCGATCTCGGCCGGTAGGGCTCCGAATCGGATTCTGCTTTACCGGATCCGATTCGGAGCCCTATTTCCTGACCGAATCGTACGTGCGTCCGGGCGAGCGAGTACGATGCGTGCGCTCGCGAAATCTCCGACCGACGCGTTCGCAGGACCCGACCGCTCCGACCGACTCGCACGGGGACGACTCGCACCGTGCAATGGAGACGTTCCCCGGCCGGGTGAGTACGATGTGCATCTCGACCGCTCCGACCGACTCGTACAGTCCGGCTCCAAGGAGCTGTCGGAGCCGCACTTTGGGGGTCCGTGTCGGACCCCCTGGAAGCGTAGGCATGCGAGTCGCACACAGGGGGACCCATGGGTCCCCCTACACGTGCATGTACGGCGCGACCCGCATCGACGCGAACACGCTGTAGGGGCGCCCTTGTTCGTGTCGTGCCCATTGAGTCAATGGGAGCCCGTGTACGCGTCGTACGACTGGCTCCCATTGACTTCAATGGGAGTCCGACCGAATCGAGTCCGATGGCATACGTGCGCATCGTACTCGTTCGGTCGGGCTGCTAGGGTCCGATTCGGTCGGAAATCTCTCCGGGTCCGGCTCGGTCGGGGAGATTTCCGGCCTGAATCGGAATCGGCCCCTAAATGTACCAAACATTAAAAACATCATAGTAGAGAAGAGCAATGTGAAATAAACCCTTCCAGGGCTAGCCTGCCAAAAATCTGACTATTACACAAGCTAAAATGATATATAGCATTAGTCATCATATAAATATCGCAGAATAAATTTAAAAAATAACACCACTTATATTCAGCATACAAATGTATATACCTTACAATTTTGAAGTCAACAAACTTTGCTTTGTGAAACACAACATCAATTCTATAGCATAACAAGGATAGAACATAGAAATTTAAACCTTACAACATTTCAAAACTTAGCATGGACTATTGATTGATAGATACATTACACTTTAATATATGTGAAAATGTTGTAGAAAACACAGAATGAGCAAGATAAAATAGCAATCTTATTTTCGGAAAAAGAAAACAAGGCATCATGGTAGGTATAGCTATTTCAATTATATATTAACAATACTTGCAGCATTGAAAGTTAAACAAACATACCTAGTTGAAATATGTAGTAAAAAATAACAGACATTTTCTATATGACACATATATGAAGTATGTTATTTGGTGTAAAAAGGTATTCAGACAAAATATCGAGATGCAGAAATATAGAGTTTTTAATATCGTGATTCACAAATATCGTGATGCAAGAATATCGTTGACAAGAATATCGATTTTCTAAGGTAAGCATTATCTATGTCAAAAATATCTATGCTAATATCATTGACAAAAATATCTATGTTGATAATATCAATGTTAAAAATATCTATGGGGCTCATTATGATGGCGGGCGGACATCAGTCCGCCCGCCATCATAACAGTGATGGGACTGACCGCCAGACGTGCGGCGGTCCCACCAGTGCAATTAGGATGCGCCCGCCATACTGGCGGGCGCATCCTGGCCTTTTACCATTGCTGACGGAGCTGCTGGCTGCAGCCCCGTCCGCAATGGTAAAAGAGCATGCACAGCATTTCCCTGCACCACGTGGCAGGCACCATGCGGTGCCTGCCACTTGGTGCATGGAACTGCAGGGGGGTACCATGGGTACCCCCCAGTGCACCCCCCCATGTCCCCTCAACCAGAGGGGGCCCGCAACGGGCCCCCAAAGCCAATCCCCGCCAGCCTTTCCATGGCGGCATCGCCGCCATGGAAAGGCCTGTCCAATACCCTGATCCTAATATGGCGGACGGTGCCTGCTAGGCACCCCCACCATATTAGTGGCCCAGCTCCGCCCGGCAGGCAATCGTAACTATTGCCACCGGCGGAAAAGCGGCGGACGGACTTTGCGCCCGCCGCGATACCCACCGCCATCCTAATATGGCGGTGGGTAAATCTCCTTACGATGGCGGAATGATCGCCACCGCCGGCCCGGCGGTGGCGATCATTCCGCCATCGTAATGAGCCCCTATGTTATTAATATCATTTACAAAAATATTGTTGTTAATAGTATCATTTTTTAATCATTTTTATGTACTTTAGTATATGTTTTAATTGATTATATTATACATTATATAATTATTGTTAATGTTTTTAGTATAGTTTATAAAATGTAAGTTGTTTTTTAATTTAATGTAATTGTTTATTGTAATTTTTTGTGCTGTAGTGGGTTGTGGGTTTGGAAGGGGTATAGAGTGGGAAATAAGCTTTAGTTATTATTAATTATTTAAATGATAATTATTTTAATTGTGTAATTAATTAATTTTGTAAGTTACGTTTTAGGTGCAAGTTGTGGGGTTTGTAGGGGCATAGGGTGGGAAGCAAAGGAATTATAATTAATTAACCATTACGTTTATAATTATTATTAATTATTTAATTGATAATTAATTATGTAAATCATGCAATTTTTTTTTTTTTAAAGTTATGTTTTAGGTGCCAGTTGTGGGGTTTGTAGGGGGACAGGGTGGGAAGTACATTAATTAATAATTAATTAAAATTATTATTAATTATTTAATTTATAATTAATTATATAAATAGTGCAATTAAGATTTTTTTTAATTATATGTCAGTGGTGGGTTATTGGGTTTGTAGGGGTACATATGTGGAAATAAATTAATTATAATTACTTAATAATTGATTTAAATAATTATTAATTATTTAATTGCTAATTAATTATGTAAATAGTGCAATTAAGATATTTTTGAAATTATATGCCATGTGCGGGTTGCTGTGTTTTTATTGTTCCAGGGTGAGAATTTAATTAAGAAATAATTTATTGATAACTAATTATTATTTTAATATTCATTATTGTTTAGATAATTGTGTTAGCTGTGAACTTGTCATATTTGTTAACTTATATTTTAGGTGTGTGTTGTCTAGTTTGCAGAGGAATGGGGGAAGTTATTTAAGCAATCATAAATAAAGAATAATATTCATTTATTTAAAAAATATGTATTTATTTTTTGTTAATTATGGTATATTTTGTTTATTTATATTACATTTTAATTGTTGGCTGTTATGTTTGTGGAAATATGGTGTGGTATTTTAATCATAGTAATAATATTTGTGTTACTTAATAATAATTATTAAAAAATTTAATGTTTAGGTTTTTGTTTACTTTTTGCTAAAATTAAGGCATTTAATTTTTATATTTAGAATTTTATATTTTGGGGTATTTAGTATAGTTGTTAAAATATGCTATTTGTTTGAATTGAAGTACTGTCTCTGTAATGTATCAGTAAATGGAGTGGGAATACTAAATTTTATCCCTTCTGAGTCTAACGCTTTCCCTTCTGCTGCACCAACTGGAGTGGGAATAATACATTTTACCCCTCTTGAGTCCAACGCTTTCCCTACTGTTGCACCGACTGGTGTGGGAATAGTAAATTTAACCTCTCCTGAGTCCAACGCATTCTCTACTGTTGTACCTACTGGAGTGGGAACAGTAAATGTAACCCCTCCTGAGCCCACTCCCACTGGAGTGGAATAGTACATTTTACCCCTCCTGAGTCCAACGCTTTCTCTACTGTTGCATTGACTGATGTGGGAATAGTAAATTTAACACCTACTGAGACCAACACTTTTCCTACTGTTGCACACACTGGGGTGGAAATAGTAAATCTAACCCCTCCTGAGTTCAACGCTTTCCTACTGTTGCACAGACTGGAGTGGGAATAGTACATTTAACCCCTCCTGAGTCAAACACTTTCCCTACTGTTGCACTGACTGGAGTGGGAATAGTAAACTTTACCCTTCCTGAGTCCAACACTTTCCCTAATGTTGCACAGACTGGAGTGGGAATATTAAATGTAATCCCTCCTGAGTCTAACACTTTCCCTACTGTTGACCACACTGGAATGGGACTAGCTAATTTAACCTTTCTTGAGTTCAACACTTCCCCTACTGTTGCACTTACAGAAGTGGGAATAATAAATGTAACCCCTCCTGAGTCCAATGCTTTCCCTACTGTTGCACATACTGAAGTGGCAATAGTATATTTATTATTCTTGGAGTTTAATAGTTTTTTAATATTGTTTACATATTTATTATAAATGTGCTTATGTATTTAATTTTATATTTTTATATATATACATTTTTGAAATGTGTAACATATTTTAGTAAAACACTTTTTATATATTGTTTACTGTTCTATGGATAATTAAATTAGAATATTTCCCTTTTTTTGCAGTTTATTTTTTACACGTATTCATTATTTTCATATATATATGTAAAATGTATATATATAACAATATTCTTTCCCACTATTTTTGTACTTACCATTATATGTATTGAAAAACTATATTTTTGTGATTGATATTTTTGACACGATATTTCTGTATCACATTATTTTATGTTTCAATATTATGTCAGTGTCAGTGATCCATGTAAAACACTTACAAGGACCATTACATCATGGGAAATGTAATGGAGGTTGAAACCTGTAATCTTAAATACAAGATAATACATTGAAACACACAGATAAAAATAGATAGATACAAATATACATATAGGTTTGCAAAAGGTGCAAAACATTAGCAACAGCTAAATGAAAAGTTAGGTTGAGTGACACATTCAACAGTCTAACTTGCCGGTCTCCACTCCACCAGGGATTCCTATCAAGCCTTCAGGATGTAGGATCTGCAAGACCTTCGCCTCCCACGGATAAAGTCTTAAGGGGGGCTGATAGAACCACCACTGGTCCTCTGGGCCTCCAGGTGACGCTTGGAGGCCAGGGAACACACTCTCCCCTGCAGATCGTTCCACCTCTTCCTAATTTCCTCCTGTGCGCACAGGTTGCTTGCTACAGCATTCTCTCTGTCAACTATTCTGGCCCACATTTGCCTTTTCTGAGCTATTGTTATATTTTGTATGTGGGCTCCAAACAATGGTGGCTCTACTCTAATTTCATCCACCATGAATGACAATTGTCGTTCTATAAAACAGGGATTTATTTTCCCTGCCATTATCTAAATTAACAGAATTTAAAATTAAATTATATAACCCACAAGAAAATAAATGAAACAAGGAAAAAGGGAGAAGAAACAGAGAAAACAAAACAAGACCACTGACTTAACTGACAAAAGTTCAGCTTCTAAATGCTGTGCTGCAGTGGAATGGCAAAGGATCATGGTCTGAAATGGAGTTTTTTATAGTGTGGTATGCAGGTGTTAACAAGTAGCCAAAACACATCAGGTGTGTTGTGCTAGCATCCCTCCAATAGCCACAAAACTGGTACATTGGTGACCGGTCCCGCGACGGGATCCCTCCGTCGGGAAACTGCTGCTAGGACACCACCAGCACAACTGTGTAATCTAAATAGGCTTGGTGCAACCTCGATGCAATGACGGTGATGGAGCGCTATTTACCAGCATAGGTGTCCACCGTGTTGGCAGCAGTGAGCCTCGTATGCAACAGTAAACACTCTGTCGAAGCATATGGAGATTCAGCTTGCATACATCTAAATAGGGCAGGCGGGATTCTGTCAGCATGCCGGAGTACTTGGAAACTCCGCTGCAGAGTGACGACGGTAGTCCAGCAAAGATCTAAATCATGCACTTAGTCCCCCATCCTGAAGTGTGAAAAAAAATAATATAAGGGGGCAGTATAGGGCTGCCCTGCCCCCTTAGGCCATGTGAGGGGGACCCAGAAGGACCCTCCCTGTGGTCAAGATAACTGTGTTTTTTGCCGTGATCCAGCAGGACTCCAACGGGCTCATGTCAAAACAAAAAAAGGGCGGCCGCTATTTTTTTTATTGAATATATAGGTAGGGGAGCATGAGTAGGGCCCCTCTCCCCCTGCCCATTTGGGCCCCAGGGACCCCAGCTTCGGGCCAGATATATTTAATGAAGGGGGGCCCCCTCCCTGAGGCGATGGTGGCCTAAATTGTAAAAAAGGGAAGGCAGGCCGCGTGACACCCTACCTGAGCCTGTGAAGGCCCTAGATACCCCATCCCCAAGGACAATTTTTCAAAAAAAGGGAGGGGGCTGTGCAGCACCCATCCCGAGCCTCTGAAGGCCCTGATGACCCCATCCCCCAGGGCTGATTACAAAATAAAGGGGCAGGGTGCGGCCCCCTCCCCAAGCTTTATAGGCCCCGGGGCCCACATCCCCTGGGGTCGGCTCATAACTGTGTCCTGGGGAGCCCAAACGCGGGACACAGCAGTTTTCCTGACCACACTACTATGGGCAGAGAAACATGTGCGCCCGCATGGCAGAAGCATTTTTAAAACTCCTGCCAAATGGGAGCAAAAGCGTAAGTTTGCTCCAAGCCGACGGGAGATTCAAAGGTGCTCACGCTGGCTGGGAGCAGACTGTTTCCCTGCCTGCACTCCAGCAGGCAGAGAAACAGAACCAATATTGTTCCCACCCAGAGGGAGCAAGCAGAATACAGCTGCTTCGTCTGGGCGGGAGCAATGCTGGCTCCAGCCCCATGCTGTGGGGCCCATGGGGCTGCCCCGTGGACTGTGACATGGTGGCTGATGGGTGCCCCGGGAGGGCACCAGGGCACCCATTTAAAATTAATGGGACCCCTGGGGCCTAAGTAGGCTCAGGGAGGGTCTTCTCATTTTTGGCTCCATTGGGAGGGGTTCCAGGGGCCTAATAAGACTCGGGGAGGGGGCCACATGGCCCCCCTCCCCTTTAAAATAACATACAACCCCATGGCCTATGAAGGCTTAGGGAGGGGGACCACGGCCCCCTCCCTGAGCCATATTAGGCTCGTGGAGGGGGGGCTGCATGGTCTCCTCCCCTTTTATATTGTATTTGGCCCCGGGTAAATGGGGGTCTAGCAGCTCCTTAAGGCTCGGGGATGGGGGTTGTGCGCCACCCTCCCCTTAAAATTTGGCCCGTGGAAAGAATCCCCAATGCCCGAAGAAGGTTCAGGTCTGTGACCAACTCCCTGCTGTGCACAGCAAAAGTCTGTGTGCAGAATGGGGTTGGCTGCCTGCAGGGAGTTGGTCGCAGGGCCTGACTGCAAGACAGGCCCTGTGGCTAACCGTATACCACTCACGACCGAAGGCCATGTGCAGCGTAGGGTTGGCTGCCTGCAGGGAGTTGAACGCAGGGCCTGGCTGCAAGCCACGCAGGGCCTGGTTGCTGCGGCCAACCCCTTGCCATGCACAAGCAAAAGAAGTGAGCAGCATGGAGTTGGCTGTCTGTGGGGGCATGGCTGTGTTCAAGTGGGTTGGCCATTGCGGCCAGGTGCAGATGCCAACCCCCCTGCTGTGCATGGCCAAAGGCAATGCACAGCATAGGGTTTGCACCCTTCGGCTGTACGCACCAGAGGACTGGCTTTACATATGGTAATAAAATATTACTTTGGTTAAAGAAAACCCTGGAAATTCACAGAAAAAAACAAAGATTAATGTAACATTATAGTGAGGTGTGATAAATAGATCTGTTTTAGTTTTAGAAAAACCTTAGAAATTCACTGAAAAACCCAAAGGTTAAAGTGACGTTATAGTAGGTGAATATGTCAGTGACAACATTAACGTGTTGAACTAAAAAAAAACTCAGAAATTCACCAGTTATAGTTATAGTTAGCAGAGCTAATTATAACTTGCGTACCTGCGAAGCACAGCTTATGACCTCGCATATTACATCACTCATGATATGTTCTATGACATGATTTATAACTTTACTGATGACATCTCAAATGACATCTTTGAACAAGAATCCAGGATGGCTCAGCCGATGGGCAGACACCTGGGTTGGCGAGTGTAGCACTTGGAGAGGAGTGGTCCCAGTTAGCTTAGAGGAGCAGACAGAGGTAACCCTAGTGTCCCTGGTGCATAAGGAGATGGTGTCAAAAGCCCACATGCCAGCCAATACCTCCAAGTATAGGCAGTGGGTCACCATCAATGGGCAATGTGTGGAGGCTCAGCTGGTGTCCTTAGAGCAGGTCCTCCCTAACACATTCCACCGAGTCATAGCCGCGGACAATCATGAGCGTCATCTTCCGGTGGCTCTGGTTCCCTTGAAGTGTTGGGGGGTTAGGTTCTTTAAAGGGAGCCGTAAGCCTTGCCATGCCTGTAGATTGTCTGTTAGGCAATGACCTGGAGCACACTGTCTGGAGGGAGGTAGAGGTCTCATCACACTTGGAGATGTTGGGATTGCCTGAATGGGTCTGTATAACCACACGGTCCATGGCTGCCTGAGAAGGGAGTCAAGGGCGCCTGGAGCCTGGAACAGTGTCCAGGTAGCTGCCAACAAGAGTGGGAGAAAGGGGCGCAGGAATCCAGCCCCTGAAGTTCCCATGGTCCAGGTTGACAGGGTACCTGAGGAGGATAACCCCGAGCCTACCGGTGAGGACACTTCAATCCTGGGTGACCTGACTGAGTGTTGGCCCACCAGGGAGAATTTCTTCAAAGCTCAGAAAGAGTTCCCCACTCTAGAGGTCTTGAGGCGGCAACTTGAGGCTCAGGCAGCAGGTGACACCTCTGGAGATCACCTTATGTATTGGGAGAATAACCTCCTATATAGCAAGCCTAAGGTTCCTAGACTTGGGGCGGCTAATGTGCTGGTGGTTCCCCAGTGTTACAGGACGTTCTTACTGGGTTTGGCTCAGGACATTCCCCTAGCAGGATATCTGGGGCGAGACAATACCTTCACCAGACTTGTTGCCCACTTCTATTGACCCACAGGAAGACAGCCTCAGATGCATTCTATAGGTCCTGTCCCACCTGCGAGGCCAGTGGAAAGTCAGGGAAAAAGCCCAAGGTTCTCCATACCCTATTACTGTCATTGTCACTCCCTATGAAAGTGTAGGCATTGACATTGTTGGATCCATGGACTCCAAGACAGCATTAGGCAACAGGTTCCTCCTGGTCTTGCTGGACAATGCCACTTGCTACCCAGAGGTCATCGCTCTGAGGTCAGTAACTGCACTTGCGGCTCCCCAAGGAGGAAGTGTCTGACAGAGACACTAACTTAATTTCAGAGTACATGAAGTCCATGTGAGAGGAGTAGGGGGTAACTTATAAGTTCTCCACACCCTATCACCCCTAAACAAACGGTCTTGTAGAAAGATTCAACAAGACTCTCAAAGACATGATAATGGGCCTACCTGAGCCTATGAGGAGTAAATGGGATATACTCCTGCCATGCTTTCACTTTGCCTACAAGGAGATGCCACAGAAGGGGATTGGGTTTAGCCCCTTCAAACTACTCTATGGCGACCCTGTTAGGGAACTTATTAACCTTATTAGCAGTAGCGGCCCGTGGTGGGAGTGCTGCCGGGTGCTGACGTGGGGCGGGGGAGAGGCAGGGTGGGGGGTAGTAAACTACGGATTACGGCCGATTAGAGGTAAGTAAACATATAAATAAATAAAACGATTTGGCGATGCAGCGCGCGCCATGTAATTCGTTTTATTTATTTATTTATATACTTAACTCCGTTCGGCCGTATGCCGGAGTTTACTACCCCCACCCTGCCCCTCCCCCGCCCACCGCCCCGCAGCACTCCCTCGAGGAGCCGCCACTGACCACCTCTAATTTATACCAATATGTAAAATCATCGAAAAGCACAACATATTTAAATAACAGCACATACTCAAACCAGTGAATGATACTACATTCATAGTCAGTCATAGTTTTAGGGTAATATAATATGTAATTTCATCTGTAAGATTATTTCAAACATTTTTAATTGTATCTGTAAAATTTAGGGGGATGTCATCAGCATTGATTTTGTTGTGTGAGTTATGGTTTGAAAGGCTAATGTGTGAGTTATGGATTGCTACCAAATTTGCAAATGTCATTGTTTTTTGGTTTTAATTGATAACCATAGGCATAATTTACTTTAAGTGTGTTTTTAAAAAGTGAGCTACTGGGGAGTTTTTTAAACATGTGTCAAGGTGTTACAACCAAATATAACTATAACACTGTATGTTTCAGTGAATATATTGGGCTTGATTAACAAAGGTAACTGACACTTTTGAGCAATTTACACTTTTGATAAGTTTACTACTTTTTGCCTATTAAGAAAATCCAAGTGCAAGTTTACTCCAGAAGTGTAACTTACACTCAGATTTTGAGAACAGACAAAATGTAGTACAAAAGTGTTGATTACTCAAAAGTGAAAATTACCTTTGTGACTCGGGCCCAGTATGTGCATTGGCAAAGTATGTGGCATATTCCCTGGCATCCATTTGAAATTAAAATCAACCAGGGCTATTCACAAGTGTAAATTACCCATGTGAGTAAATCTACACATGTAATTTAGTCTTACACTTTTGAGTAACTTTACTACTTTTGGCTATTCACAAAATCCAACTGTAAAGTTACTCAAAAGTGTATACTTACACCTCTCGACCCCATGAAAAAGGAGGTGGGGCCACATTTACAAGTGTAAATTAATACTAAAAAACAGTATTATTTGCAGTACTAATCATGGCCAACCACTGGTACTGCAACCCCCTCCATAGAAAGTAATGAAGTTAGGAACTTAAAATTAAACCCCATAGAAAACAAGGTTGTATTAAAATATCTAAAACAGTTAAAAATGTATAGAAATATAATTTAATGCTCAAAATGAATTCTAATGAGATACTTATTTTTTATTTAATTATAAAATATTTTTATAAACTTTCTTGCATTTTATAATTAATGTTACAATAAATGTTATTAAAATATAATTACATTTAATTCATTCTATGCATCACTTTTAATAATTATTCATGCATAATAATCTTTTTACATTTTTTTACTTTAGGTGGGAGTTTATTTCTACTTTAATCTTCAGAAAAATAATGCATTTATTTTTATTTACGATAATTAAAGATTTCATTAACAATTACGCTAGTAGTGCTGTAGCATTTATAGTGCTACATTTAAAATAAATATATATATTTCATTTATACTTATATTTATCATAAAAATATTGTTAATATTGTTTTTCAAGTTTAATAAACTATTTACATTTTCCTTAAACGTTCCCATGCAAAGACCTCCACTCTGACTGTTGATGAAATGCAGATTTCTTGGAGAACCTTGAAATATTTGCTATATTGCACGGTTTCCTGTGACATATGGGCTTTAAACCTCTGCATTTTGTGCAATAAAGGCACACAAAGACAGTATATATTTATTAAGAGTTTCAGACTGGAGAAATTGCCTACACAGTCATTCCCTATGATGAGAATTTTGACCTTCTTGGCAACAAAATCTACCTCTGCCACTAATTATAAACATATAATAAGCTTTGTGCTGTAGCCTGAGGCTAGATACATAATTAAAAGTATTTTCACCGAGAGTGATGACAAACATACGCTAAAAATGGAATGCAAATGGATGCAGTGCTAGGCGTATAAGATGGGAAAATACAAACAATATGACTCTTTATAAAAACTTACCCAACAAAACTTTTAGTCTGGTGTAATGTTTCAGATATGGTATTGAGTTGATGGTAAATGTAGATTAAAAAATAAGTAGAAGTGGAAAAAGACACATCTTGGACACTCCTTTCAAAAATATTTAAATGCATAAAACTACATATGTGCTCTCAAGACTTAAGAGTGTCATTTTAAGATAGGCAGGCCGATCGATAAAATAGCTACTGTTTCTGACATTCCGGCCATGTGTGGAGCACCAGATGTTGAATGTTCCACTGTTGGGGAGGGGAGACATTATGTGGCACATTTTACCCTTCGTATGCGCCACAGAAAGTGAACCTCCCACCATCATCTGCCCAACGCAGCCAATTCAAACACCTTACCAACACACATACAAAGTCTTACTCTGCACTGCCCAGCATACCTCAACAACTGCATACACTTTCACCAGCCAAACAGACACCTACACTCAGCCTCACTCTAACTCGCACCCCGTACCCCGGATTCACAAGAGCAGAACAGGAGGTTGTTTGTTCTCATAAATCACATATATAAAAACATAGAACAGCCTCCCACCACACATCAGAGCCTCATCCTTACTTCTTGAGTTCCACAAGAAGCTCAAGACCTGGCTCTTTGAAATACTCTGAGGGGACACCCACCTGCACACCTGCTCATGCGCCTGGATACTCTCATGGGTGATTAGTGCACTTTGCAAATCGACATAACATAGCATCTCTATTTAATAGCACTAGCTAAACAGCTTGCTACAGTAAAATAAGCTTGTGAGCCAGGTAATAACTGTAAAAAAACTAGAGCAGGTCTAACCTGAGACAATAGCATCCTCTCAGCAAAAGGAAATAAAAAAAAAGTGACAAGGGCTATTTAAAATATATACAAAAGATTACAAAATGCAAGTTACTTTGCAAAGAAGCCGAGTCACAACAACAAGGCGCAAGAGTAGATACATGGGCCAAATCTTTGGGAACTGATTTTGTAGCTGCACAGACTCCCTGTTGGCAGCTCTGTAAGCTAGAAATGGACGTTTGGTCCACACCAAATTTGCTTTCACAATGGATGCCGTATTAATAAATTGGGGCTGCCCGGTTCTACAAAGCAGGATTTAATGTAGTTTGTCCACAGAATGTTATTGCGATTCTCCAAGGTAAGACCCTCATTGATTGTTGCAAAAGTCAATCCGGTCTCTGGCTTAAGCCAGAAAGAGCTGCAACAAAAGTGCTCATAACACAATAAGATCAGACGTGCAAGTCTGCCCAATTCCTCATGGATGAGAAAGGAAACTGAACTATGGGGTAGGGACAAAAGACATCTCAAATACCAATTTTCTTCAATTTGCAAAAAGAATTACTAGCGTAACTCCAGATATTGCATCCAACTGTGGCCAAAGAGACACACTAAGATTTGTCAATTTTAGGCAGATTGGTTTGTTATCCAATCTGCATGCAAAATCAAAAACAGCAGAACTGACTCTTGAGAAAGTCACCCTTATAGAGACAAAAAAGCTGACCAATTATTACCAGAATCACACACCACACCCAAATACAGAAAAAAAAAAATCCTAGTAATGATGTGATGCGTAATTGTACAAGTACACGATTTAATGGATCGAGGGCCACCTACAACTACATTTTCCAAAATGAGTGCTTAGGTCCAAATGATCCATATAGAGATAAAAGGATCAAGTAGAGATTTCAACCCATTTGATGTCCTTGAGAGCAGCACCACCATCCTTGAGAGCAGCTCCATCTCGTCGGCGTAAAGTAATGCCGGGATCGGCTGTCGGTTGACGAGCGGCATATCCTTTTCCTCCTCAATCAAGACTTTTTCTAATTGAAATTGATTTATATATAAAGTCAAGAGGAAAAGGGCCAATATACAGCCCTGATGAATGCTGTGATTTAGCAAAAATCTTATAGAGCATTTACCCTCAACCCCACATCTGACACAGACAGAAATATTCCTGTGAAGATCCCTAAGGAAGTTGACGATATCAATTGAGGACATGATAGACCAGAGCTTACACCAGTTCACCCGATCGAAAGCTGAGCTAAGGTACATAAACGTAAGGTGAAAGGATTCTGGGTTAGCAACAGGATATTAGATGGATATCTAAACATTGGTCTAATGTCCCCAACCCTGCTCTGAACTCATATTGCCAGTCAGATAATATCTTTTTTATTCAAAGCCCAAGTAGAGAGTCTTTCCAGAAGCATATGACCCAAGATTTTAACTGTTGACCCAATTAATGGGATCGGCCTGTAACAAAGGGAATCCTCCTTATCCCCCTTTTTAAAAGAAGGCACGAACACAGATTTAGACCAACATGAAGGGATGGAATCACGTGCTGCAGCATTAATACAGAGAGTCACTAAGGGGGCCCAGCGAATACAATTTTAACTATAAAAGATCTGGAGGGACCCCTTCCAGGCCAGCAGCCTTCCCTTTTGAGGTGTTTTAAAGGACAGCAAAGACCTCCTCACAGGGCTGACTCTACTCCCTTCTTGCCACCACCACCACACTTATTAGGGTCATGCAAATGGACTCCTAAAGTGGTGGCCCACTTTCAGTAACCATATACATGTAGCCCCCACCTCCCAAAGTTGCCCCAGGTGAAATAATAGAAGAGTAAGGACAAGGCAGAAGAAGAGAATTTTGGAGAAAATAAGAGATTTCACCTGATGGATTGCTGAAAATGTTCTAAGTAGTGCTGCAGCAAGAACGCCTGTTGTGGAGGATGATTTATTTGTGATTAAGATTATTCTGGAATTAAAGCTGCAATACCAAGCGTTATGTGCCTTTGTCTTATATAATAATATTATGCACAAGTCCATTAAGGGAAACAGTCGGAACAATGCGGGTAGAGTCACGTGTGTTCCAACAATGCAAGCGCTACCACGCTTGCCTTAACCATGCACATGCGTGGTTAAGGCAGTGCGCAGTCTAGCTGCTGCTGAGTGGAAGCAGGAAGGATTGGAGGAGGAGGCGGCGAGGCGAGTGGGGCTGGGTTTTGGGGGGTGAGGGGTAGTTTTTAAGGGTTGGGGTAGTTTTCAGTGCAGGAGGGGTCGGGTTGTTCTCAGGGCTGGGGGGATCGGGGAGGTTTTTAGGGCATGGGGTAATTTTTAGGGCTATGGAGAGGACAGGGTAGTTTTTAGGGCTTGGGGGGGCAGAGAAGTTTTAAGGGTTCGGAGGAGGGGGTTACTTTTCAGGAGGGAGGGGGTAGCTTTAGGTCTCAGGGAGGGGTCTTGGGGGGGCCGTTGTAGGGCTCAAGATGGGAGGCAGTGATAGGGATACTTTTTAGGGCTGGGGGGCAGGGTTGTTTTTAGGGCTCAGGGGGGGGAGGTCCGGTAGTTTTTACGGCTTAGGGGAGGGCGGGGTAGATTTTAGGGCTTGGTGATGGGGAAGTTTTTAGGGCTCGGGAGAGGGGGTTGGTTTTCAAGAGGGAGGGGTAGTTTTAAGCCTCGGGGTGGGGGGCAGGGGTCGGGGGTAAGACTTACCTGATAAGTTTTAACCACACATATGTCTTTGCCATACATGCCTTAACAATGCATTTTTTGCTGTAAAGGCATGTGTGGTAAAGGCATATGTGTGGTTAAGACTTGCGTGGTTAAGACCACGTGGAACAGACATGCGTGGTAAATGAATGCGTGGTTCCGTCACACAAACGTCCATTAAACATCCCCCAAGTCACCCTTAACCTGTCTTTTCGATGATGGGTGGAACAGACGGGTTTCACACTGAGGGCCTGATGTATCATACTTTTGCGACACCCTTGCACTATGGAAGGCGATGCAGAGAGACGAAAAACCTAGATTCAGATTAACCAAGCTTCGCAAGGGTACCCCGCATGGCCCCGTGTGGCTTGATAAATCGTGGTGGGGACATTACATGGGTGGACCATGGGTGTGCTCATGCATTTACCAAAGCATTCTGATGTATTCCCAGACTTCCCAACACTGGTAGAACTGGGAATATGTCAGAATTGTACGCCTTCCCATCAGAGGCAAAACGAGGAGAAATATCTTTATTTCTCCTCATTGTTTCCTCTTTCTAAGTAGAAAGATGGAAAGGCCTCCGAGCAGGGGCGTAGCTAGGCCTTAGGCTGCCCGTGGCGGCCCCTGAGTTTGCCGCCCTCGGCAAAATGATTGAAGAGCGCGGGGGGTGGTAGCGGCCGCAGGTAAGAGCGGGGGGGAAGGGGGGCCTTCCTGTTCTCTCCCTTTTATGCAAGTTGCGTGGCACAATTGCTACACTATTTATTTTGTGTGACACTTGGATTTTTCACAATCCCTTGGTCTTCAGTGATACACTAACAGCAGCACCCCCACTCTGAAAAATGTTCCAGCGCCACTGTCACCGTGGTGTCCGTGGCAGTCTAACACAGTAGGGACATCTGTGAACATGATGCCGGATAGACTGTCCTAAACTGGCGGGCCCATCCTGCACCATAGCAGCTTCCTGATAGCATCAAAACGCCTCCGCACGCCTGATCCTCGATGTACCACGCCACAGCCACATCACCCCCCACCTGAGGAACCTGCACTGGCTCCCCGTCGACAGGAGAATCTCCTTCAAACTCCTCATCCACGCACACAAGGCACTCCACAAGACTGGCCCAGCCTACCTCAACAGACAACTCCTCTTCTACATCCCCAACCGCCAACTCCGCTCCGCCGACCTCTCCCTCGCCACCGTCCCTCGCATTCGAAGAACCACCACCGGCGGCAGATCCTTCTCCCACCTCGCCGCCAAGACCTGGAACACCCTTCCACTAAGCCTACGACAGACCCAAGACCTGCTGACCTTCAGGAGGCTACTCAAGACCTGGTTGTTCGACCAGTAGCAGCACCCCCCCTTTTTTTCTCCCCCAGCGCCTTGAGACCCTTGCGGGTAAGTACTGCGCTTTACAAATTCTGTGATTGATTGATTGATTGATTGAACAAGGACGGATTGGAAGTCAGCCTTCTTTTGTCCTGTGGTGCACACTGGCAACCACCAGCACAAATTAGGCACTGCTATTTCTTAGAATGTTTAGTCTGAAATATGAGTTTTTTGCAAATCCACTACCCTGTGCCTCAAAACAATGAGTGAAATATAGTCAGGGCTACTGGAGTTATGCGATTGTGTGGCCGCAGTGATTTTTGCATAATTGTAAATTTGCCGCATTTGCCACATAATCCGTCACTTGCCGCATAATCTGCAGATTTTAACAAAAAAAATGTTTCTAACTCAAACAGTTCAAAAGTTAGTAAAATCGCAGTGACACGTGTTGCAGCGCAGTGGAAGGACCTTTCCAAAGGTTGACTGGTCACCTTGCTGTAGCTTATTGCTATGTTTTGGTGTTAAACTGGTACTAATGAGGCACAACTAACACACAGACTGTGTTAACAGGTTTACCAAGCATTGGTAAATGCAATAGATTTCGCCTATGTGATTCATAATAATTTTGTTTGTTGTAAGTGTGAGCTTGGTGAGCAGTTGTGCAATATCAGCTACTGAAACTCCTTAAAAGTGTTATGGCTTGTTTATTGAGAAAGCCACTATATTGTGCAGTAACTGGTGGCAATATAATGTGGGCAGATTAGGTAAAGGGCGGAGGACAAAGAAAACAAACATGAGACACGAGGGGTGTGCCACCCTGCCTACCACCTGGCTGCTTCATTAGCTTACCCACTGCTGGATCCACCCAAAGTTTACATTCAGAGCCACGAGCGGAGTGCTATGCCACCTTGCCAACGGTCTATGGCATCTGGGCGCTACATGCAGCATTAACTTACCCAGTGCTGGGTCCACCCAAGAAATTTACATTCAGAGTCGTGAGGTGTGCGCCGCGCTGCCTCTGGTCCTGTGGTATCTGAGTGCTGCCTACAAAACTAGCTTACCCACTGTTGGGCCCACCCTAAGAGGTTTACTTGTGTGGAGGGTTAACCGTGCCGCATGGGCCACAACACTGGCCAAGATATAGAATCCTACTTGGGTAACGAGGGTGGGTTTTTACCCCTGGCAGGGACCCTTTAACGGAACTTACTAAACTCATGGCAATGCACCCTAAAACTCCCCTTTAAGAAACAAACATTGGCAAAGTTAATAGGTCCAGCTTTGGCCACCAGCCTTATGACTTTGTCAAGGCTTGTTTTGTCATGGTTTTTGCAAAATTTTATACACTGACCCTGACTGACAACCCGAGTTCATGGCGGGGTCATATCTGTGCTCAAAGAAGCACTGAAGCAGACCGTTAATGATTGTTGTCAGCGCCTAGAAGCCATTCACATGGTATTTATGCGCTAGATGACTGTAGTAATTATAAATCGTAATATATGATAGTTCTTACTTGCACGAAACTGCCCTTGTGTAAAGCACTCTGTCATCTACTGGGCCTTGTCCGCATTATTTGAAACTACTGTTATATAAATATATAAGGAGATCTATATAGAGCATAAGGCCCGGGGTGTCCAAGCACTTAGTGCACAGAGAAGGAAGCTTGCAGAATCCTTGACAATTCGGATGGGTGCCTTTCTAAACACATGAACTTCTGCTGCTCAGTTAAGGGTATTGTAAAGAGTGTATTTATCACTATTACTGTGATGGCCCGCATTTGCATGGTGATCCAATTGAAGTGAGTTCTGAATACAAGTCCCAGAATGCATTAGGGCACTACTATATGAAAGCCCATGGCTGCAATGGGGAGTCATAGATGACACAGTGTTAAACATATGCTGTTTTACAATGCTTGGTGGAAGCCCTGGGGTTATTCTAGTCTCCTTGAGGGGTACCCCACACCCCGGGTAACACGTGCATATTTACTATTTCCAGACTCAAGGGCCTGCAGCCAAGTACAGTGGCCAATTCTCAGTCTATGGAACTGACTCTAGCCGCTGGGCCTTTAAAACGCCCAAAACGACGTTCTGAATGGTTGATGTTGCATTTGCTTTATTTTATTATTCCTGCCAAATAACAAACTATTGTAACAGAAAATGGAGTTTGCGGTCCTGGATGCGAATGTCAGCAGATTCTGGCTGTGCCTGCACACACGAGCAACAACATGCAAAATTGCCTTCAATAGTCATTCTTTTTTATTTAGCAGAGAAGATATTCGCAAAACCCCCAAGAGAAGTGCTGGTTTTAACGCACTACAAAAGCAGTGAATGTTCACAAACGGGATTCTTGTCACACGCCATGTGCATCCTTTCACTTTAGTCTATGTTCACACCTCCGTGTTAGCGCGTGCAGGCTGATGAAATGAGCAGCCGAAGAGGATATTAGCGATGCTGTTCGATCACTTAATGGCCCCCTGGCGTGAAGATCGCCTTTTAGAGACTGGGCCTTGTTCGATCGCATGCAGGACGGCATTAGGAGACAAGCACTCATTTAGGACAGGCAGAATGACAGCCAGGACTGTGGGTGTCTGTCTAACAGACAGCTTTCCAGAGGGAGTGGGCTCCCCTGGAGTATTACCCGGAAGGAGGAAGCTGTTCCCCTGTCCTGAAGCGCCATGAAGACAATCTGCCTGTTGAATGAGGAAATGACAGACTTTGTGTTAGAAATGGGTTTTCTGGTTGGCTAGGGTTTGCACCTAAGCCAGGCAGAATCCATCACTCTAGTCAGGATAAGGGGTTAAGGCGTCTAAAATTACCCCTGCTCACCCCCTTGGTAGCTTGGCACGTGCAGTGTGTAAAGCATTTGCACATAACAAACAGTAATACAGTGAAAACACTACAAAAGGACAACACACCAGTTTTAGAAAAACATCCTATATTTATCTGTGTAAAACAAGACCAAAACGATAAATATTCCCCATACAGTAATCCACAATACCAATAATGCAAAAATAGACTTTATATACAGTTCCTTGAAGTCGATAGCTCCTTCCGGGGCTATCACGGCATCGTGAACAACAAATCCAACAGTTCTGGCCGACCGCTGCGTCGCTGCGTCGGGTGTCGGGGAGACCCGTTAAACAGTGCCTTTGGAGATGCAGGGCTACGGACCTTGCGGTGATCTTCAGAGGAACGGCGTTGGCAGGCGTCAGTTCCGGAAGCCAGTGCAGGAGTCGTCGGGCACTTGAAGTCACACGCGTTGCAGGTTGAACTCCTTGAGTTTGAAGTCAAGAGCTCCGGCGTCAGCAGGCGTCAGGGCTGCGGTGTGTAGCGGAGTGGTGCGACATGCGGTGCCCTCAGGTCACGGTGCTGGCAGCGGCTCGGTGACGGTCGTCTAGCGGCGACGGTGAGACCAGGGCTGCGGTGCAACATGGGCGGTGCTCGTTGTGGTGCTGACAGGTCACGGTGCAAGCAGTGGCTCTGTAGTAGCTCGAGCGCTGTCGTTGGCAGACCCAAGGCTGCAGTGCGAGATGAGGCAATGTGTCGTGAGGGGCCCACAGTTGCCGATGCAAGCAGCGGCATTGGTTGATGATCTGGAGTTGATGGCGCAGGCATCAGTGGGCCAAGACTGCGGTATTGGACAGGGCGGTGCATCAAGTAACTTTCAAGCGGTGCCCCCAAACCACAGTGCAGGCAGTGGCATTGATATCAGCTTGGAGCGGCAGCGGCAGTGAGACAAGAGCTGCGGTGCGAAGCGGGATGGTGTTCCGTGTTCTCCACGAGCTGTGTCCACAGGTCACGGTGACGGCGTTGCAGCATCGTCTGGGATACCAGGGCGGCGGTGTGAAGCGAGGCGGCGCAGAGTGCAGTGCCCACAGGTCACGGTGCAAGCAGCGGCTCGGTGACAACGGTGGACAGTGTCGTCGGTGAGACCAGGGTTGCGGTGCGAAGAGTGGCGGTGCCTGATGTGGTGCATTCAGGTCAAGGACCCGGCAGCGGAATTGTTGACGGCGTTCGGTTACCTTTTCTCCTCTTTGGCAGCTGAAACATCTAGTTCCAGAAGCCGGTACCCAGAAGATGTTGAAGTCTTTGATTTCCCTGAGATTCCAACAGGAGGCAAGCATTACATTAAGCCCTTGGATATATTTAGGATGCAGAAATCACAGTCCAGTCCTTTCCTTGCCCAAGACAGAAGCAGCAACTGCAGGCCAACCCAGCAAAGCACACAGCAAAGTGATAGTCTTTCTTCACAGCTCTTTCACCTCGTCTTCCTGGCAGGTTCCTTAGTCCTGCAGTAATCTAAAGTTCTGGGGTGAGGGCCCCAATATGTATACTACATTTTCCTTTGAAGTTGATACAAAGTTCCTCTGGCATACATAACCCAGTTCAGCCTGGCACAGGCCAGGTTCACCACAGGTAGTGGAGACAGCTTTGTGAGAGGTAGCCACAGTCCATTCAGGTGGAAGCAACAACTCCTCCAGTCGCGGCTCCTGCAGGTAAGCGTGGTGGAGCGGCGGGGCGGGGCAGAGGGATGTCGACAGACGACGGAATAGAATTTGTTTATTTATTTAATTTTCCCTATTCTGTCGTCTGCCGACTCCCCCCCGCCCCACCCCCACCCCACCCCACCACGCTAACATGCAGGGGCCGCGACTGAACTCATCCTACTACTGTAGCAGCCAGGTCTATTCAGCCTGGCTAAGAGTTACCCAGGAAAGACAGGACACACCTCAACCCCTCCTTCTGTCTGTCTATTGTGAATGCATATCCCCTGCTCCTGTCACTCTAAACCCAGACAGGGAATACACAAAAGGCAGAGAGGCACACAGGATGTTTAAGCAAGAAAATGTCCACTTTCTAAAAGTTTCATATTCAAACACATAATGTAAAAATCATCTTTACTAAAAGATGCATTTTTAAATCCTGAGTTCAGAAAGCCTAAACTCCATTTCTCCATCTTGTCCCAAAGGAAAGTTATGCTTGTAAGATGTTACAAAAAGTCTAAAGCCTTCACTCATCTATCCCTCCACTATCCTTTTCAATCGAAATAACAGACTATCATGTCCACTTCTCAAATTTCATATTTCACTATACTAATTCACCACTAATCCTTTATGGGTTCCGGAGTAGCGTGCTACTCGCAGAAAAAGTGCTTCAACACCCCATTAGGGGTAACAAGCGCCATATATATATATATATGCAAACCTTTGTCCCTCTTTTATCCCTCTGCTACCCTTCTCAATCCAAATAACTGACTAACATCCCCCACTCAAATTACTTTCATATTTCACTATACTAATTTAACACTAATCCTTTAATGGGTTCCGGAGTAGCGTGCTACTCAACAAAAAAAGAAGCGCTTCAACACCCCATCAGGGGTAACAAGCGCTATATAAATGCAAACCTTTTCCCTCTTCTATCCCTCCGCTATCCTTCTCAATCCAAATAACTGATTAATATCCACCACTCAAATTACTTTCATATTTCACTATACTAATTCACCACTAATCCTTATGGGTTCCGGAGTAGCGTGCTACTCGCCAAGAAAGTGCTTCAACACCCCATTAGGGGTAACAAGCGCTACATAAATGCAAACCTTTTTTCCCTCTTCTAACCCTCCGCTATCCTTCTCAATCCAAATAACTGACTAATATCCACCACTCAAATTACTTTCATATTTCACTATACTAATTCACCACTAATCCTTATGGGTTCCGGAGTAGCGTGCTACTCGCCAAGAAAGTGCTTCAACACCCCATTAGGGGTAACAAGCGCTATATAAATGCTAACCTTTTTTCCCTCTTCTATCCCTCCGCTATCCTTCTCAATCCATATAACTGACTAATATCCACCACTCAAACTGCTTTCATATTTCACTATACTAATTCACCACTAATCCTTTATGGGCTCCGGAGTAGCGTGCTACTCATCGAAAAAAAGCACTTTAGCACCCCATCAGGGGTAACAAGCGCTATATAAATGCAAACCTTTTTCCCTCTTGTATCCCTCCGCTATCCTTCTGAAGCCAAATAACTGACTAACTTATCCACCACTCAAATTACTTTCATATTTCACTATACTAACTCAACACTAATCCTTTATGGGTTCCAGAGTAGCGTGCTACTTGCCAAAAAAGCGCTTCAACGCCTCGTCAGGGGTAGTAAGCGCTATATAAAGGCAATTACAATACAATACAATACAAAGCAACTCCCATGTTAGCCAATGGGACAGATAGCCTTGCAATAGTGAAAAACGAAATACACAGTCTTTCACTATCAGTACATGTAAAACACACCAGTACATGTCCTACCTTTCACATACACTGCACCCTGCCCATGGGGGTACCTTGGGCCTACCTGAGGGGTGCCTTGCATGTAAGAAAAGAAAAGGTTTGGGCCTGACAAATGGGTGCACTTGCCAGTTTGACATGGCAGTAAAAACTGCATGCAGACACTGCAGTGGCAGGTCTGAGACACCTTCGAAAGGCTGCTTGTGTGGGTGGCACAATCAGTGCCTCAGGCCCAATAGAGGCATTTGATTTACAGCCCCTGAGCACACACAGTGCACTGTACTAGGGACTTAGTAGTAAATCAAATAAGCCAAATATGGAAAAACATTCCATAAACACAATTTACATGGAGAGCATCTGCACTTCAGCACTGGATAGCAGTGGTAAAGTGCCCAGAATCCTAAAACCAAAGAAAAATAGATCAAAAACAGGAGGCCAAAAAGCAAACATCTGGGAGTAAACCTGCTGAAAAAGCCAAGTCTAATACTTTGCTGTACTGAGACAATAACATGTTGGAACTACTAAATGAACTGAGCACACAGACTCGCAATATGTACATATGCTTGATAACTGCCCAGACGAAACTCAAACCCAGGAGAAGAGGTGTGAGATGGGGTGTGAATGGAGAGGAACACCGGCCCAAAATGCAGTTGCCCCACACCAGTGAAGCATTTGTAGTTGTTGCCTGTCTTGTGTAATGCCGAGCTTTTTGTGTGCCTTTAAGCACTTTTTTAAGAAAGCAAAGCAATGGGTTGGACAATCTGTTATCCCGCTGGTGGTTGACTGTTGAGTTTTGAGCTCACTACTTCAATGAGGAGCCACTGACTGCCCGCCATTACTACCACTGAGAAAGAAGTGCTGAAGCGGTTGCACATGGCCCAGTTTACAGAACCATAGTGCTTACAGGCTCCAGGACATCACAGCCAATGTCCCGAGTCCCCACAACTGGAGCTCAGAAGCCCGCTTGCCCTTGTGACCGCTGAAGAGGGTCCGACAGTATAGTTGCCGGCAGTAAAGAGGACAAACTCATGGAGCGGTTGGTTATTATTTAAGGTTAGCAATACATGGAAAGAGATCAAGAATCAGAAATTGAATTGGTACTGTAGAATGGCTAAGTCTACAAAGCACCATTCTGGTGGGAGTTCCTTGCATGGACTGACTCGGGTGGTACAGGATAGGATGGGGAACAGCATTCATTCACAGCAGGTTAACATCAGTGCCTTTCAGGATATGCACACGATAATTTCAAAGACATTAAACAAGTATCACAGAACAAGTACACAGAGAGGGGCATGGGACAAGAAAATGTATTATGGTTCAAGGCACATGTGGGTGTCTGGACATCGTGCCAACTAAACCCGGGGCATCTATGAGCCTACCCTTGCTATCCGGTGACCCCGGCAGCTTCAGACCAGCCTTTTCTGCTAGCAAGGAGCGCCTTTGCTTTAGAACCAACACCCAATAATAGGATACATGCAGGTCATTTGGCATTGAAAGACCTGGAGTTATTATACCTGAGCTGCTGACAAGCAGGGCAAAGGTACCTTGACCATAGTCGGTATGTGTGTGAACAGCCATTCCCCAGCTAAAAACAAGAGCATTTGCACATTAGATTGGATTCGTCAATTTAAGATACAAGAAAGGTGTTCTGAACACCAGTTGTTCTCTGTCTCTAACCTGTTAAACTGCAACCTTCCTGCTGGTCTCTTACTCAATGTTTAATGCAGGCTCTTGAGAAGAACCAGCCTGTTGTCAGTGTTATTGCGTTTATCTAATATTTCACACAGCAGTAAAGTATATTACGTTGATGCGCATAGGAGAAAGGATGCACTTAATCACACTCATATGTCAGTTCAAGTCTCACTGTCCCAAACATGCAGCAGACAAGTTGTAGGCAGAACAGGCACCAACCGTACCCCCAGAGACAGAGCAAGGCAAGAGAGAGGCACGAATTACACTTGGTTATTGTAATGGAGGCTAATCCCTTCAAGGAAACACGGAGGCTGGAGTTATCAGTGGCTGGCCACCAGTACGCCTGTTTCACTCTTCTCTTTGATTTCACTATTCCTAGATGGCCTTCATGCAGTATGGTAAGTATGCGGTCCAATAAATCCTTCGGAGGAATGACTTTGTCCCCTCTGAGTAAGAAAATGGCGTCATCACTGAGGGACAACTCATCGCGCACCTCCCAATACTTCCTGAGCTCATCTTTCAAGTGCTTTTTCTCGGGCCACCCCTGCATGACGCAGGTCTTCGCCTCGGACAGTACAGGGTCATTGTCGTAGGCCATCTTCCAGTCCTGCGTGCTGATGAGGGTCTCTTGGTCCTCTGTGAGCGCCACCTGGTACTCGTCCCATTCACTGTGGTGCGATGCGTCTTCCATAGCAGCGGAGCAGCTGAGAAAATCCGCCACTTTGTTCTTGTGTCCTGGCAAGTATTCCACATCGTATACGAAGTCCAGTAGCCAAAGCGTCATCTTGGCGATGCGCGGGGTGGCTTTTGCGTGACCGCTGAATGTGAGGACCTTGATCAGCGGTTTATGGTCTGTTCTGAGGGTAAACCGGGAGCCCCATAGATACTGGTGGAATTTCTCCATGGCCCAGATGGAGGCTAGCATTTCCTTTTCGATGACGCTGAACTTCTCTTCCTTGGGAGCGAGCGACCGGGACGCGAACACTATGGTGGTTTCTGTGCCGTCGGTGGACCGTTGAGACAAGACCGCCCCTAATCCCTTCTCGCTGGCATCCGTTTTTAAAATGCTGGGGGCAGAGCTGTTGAACCCCTGCAGGGGTACTGCTTCGCAAATGTCCTTTTTGATCGTTTCAAATTCCAGTTCCGAGTCCGGCGTCCAGCTGAACGCGTTCTTCTCCTTCAGTAACTGACGGAGACTGTGTGTCTTGGTTGCGAAATTCTTGACGAATTTGCTGTAGAATTCGGCTAACCCAAGGAAAGAGCAAACTTCGTCTTTGGACCGCGGCCGGGGCGCTGACTTGATGGCTTCCACATTGGCCTTCTTTGGAGAGATCCCATTTTCGCCGATCTCGTGCCCCAGGTAGGTAACAGTGCGTAGGCCAAACTTGCATTTCTCCATTTCCGCCGTGAGGCCGTTCGCCGAGAGTGTCCGTAAGACCGCTCTGAGTGTGGCATTGTGCTCCGTTTTGGTTTTACCCATGACGATTATGTCGTCCTGGAAGTACAAGACGTCTCCGCTGTCTTTGAAGAGCTTGTGCATCAGTTTCTGAAATACCGATGCGGCTGACGCTAGGCCAAATGGCATCCGCCGAAACCTGTAGCAGCCGAAAGGGGTAATGAAGGAGGTCAACTTCCTGGAAGAGGGGTGCAGCAGGATTAGATGATACGCTGTTGTGAGATCTATTGTAGAAAACCACTTGATTCCTTTGGTTTTGGCCAGCAAATCGTTGATTCTTGGCAGCGGGAATTTGTCCACCAGTATGTTTTTGTTCAGTTCTCGAAGGTCGATGCAAAGGCGCACTTTCCCGTTTGGTTTCCGTGCCACGACTAGGGGTGCCAACCATTCGGCGCTTTCGATTGGTTCGATGATGCTGTTGTCTTCCAGACGCTGCAACTCGAGCTGCACAGCTTCCCTGCAATTAAAAGGGATGTTCCGCACTTTGTGGCTAACCGGCGTGGCGCCATCTTTTAACTGGATTTTGTGCGTGAACCTCGACAATTGCCCGATGGTCCCGCCGAAGACATCAGGGAATTCGTTTTGCCAGGTGCCTACATCCAATGTGGGAGGGTCGTTGGTCATAAGCACTTGTATGTCTCCTCTGGGGGTGAGTTGGATGCCTAATGCGCCTTGGTCGGCCCATCCGAGGACCGAAGGTCCTTTTTCTGCCACATACAGTTTGCCCGTGGTCTCCCTCCCTTTGAATTTGAACTTTAGAGGTCTGAACCCCACCATGGGAATATGTTCCCCTGTGAGGGTGACGGGATGTACGTCTGTAGGGTGGAGGTGGTGACCTATGATGCCTGCAAACTCACTGTCCCAGACCTCCCTTTGTATGATTGTGAATGGGGACCCTGAGTCCGCTACCATGGAAATATGGACACCACCGATGGTCAAGATACAGGACGGTTTTTTACGTGCACTGCAACTTACACCCAATACTTGTTCATCAAAGCATAAAATGCAATCGTCATCACCATCCCCTTCCCCCACATCAGGTTCTGAGTCATACATGACACATTTCACAGAGTTACTGCGGGGTTTCCTTCTGCAGACTTTTCCGAAATGTCCTACAACCCCACAAAAGGAGCATTTCACGTGGAAGGCAGGGCATCGTTTGTCGTTGGCCATGTGCGCCTGGCTGCCGCACCTGTAGCAAGAGCCTTTCCTCTCAGGAGGGGTTTTGTTGGGCCCAGCAGTGGGTCGTGTGGGCCGCCGGCCATACCTATTGCCTGTCATGGGGGTAGGCTTGTAAGTGGAAGTTGGATTGTCGCCCACTTTGCACACTGCGGGTTTACATTCTGTGTCCTTCTTAGCTGCCGCAGCACAACGTTTGGACAGTTCGGCCTTTTTAACAATCGCTATTATTTCATGCAGGGACGCCTCCCCGCTCACCCATAGCTTCTCCTGTACGCTGGTGTGGACAGTGTGCATTATGACTTGATCACGCACGAGCTTGTCATGAAGGAGGCCAAATTTACAATTCACTGCAAGTTTCTTGAGTGCAGCGACGTAGTCTTCTACTGTCTCAGTGTCGCTCTGCTTCTTCTGGAAAAAATTGTACCTGTCTATGGCAATGCAAATGATAGGCTGGTAGTGACCATCTAAATCGTCCAGTGCATGTTGGAACACGTCTGTGTCAGTCGCAGCCCTCGGTGTCTTTACCATGTTCTCATATACCCTCAACCCTTCAGGACCGAGATTGTGCAATAGTATCTTTTTCCTGCGTGTGCTGGAGAACGCTTCTTCCCCTTCATCTTCTAGAGCGGACAAGTAGTTGAGGAAGTATCCCTTCCAATCTGCCCATTTCATGGCCGGCTCCCCAGGTTTCTGAAGAAATGGTACAGGATTAGTTAAGGAGAAGGTTTGGGCACACATCATGCCAGGCTGGGGCGTACTCGCACGGGCTGGCTTTCAAACAGGGAATCCACAGCAGGCAGCAGGAGGAAGGCGTCGCAGGATGCGCCTGGTTATTGTGCTGGCAAGCCTTGGGGAGCTCAACAGAGGCTGTGGATTATGGAGCTGGCACAGGATGTCTTGGACCTTGTATAGTGACGTCGGGGCGAAGTGTAGGGGGTGACTGCCCGGGCAGACGTGAGTGTGCGTGTCACTGAGGTGCTTTGTGCAGGACACGCTGTAAGCAAGGCAGCTGTAAGGTAGAGAAGCAGCCCACTTCTGCAGGCGTTGCGAATGCAGGAGCCCCGGACCCCTTGCCGTGGTTGGAGGATATGCCTGGTGCCCCTGGCCTGCGCACAGTCAGTAGGGTATGTTCAATGGCTGCTAGAAGCGCTCCTGACGTCGTAGCGTCGTGGCCTCGTGGGGTGGGGGCAGTCGAGCGCGCGGTTGCAAACGTGCTGCAGCCGTACCTCTTGGCCCGATTGAGCCGAAGGCCAAACTGGAGGCGCTGCAGGGGGCCGATCGTCGGCTCAGATCTCGCCGCTCTCCCTCTCTGACGTGGAGAACTCGTGTGCACCTCTCACCGCGTGGACAGTGCGGTGCGGCAGCGCTTTGAACAGGCAAATGCAGCGGGGTTCGTACCAGCTCGTCGCCAGTCTGTAATGCAGGCTAATCCCTTCAAGGAAACACGAAGGCTGTAGTTGCAGGGTAACTTGTATACATCCTTTATTTCAGAGAGAGAGAGAGACGGAGTTACATTCCTCTCCGTGTCCCGTTCCTTTTCTGCGCGCGCCCGCGCTATCCCATCAGCCCCTGCGGCCCCATCACGTGGTTGTCCGGCAGCTAGACCGCGACACCACAGTTATTTGGTAAGCTCCAATGAAGCAGTCACAGACCCCTGCTGTCTGTGCAAGGGTGCTGCGAGAACTATCTGTAGACCAGAAGTCTGCAATCTGTGGGGCGCGACTCCTGGGGGGCTGTGGAGTCCTGGAAAGGGGGTCGCGCATTCCCCAGCCTCAGTTGTGTCTGAAATCCAAAACCTTTGCTCTTCGTTTTGGAACCGATCATTAAAACGCTTCAGCTGAAGTTTTACTAACTGAGTCTCCTGTGCTGTGACTACCAGGGTGCCTGCTTGCCTGAATGAAATACAAATGTGCGCTGTGAGTTAATCTGCAAGTGTAAAGGGTGCTTGGGGGTTTGGGCTTTAATTGATCCAATCACTTCAAGGTTTGTGGTGACAAAGATTTAGTTTTTTTGAGTGGTAGTGCAAAGAGGTAATAACTGGGCTGTGAAGTGCGTGCTTTTAAGCGCAATTGTATTTACACAGCCCTTAGTACCTCTAAGGAGGTGTAGAAGGGACAGTTATGTAAAAGAAAATGTGCATGCCTGGTATTACTAAAATCTACATTTTAGAAGCACGATTTTTTCGTAAAACTATTTGCACATTTTGTAGCAGCCTATCCTATACTGTGTGTAATGCGAGTATAAAATAATCACTTGCATATTCACAGTGCTTTCTGTCAAAGGCTGTGACATCATAGCACTAAAAATACACAAGTCACTATTTTACATTGCACCAACCAAGATTTAATTCTGTGGCTCTCTGGTTACACACAGACCTCTGCAGTGCATTAACTAAAAGATGTTTCATAATGTCCTACAGTGCATTTCTCACTGAGTAACAACTTTTAAAAATTTATTTTTCATTTAAGCCGCCCAATATTTTATACATTGCTACCTGATGCTAAAAGACCTAAAAAACGTACAAAATATTTTTGGGCTTATTTATGAGAGGCTTGCGCCACCTTTTTTGATGCTCCGGCGGCGCAAGTGTCTCAACCATACCTATGAGGCAGCGCAAAGTCACCTCGCATGGCTTGGCATGGTCTCATAGATACGGAGTAAGACAAAGCAGGGCAAGTCACTGCGTTGCCTTACTCTGCGTCAAGGAGGCATTCCATGGGCATTGCGGTGGATATTTCCACACAACACCCATGGACTCTGATGCTGCTCCAGATTTACAAAATCATGTAAACCTGGGGCAGCGCCAAAACCTTACTCCTCCTCAGCGGTGGCGTAACGAGGGGAAATGTTAAATTTCTCCTAGTTTTTCCCTCTTTCAATGTGTGCTGCATTCTGCAGCTCACATAGAAAGAGAAAAACGCCTCTTTGGATTGTTTTTGTGAAAGAAGATGCCCCTTCCAGCACAAAAACAATCCTGCCTACATTGGTGCTAGGCACGGCCGGACTTGGAATGCAAACAAACCCTGGCAATTAACTTGGACCGGCCCCCGGGGTGGGGGGTTGCTGGTGGAAACAGTGCTGCTGCTGCGGGCAGTGGGGGTACTGGTGGAAAAACTGCTGCTGCTTTTGTTGCAGAGGGCCGATATTGCAGCGCTGCCGCAAAACTTGCCCCCAGTAACAAAAACAGCCCCCACTGGTCCAAAACCGGCCCCAAGCCTTCCGGCCCACCGGCAAAACTCCTGGTGGCTGCTATGGCCAATCCGGCCCTGGTGCTAGGCAGCAATTTGTGCACCAATGCAAGGGGAAAGGATAGGAATGCTCATTATTTCATAAATATGGTGCATTCCTGCCCTTTCACATATGAGGACCTTTGTTTTTAGTGACACCTTTGACCATGCCCCCGTGCTCACTGACCTTTGGTTTGCTAAACACTGTTTAATATTATTTTCCCACCGTAAAAGTGATTTGCTGTGGGAATTGAGGGCATTTAAGGTTGTCGATAGTTGTCAATGATGAGGAGTACCAGGTTCTTGATATTTTTGTCAGGAGGGGGTCCTTACACCTAAAACATTTTGACAAGGGGGTCTCAGCATCAAAATGTTTGAAGACCTTTGCTGTAGACGATCCTGAAGATGGAAGTCTGATATGTGAATTACCGAGATCAGTTTAAATGTGTCATGTTCAGCTGAAGGGGTTAAACATCAACGGAATGCTCCTCTGAGGACATACAAGTAAGGGGGTCCAGGGGGATAACAAGCGCGACCTCCAACATCTTCTGTACCATTCCTTCTGCTGGTACTCCTTTTGTTGTTCCCAAAGGGTAGAGCCTGTAGACAGTCATACCCAGGACTTGCAGATTTCACATGTCAGCAGGAGGCGAATTAACCCACTGAGCTAGTACTTTAAAAGCTGACTGACAGGGAGAGCACGTAGGGCCATATCTGAAAACAAAAACCAAATCAGGCTCGCTTCAAGGAAATCAGCTGAAAATCCAGCTTCGCTGCTCTCACCTCTCAGGCTGTCTTTAAGAACAGGCATCTTAGCACATCGAACACCTACGGGCAGAAGGAAAGGCATTACTGAGGTGTTGGAGGAGAGTGATAAAGCCAATCCATCAAAGCATGTCAGTGCCAAACCAATTCAGAGAAAAGCAGCCAGACTTCACCGAAAGGACAGTAAAGTGCACAGTCTGTTTTAATCCATCTAGCCTGTGCGTTTAACATATTTACCATTTGCAAACCGTCTTCAATCACTCATCTTGTGGGGGTAGTTGATTGGGAGGAGGGGGCAGCGAAGAGTCAGACCTCTAATAGGAATCCACGAAGTTGGCATCACGCAGATGACCATAGCGGGTGCTGACTGTGCGGTGTCTGCTGGTTCCTGCAGTGTTTGTGGGCTGGGCACCCCAAAACACTGCAGCTGTGTTAGTTCAGTTTCTGGACATGCCGATGGTGTGAGCATGACCCTTTGCTTGTGCTTGATTGCCAGTCTACATCTCCTGAATATAGAAAACATCATCGTTTTCTGTTAATATGCTGAAAATTACCACTGAATTTACTGAAATCCTATTTAAAGGTTAAGAGCCTGTGCTGGACACATGCTTGCCCACGCTTAAAACCATGAAACAAAGAAAGAACACGATAATACTAGCAACGCACGATGATTGTGCCCACCCCGGGTAGAAGGGGAGATAACAGGGCAATACAAGCATTAGAAATGCATCGGTTTCGCCTATGTGATGAATAATAAGCTGTTTTCATCAATCACCATCCGGGACGAAGGGACGAAGGAAAGAGCTCCCAAACAAGGATCACAGGAGTGGAGAGGATGTGGTGCAGCGGTCAGAGCTGCTGACTTGAGAGCTCCGGATCCCGGTTCAAGTCTCGGTGGCGCAACATCCTGTTATTCTGGTCAAATCACTAAATCTTTCCTGGTGATAAGTTGTGCTATATAAATCTGCTGTAAAATGAAAAAAGCAGAAAGAGGCAATTTATGAAAAAATTGTTTCACCAAAGCAGATGTTAACAGTATTTCGGCTACGAGAAACTGGTAAGAGAAGCGTACGAGGAACAAGCATTGGCAAATGCAGGAAAATATGCTACAGCCAACAGAAATGGAGGAAAAGTAAGTGGCAAGCACAGGAACCAATGAAAAGCCAGGAAAGGGAGGGGGCAGGATGTAAGCCCCTTTTAAGATTTTTATTAAAAACAATAGATATCACAAGCAGGCGAAACCTAAAAATGAGAAAATAATGAGTTAGTACTATCACAAATTATGCTGCATTATGCTGCATAATTTGGCTTTTCTTGCCACGTAATTTACTCAACCCTGTCGCATAGCTTGACCCTTTCCTGTCGCATAATTCCAGTGGCTCTCAATATAGTGTAAATATGCAATTTAAATGTATAAAAAAGTACTTGCCATTCACACTCTTGCATTGTTTTTTAACCTTCAAAGTTGCTCTATAGCAAGATTTGTGCTGAAGAACAACCATACACAAGAGTGAAGCTCGTGTCCAATGAAAGGACAGGATAGTGTATAGTGTGTTCCATGTGGCCTTTTATCCGATGTACCGGACCCATTATATTTCTTCTGTGTTCAAACTGCACATCCCGTCCAGACTGCTACGCTCAGCCTCTGCTCATGTGGTAGTTGTGTCAAAGTTTCATAGAGCAAGAATGGGTGGACGTGCCTTTTCAGTGGTTACAGCTCAGGCGTGGAACAACCTCCCTATTGAGTTACGCTCCGAGTCCAACATTCTAAAATGCCGTAAGTCTTTAAAAACACAACTATTTCAATAAACTGTAGAGCTTGGGTACCTTATTTCAATCGCAGGACACCTTCGGGTAATCAGGCGCTTTATAAACTAATATAAAGATATAGCTGCGCTGCTAACAAGCAAGCCTGATTTCTCAGTACGGCATCTGTTGGTGGTAGCCCAGGGCACTACTTTCTGGCTGTTGCAGACATTTTAAAATCATCACTACGGACCACATTACAAGAAGAGCGAAGGGACAAAATGATGCTTTGATAGGGGTGGCAAACGTCCTTGTTCTAGCACAAAGGAAAACCATGAAGCAAGCATATTGACCCACCAAGCTGTGTTTCCCAAGAGGCCAGTCCAGCTAGAAAGGCCAGTAGGTGAAGAAATGTCAATACATGTAGTAGGTGTATGACTTGTGATTAGCACTGCTGCAGTCCCAACAAACAGTGAAAGGACTATCCATGATGCACATCTGGAGATGTCCTGAGAAGTGGGTGCCTGTGATAGAACTGTAGAGCTTGAGCGGTGTCCTCCTCTTACTTGTCAAGGTCATGGGAGGTCACAAAAGATGACCTATTGATGTCTCACTTTGCAGGGCAGGTTTCTGACACCACCTGATGGTGAGTGTCAAGTCTGATCCGGAAGGGTTGGAACACAATCATAACAGAGTGATGTTGTCCAATGGGAAGGGTAGCGCCCTGTGTTGACCAATGGCAACTCTCTAATCCACCAATAACTGCTCTGCTGAGGGTTCCTAATAATGCGCTATTGAAGGTTTAGCACCTCTTCTGATAAGTATACGTCTTGCCCATTAAAAGATAGGTCTCCCTGACGAGAAATGCTACTAATAAGCCATTATAAATCGAAAATAACTTCTGGTAAGTGCCAGCATTGTCCCTTAAACCAAACTCCTGGACAACTTGAGCAACTGTGTCTGAGAGCCGGTCACAGCCTTCCAATGGAGCTGGGCGTCCCTCACTGACTTGTGCAGGAAGTTCAGAATCAGACCATCCAATGCTTTAAGTGGGATTAAAAAAAGGTGGAAGGGCTCTAAAACTGCTGTGGTTTGAGAAGCCTTCGGACAAGGTGTTGCCTAAATAAGTAATACACGGAAATAGCATTATGACAAATGAATAAATAGGGTACTCACTGAGAAAGTATGTGCATAATCAGCAGAATATTTTATTGGTTTATATGGCACCTTCATCCGGGTCAGAAGCAACACAAACATCTTGAAAAGGCAGGTTTAAAAGTAAGTGGCAATACATTCAGCTGAAATATTGCCTTATGCTCCGGAACACCAATGGTAAACAACAGTAGCCACCTGTCACTCAGTCCCTGTGTTAAACACAAAACTTCTGGTGACATTGTGTAGAAACACTAGCATGTCACAGGCAGGAAGATAGGGTTTTTATTTTTCTTCAGTCGATGAATGACTGAAATAAAGGGCCCCACATAGCCGCCAGTGCCCAAGTTTTCTGCCTTTGCCTGGGCCCGGCCTATGTAGGCCTCAGCCCTCTTAGTGCACTGAGCCCACCAGCCTGTGGTGCTCTATACTTGCCACTGTCTCCATTACTCGGGTTTCCTGAAGGCAGATCTTGAAAAAACAAAGAAGAAAGTAAAGCCCTGTATTTCTGAGCTCTCCTGCCTGCAGCCCATGCAATAACTCTGAGATTTTTTGAGTTAATGTATGAGCTTAAGATATAAAAAAAGAGATGCACAGAGAACAGACACATGATATGGCTCCAGGCCTGCTTGGAAAGATAAAGTGGGAGTTGAGAAGTATGGCCATACAAGGACAGAGCCACACCGAGATAAAGTGCTTCATTCAGGATCTCATAGCGCGGCCAGATAGGTCATGAAAACCGCACCCACCTGTACCCTCTTCATCATCACAACGAACAAAGCCTTAGAAAACTAAACAAACATGATCATACTCTTACACAAATATGTAATATCCTTCCTTAAATCTTGCACCCACTCTCTGTTATCCTGTCTCTCTCTTTGCTATCACTGGACACAAAATGTCCCCATCCTCTGAGGTTGGGTATTATAACCTTCCTGCGACTCCTAGAAACAGATAATAAATACTAATGTAGAGGTGAAGCAGACACACAGTGAAACAACAGTGCACAATGACCAGTTGTTCTACTAAAAGTGAAGGATTGTAATTAACACCAACAAGCAGAAATGAAAGTTTTCTCTCTGAAAACTGAGGGAGTGGCATCTCTTGAGTGCAGAGCAGGTCACCTCTAGTGGATACTGCTTTTATTCCTATACTGTATTTATTCCCAAGCCAATGAAGTACACTTCAATGCACACTTTTACCAGCCAACTGTGCCTCTTTCCAAATTCATTTGTGGGGGATGGGCAGACATTAGTATGAGCTGTCCTGGCCTTGGCACAGCTGCTGAGATCATGGGGAAAAAGGAATCTCTCTTCATTCTTCGATCAGAGGGACTTAACATTGTCTATCACAGCTGCTAATAAGGGAATCTTTCTCACAGCTGCTGAGATCATGAGGATAAAGGAATCTGTCTCACAGCAGCTGAGTACAGGGGTACAAGAGAATCTCACAGCCGTTGAGATCAGTTGGACACAGGAAGATCTCTCACAGCTGCTGAGATTATAGGGATCAATTAATCTCTCCCAGCTGCTGAGATCAAGAGGGCAAAGGAATCTCTCAGAGCTGCTGATATCAAGGGCAAAGGCATCTCTCTCACAGCTGCTGAGAATGAATGGACAAGGGAATATCTCTCTCAGATGCTGAGGATAGGGGGGCAAGAGAATCTCACAGCTGCTGAGAACAGGGGGCAGGAGAATCTAACAGCTGCTGAGATCAGGGGACACATGAATCTCTCTCACAGCTGCTGAAATCACATGGACACAGAAGTCTCTCTACAGCTGCTGAGAATGGATGGACATGAGAATCTCCCTCAAAGCTGCTGAGGAAAGGGGGGCAAGAGATTCTATCCCATAGATGCTGAGAATAGAGAACAAGGGAATCTACATAACTATTTGGAACCGTGGGACAAGAGAATCTCACTCAAACATGCTAAGGACAAGGGCAGGAAAACCTATTTCACAACTTCACGTAACAGGACAAAAGAACCTCCCACTGGTATGCAGAAGATGGCGATTTGAAATATCTGCTGCGTGATAGAAAAGCTGGAGATGGGAATATTTCTCAATGTTGCACAGATGAAGGTGTGGGAGGGGGGGAATAGGAAATCTCCCTGAAGAATCTTAGGGCATGTGGACATGAGAACAAGCCCCAGAAGAGTGATATAGTCCATCTAAGGAAGTGCAGCGGTTTCTCTGGTGGAGCTGAAAGAACACTGCCCCCATACCACCGCCACACCAACCTCACAGATTGACTAGCCTTAAAGGCTATAGGTCAGTTAAGCTACAGCGTCACTGCACAAATGCAGTGATGCTAATAGCGGATCACTGACACAATATCGAGGTACACAATGGGGTTGATTCCGATCTCGGCCGGAAGCGCACCGAAAACGATTCGTCCGGAAAAAATACGAGCCGAACGCGTTTTTCCCGAACGATTCGAACAGTTGGCCGAGCGAGCAAGTACGATGCGCATTACTGCAAAAATTCCGAGCAAGCCGTACGTACCCATTCCATCTCCAGTTCCCCGACCGAGCTGGATCCGGAAACGCAGAATCGAGTCGCACGGAAGTAAATACACAGCACCTTCCGGCCGGACAAGTACGATGCGCACTCCGTACGCGCCGAACTGGTCACTACGTCCGGCACGTCAGAGCATCCGGGAGAGCCGCACATAAGCTCCGATTCGCGCCACAAGACGATCCACGGCTATGAGACGAACAAGCCAGCTACGAGTACGAGTCGAAGCCACGAGTAACCCGAACGAGACGAACCAACCATGAATCCCATCGCGCAGGTCCTACCAATACTGTACATCTATTACCGGAACCGGTACGGTCTCGTACGGCGCAGACGGGAAGTCAAACACCCACTACACAAACAAACGACACGTACCCGACATATGTCACACACACCTAGGGATGCAGAAATGATGTACACTAGCAACAGCAGAACCACAGGGGCGGGATGGCTATCACCAATGCCATACACACCCATAGGGGCCTGGATGCCTACCACTACCACCACCCCTACTCATGGGGGCCTGGATGCCTACCACTACCACCACCCCTACTCAGGGGGGCTGGATGCCTACCACTACCACCACCCCTACTCAGGGGGGCTGGATGCCTGTCACTACCACCACCCCTACTCAGGGGGGGCTGCATGCCTGTAACTACCACCACCCCACTCATGGGGGGCTGGATGCCTACCACTACCACCACCCCTACTCATGGGGGCCTGGATGCCTACCACTACCACCACCCCTACTCAGGGGGGGCTGGATGCCTACCAGCACCCCTACTCAGGGGGGGCTGGATGCCTACCACTACCACCACCCCTACTCAGGGTGGGCTGGATGCCTACCACTACCACCACCCCTACTCATGGGGGCCTGGATGCCTACCACTACCACCACCCCTACTCAGGGGGGGCTGGATGCCCGTCACTACCACCACCCCTACTCAGGGGGGGCTGGATGCCTGTCACTACCACCACCCCTACTCAGGGGGGGCTGGATGCCTGTCACTACCACCATCCCCACTCATGGGGGGCTGGATGCCTACCACTACCACCACCCCTACTCAGGGGGGGCTGGATGCCTACCACTACCACCACCCCTACTCAGGAGGGGCTGGATGCCTGTCACTACCACCATCCCCACTCATGGGGGGCTGGATGCCTACCACTACCACCACCCCTACTCATGGGGGCCTGGATGCCTACCACTACCACCACCCCTAATCAAGGGGGGCTGGATGCCTGTCACTACCACCATCCCCACTCATGGGGGGCTGGATGCCTACCACTACCACCACCCCTACTCATGGGGGCCTGGATGCCTACCACTACCACCACCCCTACTCAGGGGGGGCTGGATGCCTACCACTACCACCACCCCTAGTCAGGGGGGGCTGGATGCCTACCACTACCACCACCCCTACTCAGGGGGGGCTGGATGCCCATCACTACCACCACCCCTACTCAGGGGGGGCTGGATGCCTGTCACTACCACCACCCCTACTCAGGGGGGGGGCTGGATGCCTGTCACTACCACCATCTCCACTCATGGGGGGCTGGATGCCTACCACTACCACCACCCCTACTCATGGGGGCCTGGATGCCTACCACTACCACCACCCCTACTCAGGGGGGGCTGGATGCCTACCACTACCACACCCCTACTCCGGGGGGGGGCTGGATGCCTACCACTACCACCACCCCTACTCAGGGGGGGCTGGATGCCTACCACTACCACCACCCCTACTCTGGGGGGGCTGGATGCCTGTCACTACCACCATCCCCACTTATGGGGGGCTGGATGCCTACCACTACCACCACCCCTACTCATGGGGGCCTGGATGCCTACCACTACCACCACCCCTACTCAGGGGGGCTGGATGCCTGTCACTACCACCATCCCCACTCATGGGGGGCTGGATGCCTACCACTACCACCACCCCTACTCATGGGGGCCTGGATGCCTACCACTACCACCACCCCTACTCAGGGGGGGCTGGATGCCCGTCACTACCACCACCCCTACTCAGGGGGGCTGTATGCCTGTCACTACCACCACCCCTTCTCAGGGGGGGCTGGATGCCTGTCACTACCACCATCCCCACTCATGGGGGTTGGATGCCTACCACTACCACCACCCCTACTCAGGGGGGGCTGGATGCCTACCACTACCACCACCCCTACTCAGGGTGGGCTGGATGCCTACCACTACCACCACCCCTACTCATGGGGGCTGGATGCCTACCACTACCACCACCCCTACTCAGAGGGGCTGGATGCCTGTCACTACTACCATCCCCACTCATAGGACGGGTAATGCATGACACAACCAGCATACTCCAACATAAGGAATGTCAGCAAAAGACATCCCCCCAAAATCATGACAAGAGTGTGTAGTCTGTGTCAAATGCCTACAACACAGAACATGACATTGAACATACAATGTGACCCCCTATCACATGTGTCACACAAAAATGTGTGTGGCCTTCACAATGCAAGCAGACCATGACCACTGTGGGAATGGGGTCTAAACCCCCATCATCACAGTGACCAAAAGGTAAGTGTGGGGTCCATAGCTGAAGCACCTTTTGAACATTGTGGCAATGGGGTCTAAACCCCCATCATCACAGTGACCAAAAGGTAAGTGTGGGGTCCATAGCTGAAGCACCTTTTGAACATTGTGGCAATACGGTCTAAACCCCCATCATCACAGTGACCAAAAGGTAAGTGTGGGATCCATAGCTGAAGCACATTTTGAACATTGTGGCAATGGGGTCTAAACCCCCATCATCACAGTGACCAAAAGGTAAGTGTGGGGTCCATAGCTGAAGCACATTTTGAACATTGTGGCAATGGGGTCTAAACCCCCATCATCACAGTGACCAAAAGGTAAGTGTGGGGTCCATAGCTGAAGCACTTTTTGAACATTGTGGCAATGGGGTCCAAACCCCCATCATCACAGTGACCAAAAGGTAAGTGTTGTCATGGAAAAAGCTGCAACTGCCAAACAGCATGGATGATCCCTGGTCACAGAACAACAAACACATCAGTGGCAAAGTAGTGGTTGTGTCCCATAGCAACATAGATTGGGTGAGGCAAACAGTGCAGTGCAAATAAAACATACCTTTGGCCATGTGCAGACAAACATCACCCATGGGGACTGACATCGTCTCCATTTATCAATTACACAATGCCAGAAGTGACCATCAAAATGCAGACCCACATATCTGCACTAATGGACACACAAATGTAGATATCCTGGGGAGACTGTAGATGTGAGGTGAACAAATACCATACCATGGCAGCAATGGGACATACGAATCATGATTATTGTGCTGACTGATGACCTAGGAGTCCCAGGGACAGCATGGGAAATCCTCCAAACAACATACAGGCAATGGCACACCAAAGATATGCCAATGCAGTGGTGCAGATGCACAAACACAAACAGGCAGCCTCACACTGCATATCAAACACAACAGGTGATGGGGGTGTGTGCCAGTGTCCCCAGGCAACCACACAACACATGAGGAGGCCTGAATTCCAATTACACAGATGTGTATACAGTGCCATACAAAAGTAACTCATGGATCGGATTCCCCTATGTGGGCAATCAGGCATTGTTAGATGAGAGGGAGCCCATATTACACATGTCACACAAGCTTGTAGGAACAGCAACTAACATAGCAAGACACAGACCCACCACAGCACTACCCCCAGGGACCCCACATTGTGGTGACACTAGCCTGCATGATAATCCGACTGTGATGACAAAGGTAGATGTCGTTCACACTGTCAACCACAGCCATGTGTCCTGAGCAACAAACTACCATCACACCTACACAAGCACAAATCAATCAGCACGGCCTGTCAGCCAAGGCCAATATGGAGGTAGGGGTCTAGCCGTGCAACAACTCACATTTGCACACACTCAACACCACACACCTTGATCTCCACCAATGTGCAGCAGTGAAGCTCACATGGACATGTGACATTGCACATGCACCCATGACAATCCCAGAGGTTGTTGTGGGAACTAAGGTGCAGAAACCCATCACACCTGGCCAGTCAACAAGACTCGTGAATGTCTGACACACTGCACAGTACGCCGTACATGGGCATGACGTGAAATCCACCCCAATCAATGTGATCCCGGCCACAGTCACACACCAATGAAGAGGCCAAGGTCACCCACAAAGAACACACGTAGACAACTTCCAACATTGCAGCTCTGACCCTGAGGAGTGGCAGCAGACACACACACAACATGTCACAATCACTGAAAGCTACCACAAACTGTAAATTACATGACTTGTGTAACCAACAAGTGCCAAGGGGAATCCTGACTGTGTCTCATCTGCGTTTGCCCACATCCCCAGCCCTGACAACAAAGACAACAAGGGATGACAACCTGATGAACATTAGTTTGCCATGCACCCACATCACAGAGAAACCAGGTACAAGATGCTGGATGAACACAGGACAACTCAGCAAGCATCACAAACAGGAACATACGTAGGGACACAGCCGGTGTAGGAAAAGAGAAGGGAACGCACACAGACATGCTTACACAACACACAACACGGGCCCAGGCAATGTCATGGGATTACACACTGCCATGAGGGCACTCCACTCCTGTGGAAGGTCCCCTGTGCCAAACCTTGTCTGTGCACGACTCAAACATGTCAGCAAAACACTCGGTCAGTGAGTCAACAATTACAACACACTGAAGGCTCTGCTCACATCAGCCTGGGTACGGGAGTGTCACTTCAGTCATCTGCATATACCCAAAACACGTGTCAAGCAAGTTGCACTGTATACACAGATGAGTACTTCAACATTGAAGTGCTAAACTGCATGTCCAGTGGAGATGGGCACACAGTCAGGGAAATAGAAACATTGAACAGTGGTAAGCCCACCAGATGTGCATCAGTGTAAGCCACAGATGTCAATTTACAAATGCAAAACGTACATCCCTGTGTCAAATGCTGAACATTACACCCTCAGACTGCAGCAAAGGATGCTATGGATCCAGACTAGATTAGGACACATATCCCATGGACCACATGGAGTCCATCTCAGCAACACTTCATTTTCCTGATCTGAACACTATTACAACAGCAAATGCATGATGAAACTCATCTACATCATGTACATCAAATGAAAAACCACTAGTAAACAAAAAGAGGCTTTATTCAGCAAATGTGAAAGCAAAATTTGAAGTCCAAAAGAAACTAAGGCCAATGGCCAGTCCACATACACAGTCCGAACAGGGTGATATGTGACAACTTTTCACCCATTGCTTGCCTGCACTGGTACGGACAGGGGACATCCCCCTCGGAGGGGCATACAAGGGGCAGGCCAGGCACCGCAGGGACAGGATCAGGGGATGCCAGAAGGAGGCAGTGAAGGGGTGGTGGGTGCAGGAGTGTCACCGGCAACTGCAGTGGAGGTGTCTGACTCAGTGGGGGCCGGCACCACTGTAGGGCACAAGTCAGATGGTGTGGGTGCTGGCGCCACTGCAGTGGGCCGGTCAGATGGAGTGTACTGGGTCCCCACTGCAGTGCCCAAGTCAGACGGGGTGGTTGTGGACTCCACTGCAATGCATAACTCCAAGGGAGTGAAAGGGGGGGCAGATGAGGTGGGCAGGACAGAGGGGGGGACACGGTCTCCACACCAGTGGCACAAACAGGTCGAGCGTCTGGGTTGGGGGTGGAAGAGCAAGTGGTAGGGGGGAGGGCCTAAGCATTTTGGGGATGCGGTATGGGTGTGTGGGGGAACCTGGGGCAGGGTGTGGCGGGGAACCTGTGGAGTGGTGACCTTGGGGATGGAGGAGAGAGACTGTGTGGTGGAGCTGCGTGGTGGTGGGGTCTTGCCCTTCCTGGTCCGGGGGGACTTCCGAATGGGGTCCTCAGTCTGCCTGTGCCTGGGGAAGGGTGTCCGGGTATGAGGGGCACTCCCCTCTGTGTGTGGTGGTCCCCTCTTCCGCCTGTGCGTTGGGTCAGATGGATCTGTGGGGAAGAGGCCAAGCTCACAGAGGAAGAGCTTCTGGGAGGGGGGGGTTGCAGGTGAGGCAAGGGAAGGGGTTTTGGAGGGAGAGGTATCTGAGGACTGCGCAGTGCTCGTGGATGCATGTGTGTGTGCCTGGGCCCCATCCCCTGTGAGTGAGGTATCAGTCCCCTGACTGTGCGTGCGTGTGCGTCGGGATTTTGGCATGTGTGTCTGTGTGCTGCTTGTGTCTGTGCTGGTGGGTGCCTATGCCGGTGTGTGTGTGCTTGGGACAGGTAGGGTGCTGGGGATTGTGGATGGGGCAGAGGTAGGAGGGGTGAGGGACTGTTGCAGGAGGGACACTGCTGCCGTCAGTGAGGAGGCCATGGACTGATTGGTCCGATGTAGGGCAGACATGCCAGATGACATGCCCTCCATGAATGACACCAGTTGTGTCAACAGACCCATGTCTGCATGGAGGACACTCAGCACTGATATCTGCCCTACATGGATCTGTTTCAGCAAGTCCACAGACTCCACACTCAGGGCAGCATGGGAGACAGAGGCAGGGGGTGCGGTGCCTGGCATGAAGGAGACACGCTCCCCTACACGGGAGCCTCCACGGACATGTGGGATGGGAGCAGATGGGAGGGTGGAGATGGTGGTGGTGGTGGGGACAGACTTGCTTGATCCTGTCTGTGGTCTGCTGACACCTGCCTCCACAAGGGAGTCCTCACTGGAAGTGCTGTGGTCCTCAGCCGAGGTGGTCGTAGCTGAGGTCTCCTCAGTGTGGCTCCCCTCACCCTCAGTGCCACTGGGTCCCTCGGTCTCCCCTGCAGTGTACCCAGTCTGGCTCTGCCGCTCCTCTTGGTCCGTGGAGCTGTCTCCTCCTGTGGCCGTGGATGTATCTGCAAACAATCAGGATAAACAGATCAACATTAGTCACCTGTACTGACCCCACACACCACAGTAAGTACTGCACATCACAGAGCAAGCCCTGCCATCATTTGCTAGACATTGCAGTAAGTGCTGACACTGATTTGAAGAAGCCCATTGTCTGCCTGACAGTCATTCATGCCACACATATCCTACCTGTCCATGCACCCATCTGTCTGGTGCCTGTTGTATGCGACTAATCATATGTGCACACATGCACCACATACACAGTTGTTGGACATCCAAGAGAACATATGGAAATGTGTCACTCCAAACACATGCCATCTCCTGCCACTGACTCAGTACATGTGTCAGGAAAAGTGACGGGCAGAGTCTCTGTCTATATGCGGGTTTTGCTTCCATCACCAGACACAATGATGTCCTCATGTCCTGATAGACAATGCGACAATGGTGTGCTTGCAGGACATATCACACTACTGCTGGATCACCCTTTGCGAGTTGAATGTCATGGCACAGGCCTGTCTGGCAAGTCAGTCATAACTGTCTCCTGTCACAGGGGCAGTGCATACACACAACACCAGTCTACACTGTGTCACAATCATGGAAGTTTTGGGAATGCAAGCCCTGTAGCTGACAGGTGCACATGTGCACCCCTGGCCACCCACATCATGAGGACTAAGATGATCCCACGTCAATCAAATGAGACATTTGAGTGACTGCAAATACAAATCCATACACATGGGCACTTCACCGTCTGATGAGAATGAACCAAAGCTGCCTGCACCTCAATGTTTCATACACCTTTGTGCACAGTCAAGGGATCAGAGACCTATGCATTAACCAATGTGCAGATCCTATAGTCACAACTCAGATGGCTGGCCACCCCAAATTGTTAAACACACCAGGAGTCCAAAAAGCAAGGCCACACCACGGTGACACAGAGGCAGACACCTGAGTGCACTCTTCACAATGCCCAATATGTATGCTGACACACGGGAGTGGGAGAACAGAGTGCCTTCGATGTATGGAGTAGGCATTACAGTCCTGGTCCATGTGCAACATGGTATTACCCTGAACACTAGGCATGTGGCTATGCATGTGTCACACACATGATGTACATACTTCTGAGGCTCCCCCCTTGGTCTCTGCTGCAGCATGGGTGTGTGGCACATACCCCAGACATGTGGTGAGTCAGAGCAGCAATTGGAACACATTGTTATGTTATGTTATGTTATTGGTATTTCTAAAACGCAAACGGTTACCCAAGGGTGTCCTGGCGCTAACTGCTTTCCTCTGGGCATTAAGATATAAACACAAGTTATAGATTAAAAAGCCATGTTTTCAGTTGCTTCCTAAAAAGTAGCAGATCAGTGGAGTTTCTCAAGTAGAAGGGAAGATCATTCCAGGCTCTTGCTGCACAAGCTATAAAGCTTCTTCCACCCCATGAAGCTTTTTTTATGGCTGGTACTGATACCAACTTTGCCCCCGAGGAGCGTAGTGTTCTTATGGGTTGGTACCATTGCAGTCGCTGCTTAAGATATTCTGGGCCAGTGCCCTGCAAAGCCTTGTACACTGTACACAGGGCCTTAAAGCGCACCCTTTTCCTCACTGGCAGCCAGTGGAGTTTTTTTATTTCATTAGCAATAGGCATAAATTTGGGAGTGTTAGTAAGCAATCTAGCGGCTGCAATTTGCAGCAGTTGCAACTTATTCATAGATCGTTCTTGTATGTTTAGGTAGAGACCATTACAGTAATCTAACCTAGACATGATGAGTGCCGTGACAACTGTCCGCCTACTGTCTGCCGGCAAGAAGTGTAGGATTTTTTTAATCATTCTGAGAGTGTAAAAGGTGATTGAAGCTACAGCATTTATCTGATCACTAAAATTGAGCTTATCATCAACAATCACTCCCAGATTCTTTACCTTCCTGGTAGGTGTGGGAGAGTGCCCAGAGTGTCTGGCCACCAACTTGGGGCCCAGAAGTTAGGGTCATTTCCAAATAAAATGACCTCTGTCTTACTTGAGTTAAGTTTTAAACAGTTTTGCGCCATCCACCTCCCTACCGCCTCCATACAGTCATGAAACCGACTATGCTCGCTCTCTGGCCAGGATGCAGAGCAACCACAATTTGTGTATCGTCTGTGTAGGAGGTAAGGTTAAGACCATAGGAGCCAATTAGAGATGCCAAAGAGGAGACATAAATATTAAAAAGTGTTGGGCTAAGGGAGGACCCTTGTGGCACTCCACAGGGCAAGGAGAAGGGTCTGGAACAAAATTCATCCAATGCCACAATTTGAGACCTATCCGTTAGGAAGGATTTTATCAACTTCCAGGCCTAGCCCTGGACCCCGCATGTTGACAGCCGGTCCATCAATAAATCATGATGGACCGTGTCAAAGGCCGCTGATAGATCTAACATAATCAAAGCGGCCTTACCTCCCCTATCCAAAACTTCTCTAATCTCTTCGGTGGATTTAATAAGGGCGGACTCTGTACTATGGCCCTCTCGAAATCCATATTGAGTTGGATCTAAGCCTTTTGTCTTGCATAAAAAAGCAGTGAGTTGTCCATTCATAACTTTTTCAACCAATTTAGCTGGCAACGGAAGGCGAGATATTGGGCGGAAATTATTAGGATCTTTAGGATCCAAGTTAGGCTTTTTTAATAGAGGAAGTATTGAGGCGATCTTCCACCGTTTAAGGAATTCCCCTACTTCAAACATTGAGTAGAATAGGGAGCTAAGTGAACGGGCAACCAGTCCCGAAGCCCGTTTGATTACCGATACCGGGCAGGGATCATAGGGGGAGCCTGACCTTGCTGTCACCAAGAGCTTCTCTGTTTCCACAGAAGAAAGTGGCTCAAATTTATCAAAGACAACAAGTGGGGTAGAAGTGTTGGTACTTTCCTCCAAATAAGCCCCCATCCCCAAAACACTTGGGTGTTGGAAAGCCGAAAAAATAATATCAACCTTTTTTTGAAAAAACAAGGCAATATCCTCACATAGTTCCTGTGTTGATTCAATCTTTTTGGGACGAGGGGATGCCAAGCTGGACACTATATTAAAAAGTTCCTTGGCCGAATTCCCTGCAAGCCATACCCAGAGCAATTGTACCACCCATGCAGCCCACAACAAAGTTCCTGTAACTGATGCTCTCCCCAACTTGAACCACAGGTAACTGCAAGTACACAGTACCCAAGTGACCTAAGTCACAGACTGTAAGGGCCACACCTGTGTATCAGATGAGGAGGGGGCATGACACAAGTGAGGGACATGAGTCCAGGACGACAAGACAGTTGTACTATGGAAGTGGAACCAGGCTAAAGGAGTGCATAGAGCATGTTAGTCATAGTATACAGAAAAGGCTAGCATCTACCCCCCTCCTTGCTGCTGTCTGGCCTTCAGCTGCCCATCCAGGTCAGGGAAGACCACCGCCAGAATCCGGAGCATGTAGGGGGTCAGGGTCCGGTGTCCGCCCCTCCTGCGAGGAGGCGACAGCTTTAGCTGGACCCTTGCGATCCTCTTGGTCCAGCCACGAAGGTTCTGCCACCTCTTCTGGCAGTTGCAGATCCTGCGCCTGTAGACCCCCACAGATCGTACTGCCCGGATGATGGTCAGCCAGATCTCCTGCTTCTGGTGGGCATCAACCTGTGAGGATGACAAAGTGAAAAGGCCATTACTACACATGCAACATATCCGTGCATCACACAGTTGGATATACATGTCTCAATCACAGGGGCATATGATGTACACAGGTAGTGCAACTATGGCTATGAACAGTTGTCCAGCAGTTACTAAATGGTATCATTGCCTGGGAAGTAAAACCTTGTTGGAATGCACTGTTACTGCACTATACCTGTTCAGTGCATGTAACTACACACTTTGGGGGTGACAACTACTCAGTGAGCATGCTAGCCACTGGTGTACACACTGTAAGTCTTGCTAGTCAGACAACATGCACAATTAGTAAGGCAGTGGACAGCACACTCACCTGCTCCCCTGGTTTCCCATACAGCTTGCTGTACTGTGGAAGGAGGCTGTCCAGCAGGGCCTGGTTCTCCTCAGTGCTGAAGGCTGGGGCTCTCTCCACAGTACGTGCCATTGCAGTAGTCAGAGGATGCAGAGACAGCAGCAGTGCTGGTGGCAGATGTCGTCCTGGAGCATGTAGTGCAGGCAAGTGAGCTCTCAGGGGAACAGCCAGCATTATATGTGTGCTGCAGAGGCAGATACTGTCCCATGTGTCCAAAGTGATAGGTCCAAGTCGTTTGCATCTTCTGAATCTGGCCAATCCATGGAATTGCACCACTTATACACGCCCACAGCATCCTTCAAAAGTTCAACTTCATGACACCCATGAATTTGCAACATTGTTGCGGGTGGCCAACTGAATTCACTGCATCCGACTCGTAAAAGCTTGGAAAACGCGTCCGTTACCATGTAAGTAAGTCCGTTTTTATATAGCGCAGCTACTCACCCTTACGGGTCTCAAGGCGCTTGGGGCCGGAGTGGAAATTAAGTGAGCTATTGCCCAGAGTCACATGGTGTTGAGCTGAGCTGCCGCCGGAGCCGGGGATCGAACCGTGAACCCTGTGCTCCGAAGTCAGCTGCCCTGGCCGCTGCACCACACCTCTCTACATGTCAGTCCATAGTCAATGCGTGCGCACCGATCGGTCCATTGCTGTACAACGCGTATTTCGAAAAACAACACGCATTCGTCCACATCATATGCAATGGCCAATGCGTGCGCACTGATCGGTCCATTGCTGTACAACGCGTATTTCGAAAAACAACACGCATCCGTCCACATCATATGCAATGGCCAATGCGTGCGCACCGATCGGTCCATTGCTGTACAACGCGTATTTCGGAGAACAACATGCATCCGTCCACATCATATGCAATGGCCAATGCGTGCGCACCGATCGGTCCATTGCTGTACAACGCGTATTTCGGAAAACAACACGCATCCGTCCACATCATATGCAATGGCCAATGCGTGCGCACCGATCGGTCCATTGCTGTACAACGCGTATTTCAGAGCACAACACGCATCCGTCCACATCATATGCAATGGCCAATGCGTGCGCACCGATCGGTCCATTGCTGTACAACGCGTATTTCGGAAAACAACACGCATCCGTCCACATCATATGCAATGGCCAATGCGTGTGCACCGATCGGTCCATTGCTGTACAACGCGTATTTCGGAGCACAACACGCATCTGTCCACATCATATGCAATGGCCAATGCGTGCACACGGATCGGTCCATTGCTGTACGACGCACCCCCTGTACAAGTCACTCGCATATGTCACCATGGTTGTCACTGGTGAATGTATGCCAGCCACAATTACTTGCCAGGGACTCAGGGGCACACCTACAACACCACAGCCTGTCCACACTGTATCCTAAGGCATGTAAGGCTGCATTACCTGTGTGTGTATGGGGGTCAACATGTGGTTTGTTGGGTGGCACTTGGGGGCAGCCACTCCCAGGCTGTGCACGTGTTCATGGAGACAGTATCCTTTGTGTGTTGTGCACATGACCACTGTGATGTGCAACTGTTCAGTTCAGAGCATGTGGCATGGTCACATCTCCAGGTTGTGTATGTGTATGTTATGTCACATACACCCAGAGTCCCATGTGGGATGGTATGTACGTCACAGGGTGACCCATTGCCACAATTGTGATGGCCCTCCACAGTCTGTGTGCATGTTGTGTTTCAGATGTCTCTGATTCCATGTGCACAATGGGAGACAGTCTCCACATCCACGTTGTTTGTGCATCGACTTTGATGTTGTGCGTGCGTGTGTGTGTCACAGACGTCCATGTCTGTCCTGTAGAGGCAACAGGGGCCACTACCTGTGGGAGTCATAGTTGTTTTGCTGACGTGTACATGATACGCCATGTCATGCCAGTGTCCATGTGGCAATACAGGGTCCCTGGGAATCTACCTGTCAAAGAGCTGTGATGCCTGTGGCACATCTGTCCTCACTTGTCACTGTGGTGTGTGTTTGGAACGTGACAGCAGTACATGGGTACTGTGACACAGCCGAATGATTTCCCATAGCACAACCTGGAACTTGTTGTCAACACATGTTGAACTGAGATGTTAGATGTTGGCCATGTAGGTGCAATATGTGTCCATACAGAACGGCACACACATCAAGTACTTGTGTCTCGTAAGCATGTATCATGTGATATTGAGTATGGTCAATGCCACATATGTGGGGTGACTGACAATCTTTCTTTGTTCACCTATGCACTGCAGGGCACCAGCTGTCCATAGACCATTCCCTGACCTTGCAACCATGGTTGAACGTGACTGCATCCGACGGTACCGCTTCAACAGGCCGCTTATTGAGGAATTGGCGGTGCAGTTGGCCCCACATTTGCAACCTGGCCGGCCATACCCTGCAGCGCTGACCCCCAAGGTGAAGGTGATGGCAGCCCTACACTTCTTTGCCACCGGTACCTTTCAACACACTGTGGCGTCTGCTGGTGGGATGTCACAGACCATGTTCAGCCGTGTGCTACGCGATGTTTTGGAGGTGATGTTGAGATACTTGAACCAGTACATCTATTTCCCTAAACGTCAACAACTCACTGACGTCAAGAGTGACTTCTATGCCCTGGGGAGGATGCCACATGTCATCGGCTCCATTGATGGGACACATGTGGCTTTGGTACCACCACAGGCACATGAGCAGGCATACAGGAACAGGAAACATTACCATTCTATCAATGCCCTTGTGGTATGTCTTGCAGATATGAGCATCTCACATGTGTGTGCACGTTTCCCCGGTTCTGCACACGATGCCTACATAATGAGGAGTAGTCGCATCCCGAGGATGATGTCACAGATGCAGAACCAGCGTGCCTGGCTTGTCGGTGTGTGCTGACTTTGCACCATTGTGTGTGTTCTGCAATGTTGTATTCCACCCTCTTTTCCAACTCAGCTAATGTGCAATTGTCTGTATGTAGGTGACTCCGGATACCCCAACATGCCGTGGTTGCTGACACCCCTCAGGAACCCTGTGACACCAGCCCAGATGCGCTACAATGAGGCACATGGTCGGACCAGGAGAGTGATCGAGCGGACATTTGGTCTCCTGAAGAGCCGTTTCGCTGCCTGGACAAGACAGGAGGGGCCCTCCCATATGCCCCTGCAAAGGTGTGCAAGATTTTCATCGTCTGCTGCATGCTACACAACCTGGCAGTGCGGAAGGAGTTGCCTCTCATCCTGGATGATGATGACCAACATCCGCCACCTGTGGAGGATCCTGGCCTGGGCCACGATGCCAGTGATGATGATGATGATGATGGGGATGTCCGCACACAGCTCATCATCAACTTCTTCAGCTGAATGTGAGTTTACAGAGTTGGTATGTCAATGATTTGAGTTTGCATGATATGTGTTGGTGGTGCTCTGTTGCTGTTTGAGTGTGGCCATGTGCTACTTGACTGGATGCGTGCAGCGATGTGTCCTTACAGGTAGTCTGTACTCCCCAACAGTGTTGACATGCTGACTTGGTTTTGTGTAGGTATCTTGTGACATGTATTGGGCATGAGTATTGCAGTTCTGTCCTGTTCTTCAGTGCTTTTGACTGTGTGTCATGTCTGTCCTTCACAGGGTACTTTCAGAGTTGTTTGGTCAACTCGGATCCCCCAACACCATGATTCAACTTCCAGGTTGGAAGCAGTCGTTTCCCTGCAGGTGATGTGCCACACACCCCTGGACTTTATTTCTTCTACACTTGGTGACTGTGTGGCCACTGCCACGTGGGATTACCTTGCATCTGTAGTGGAAACAACATGTTGCAAATGTGTAATAAACCTGTGCTTCACTTTGGGATGTGCGTTGTCTGTGGTCACACATCTGACTGACATTTGCTTACTGCACCTGTGGGCTAGTTAACACATACTCTGAATAGGTGTGGTGTCTGTGCATTCCACTGTATTTCCTGGCAACATCAGTGTAGGCGATGAGTCAGATGGCCCTGGTGTGTATGTGTTGTGTAGCCCTAGTGGTGTGTCTCCCTCATATGTGTCACGTCGCCATGACTCACATGACGGTGTTGAACTTGCTGTAGCAGTTAACATGCACAGTGTCATTTAGCAGATCATCATCTCCATGACAAAAACAACGTTGGAATCACAACAGAGGCAAGTATGGTGTATTAGTGAGTTTATTTACATACATGTGTGAGGATAGTGCACAGGATGGTGGGTGCTGTACATTGGGATTGGAATCCAAAGTTCCCAGATGAGTTGGAAGTGTTGGTAGCAGAAATGTCCTGAGTAAAGTCCACAGTCTTCTGATACATTGGTCCAACTTAAACTCCCCATGTCATGTGGGAGAGTTGGGTTGCATTCGACAGGGTGAACAGTTTGCACACAAAGGGGAATTTCCAGAACAGGTGTTGGGTTCCTGGGGGATGTACATGGCCATCGGCCTCTCAGTTTTCCTTCCTCGGATGACCCCTCTTCTTTCGGGGGGGACCCTCACGTGCAGGCCGCTGTGGTGCAGAGGACTCTCCACCAGAGTCATCCTCCCTCCCTGTGGCAGTTGCAGTTGTTACGGCACCAGATGTTGTGGGCACACAGGGAGGTGTGGCCATGTTGGTGCTAATCTGGCGGAGGCATGTCAATATGTCCCTCTGCACCGCTGTCACTTCTTCCAATGTGTCCCACTTGGACTCCATGCGAGACATGTGTGTCTCCACACGGGACATGTGGGAGTCCAAGCGGGCATGATGGGCAGCCTGCTGCTGTGGAATGTCCTTGAGGATCCCCACTACCTGGCTGACCTCTCCGGTGCTATTCTGGTACGCATCAGCAATGCGTACCAGTTGTGGGTCACCATGCAGTCCAGACCCCTCTGCAAACAGCGACCTCTGCCTACCACCCCTCCCACCACCCCTGGCCACATGTGCGGGACCTGCGGTGGCACGCACAGGTGAGCCTAGGCCCCCTTGGGGGTTGGTACTGGGGTTGTTGTCCGTTGCTTCACGGTGGGCCGGGGTCCCTGTGCTGTTGTCATTGAGTGTCCTTGGTCTGTCCGTGTCGGCGGGGGTGGTCTGTGCATTGGCAGATGTTGGAGGAGTGGGTGCAGGGGGTGCAGATGGTGGTCCTGTTGGTGTGCATGATGACTCACACCGGAGGGGCCAGGTAGGTCTTCGCCATCCGAGGAGGGCAGAGGCTGTTCCACACCAGAGAGCTCAGGGGCCACCGGAGCCTGGGACAGGGACTCCTCATCATCTGCTGCTGTGTCCCCATCATCACCTGTTTTTGGAAGAGACACACAATGTATGTTATGTTTCTACAGGCATCAATGGTTCAAACACCTGACAGTTGTGACTGTGCCTCTGGATGCGGGCCTGTACATTGCATTGTCCTAAGTTGTCACTGTCAGAGGTTGATATTGGTGTAGCACATTGTCCTGCCAACCTGAAGCATTTCAATGTGAATGTTGAGGTGTGTGCATGACCAGCATTGGTGGTATTTGGTTGACATCCGGACCTCCTTCTCCCCCCAGCCCAGTTATCCCACCATGAAGCATGCCACCCTTGCAGTGGGTGCAGGTTAACTCTCAGGATGTCAGTCAGTGGTGTCCTGCTGTTGGTTGGTGCCCAGTTCCCAGCAGGGCCTGGTACTCCCCAACAGAGCACCATTGTCAGACGTCTTAGAAGTGGCTTTTCACTCCCTGTGAGGTGTGCATGCTTCAGTGTGAGCTTCCTGGGCCATGTGGGTGGGGGGTGTTGAGCTGTGACTACCACTCCCATCATGCTACTACGCACCCCTTCCCAGCATGCCCATACTTCCTTCCTTTTGACTCTGCTTCCCTGTGGGGTAGTGTGCCTGTGCTGACAGGGTGGCTGACAGTGTTGTCCTGGCGTTTGTTTGGCTACAAGTCCCAAAAGTGTCCCTGTGCTTCACACAGCATAACCCAGTGTGGTGGTTCTTTGTGGGATATTTAATTAGAGTGTGAGGCAATGCATTCTCCCAGGTGAGTTATGTGGAGTTTGTGTTAAGGGTGTGTGTGAGAAAAGCTGCTGGTAACTATGGTCAGAGCTGTCAGTCCTCCTTCCCACCCAGCCAGATATCCCACCATGAAGCATGCCACCCTTGCAGTGGGTGCAGGTTGACTCTCAGGATGTCAGTCAGTGGTGTCCTGTTGTTGGTTGGTGCACAGTTCCCAGCAGGGCCTTGTGCTCCCCACAACAGAGCACCATTGTCAGACATCTTTGAAGTGGCTTTTCACTCCCTGTGAGGTGTGCATGCTTCAGTGTGAGCTTGCTGGGCCATGTGGGTGGGGGATGTTGAGCTGTGACTACCACTCCCATCATGCTATTGCCTACACCCCCCTTCCCAGCATGCCCATACTTCCTTCCTTTTGAGTGGACTTCACTGTGTGTGAGTGTGACAGCAAAGGCAAGATGGCTGACAGTGTGGTCCTGTTGTTTGTTGGTGCACAGTTCCCAGCAGGGCCTTGTGCTCCCCACAGCTGAGGCCAGTGTCAGACATCTTTGAAGTGGCTTTTCACTTCCTGTGAGGTGTGCATGCTTCAGTGTGAGCTTGTGGGCCATGTGGGTGGGGGATGTTGAGCTGTGACTACCACTCCCATCATGCTATTGCCTACACCCCCTTCCCAGCTTGCCCATACTTCCTTCCTTTTGACTCTGCTTCCCTGTGGGGTAGTGTGCCTGTGCTGACAGGATGGCTGACAGTGTTGTCCTGGCGTTTGTTTGGCTATAAGTCCCAAAAGTGTCCCTGTGCTTCACACAGCATAACCCAGTGTGGTGGTTCTTTGTGGGATATTTAATTAGAGTGTGAGGCAATGCATTCTCCCAGGTGAGTTGTGTGGAGTTTGTGTTAAGGGGGTGTGTGAGAAAAGCTGCTGGTAACTATGGTCAGTGCTGTCAGTCCTCCTTCCCACCCAGCCAGATATCCCACCATGGAACGTGCTTCCATTGCAGGGAGTGCAAGTTGGCTTTCAGGATGTCAGGCAGTGGTGTCCTGCTGTTGGTTGGTGCACAGTTCCCAGCAGGGCCTTGTGCTCCCCACAGCAGTACCCAGTGTCAGCCATCTTGTCAGTTCTTTTCCACTCCCTGTGATGTGAGCATGGTTCAGGGTGGTGTTGATGGGCCAATTGTGAGGGTGACCAATATCTGTGACTACAACTCCCATCATGCTATTGGCTACACTCACTTCACCAGCATACACACAATTCCTTCCTTTCAGTGAGCTTCCCTGTGAGGTGGTGTTCTAGTGGTGGCAAAGTGTCTGACAGTGTTTGTTGGTTAGATTTGTGCCACTGCCTTGCTCTATTTGTTGTTAGGTTTGTACATGTCATGACACAGTTACATATCACTATGAGATGGCAGGTATTGTGTTTGTCTAACTAACATACACATCTTGGGATGATTATCTTTTGGTTACTGTGGCTTTGCTAACGGTTGCATGGTTTCACTATCCCCTTGACAGTGATGTGTGTGTATTGTCACACAATATTGGGTATATTGGTTGTGTACTCACCAGGCTCTGGGATGTTTGATAGTCCATGTACGCTCTCTGGTGGTAGGATGGCCCGCACCTTCTCCTCCCAGGGCCTGAGGAATACTGGTTTGGCAGGAGGGCCACTACCGGTGCGATGACTCAAGGCGTAATCCTTCTTGACTAGTTCCTTGACCCTCCTGCGCACATCATACCACCTGTTCTGGATGTCTTCCTTTGTGCGCAAACATGGTGATTGTGCATTCACCCTGTCGACGATCCTCTCCCACATCTTGGTTTTCTGCGACATGGGGGTCTGTTGGACCAATGTACCAAACAACTGTGGCTCTACCCTGAAGATTTCATCTACCAAGACTTCCAATTCACTGTCTAGGAACTTTGGATTCTTCTTTGGGGGCATGGTGATGGGTGGTGGTGGGGATTGATGTGTGTGTGTGTGTGCAAGTGAGGGTGGGTGAGTAGGTTTTGCTGGGTGTATGTGAGGGTGCTATTTGGGAGGTGCTAATGGTGTGTGGCTTGTGTGATGGATGAGTTGTGGGTGTGTCTGTGGTTGCTGTCTGATGGTGTTCTGTGCTGACAGGTCAGTTGAATTTGCAAAGGATCATGGTTGGGATTTGTGGCCTTTATATGGGTGTAGTTGTGGGTGTGTCTTTGTTCCATGTTTTTTTCCCCATGTATTTATTGACTTTGTCATTGCTTGTTTGGCCCTTTTTTTTGTATTTTTTCCTTTGTAGTTTTTAGGCATGTAGGAGACGTTCTTCTGACCGAGTAGGACGCTGCAGTTGGCTCGTGCGAGCTTCTCCGAGTCTTTCAAGCTGTGTTTCTGGTGTGTTTCATGTGCGGCGTACGCGTCGGTCGCGGAGTATTGGGTTGCTTCGGCTCCCTGTTTTGTATGCGTGTCGGTCGTACGGCTTGAGCTCCGTGCGACTCGGTCTGGTTTTACACGCATTGCATCGTACTGCGCGGGTCGGAATTCGCGGGTACGTTTTTGTCGGGTTCATTCCTGGTGCGTGTCGGTCGGTTTGATTCGAGTAGTTTTCCGGCCGGATAGCTGGTTTCCGTGCGGTTCGGTCGTTCGGCTTGTGTTCCGTATGAGTCGGTCGTAATTCACATGCATTGCATCGTACTACGCGGATCGGGCAGCGCCGGTACGTGTCGGTCGGACTAAATTCCCGTACCGAGTCGGTCGGTACGTTTTCCGGCCTGAATCGGAATCGCCCCCAATATCGTTTGACACAAACTTCATGTCAAAAATATCTTTTACCAAAATATTGTGTCCTTCTACTTATAATGGTAAGTACAAAAATATCAGAAGAAAAATCATTGACACTAATATGCAAAAATATTGATTTTTTAAAATATATTAAGAGTTTAAAGTAGTAAATGTTGAATATTTTAATATATAAATTTAATATAATGTAAATTAAATACATTCCACTAATATTTAATACTATATATAAATATATAATATATATAATTATATAAAAACACAAAGAAAGACATATACATGCGGCTGAAATGCATAAGGGACAGCGGAGCTTTGTAAACGGCCGAAATAAATTTTGAATTTTACCTGCGATGTGTGCGGCTCACTTCTTTCCGTGAGGAGAGGTTTGGGAAATATATATATATATATATATATATATATATATATATATATATATATATATATATATATATATATATATATATATATATATATATGAGTAAAGATTGATACAATAATTTATTTTATATTATAGTATTTTTTATTATTTAAACTTTATTACTTTGAAAATACACATGCGAAAAACATAAAAAATATAAAAAATATAAACAATTCAATAACAAATATATATTAATTAATTTAGACTATTGATTAAATATTACAAATGTAATACCCCAAAAACACATTTACTAAAAATACTATAAACAGTAGAGAAAGTGTTGGACTTTGGGGGGTTCAATTTACTATTTGTTCTCCAGTCTGTGCAAGAGTAGGGAAAGTGTTGAACTTCGGATGGATAAGATTTACTATTCCCACTCGAGTCTGTGCAAGAGTAGGCAAAACGTTGGAATTCAGAGTAATTAAATGTACTATTCGCACTCCTCCGTGAGCAACAGTAGGGATAGTACTTCACTTTAAACATACTACATATTTGAATAACCCTATTATTTTCTAAAATATATATAACTGTTAATATAAACAATATGAATTAACATAAACTATATATATATATTTATATATATATATATATAAAAAAAATATATTGAACAATTTGCATACTTAATATACAATTCAATAATTAATTATCATTCAAAAAATAATTATTTAATTATTTCTTATTTACCCACCATGTACCCCTACAAGCCTAGCAGCTGACACCTAAAATATAACTAAAATAAATAAGTGTAACACGATTTACATAATTAATAATCAATTAAATAATTAATAAATACCTAATAATTAATTGTTAATTAATTATTTCTTAATACACCTCTCACCCTATACCTCTACAAACCCAGCAGCCAACACCAAAAATATAGCTAAAATATATAATTATTACACAATATACATAATTATTAATCAATTAAAGTATTAATAAAATGTAATAACTAATTTTAATTTTTACGTATTCAACCTCCCACCTTATAACCCTACAAACTTAGCAACCAGCACCTAAAATAAAACTAAAATTAAACAGTATTACATAATGTACATAATTCATATCAATCATATAGTTACTTAAAAAAGATGAATTCATTTATAATTTATTATTACCTAATTAACTTCCCATCCTATCCCTCTACAAACCCACCAACCCAATACAACAGTATAAATTACTATTAGCAATTAAATAAAAAAATCTAAATAACATAAAATCGCAACACATATATTAAAAAAAATTAATAACAATTTTACATGTAATAAAACATAAAATTATTATGTGAATTAAAACACATTAAAATACTTTTAAAATGATTTTTTTTACAGCTATATTATTGAAAATGATATTAATAAAAATGATATTCTAAACAACGATATGACTTAAAAAAACAATGGCCCTGATTACGATGCCGGTGGGATGAGCATCCGACCGGCATCGTGTCAGAATGGAAACCGACTGACTAGTAGTCGGCGGTTCCATCCGATGAATTTGGATGTGACCGCACATGAGGCAGTCGGAAACATCAATTTTTCAATTGCTGCTTCTGCAGCGGCCAAAAAAGGGACACAGCACAACCTGCATTGGAAAAATGGATGTTTGCAAACATCCATGAACCGTGTGCCAGGCACCATGTGGTGCCTGGCATGCAGGGCATGGATGTTAGAGGGGCACCACAGGTGCCCCCCAGGCCTCATAGAGCAGGTCGCAGAGGCTGCGAGGCTGCGGAGGAACGGGAGCCCTACTAGGGGCCCTTAAAGTCCGTTTCCGACAGCCTTTAAATGGCGGTCAGACCGCCATTGAAAGGCTGCCTGAAAGAGAAATCGTAATCCTTACGGCAGTGTCTGAGCAGGCACCGCACCATTGTAGGAGATTACATTCTGACCGACGGTCAGACGGGCTCTTTGAGCCCATCGAAATCGTAGGTCGCTGCCTCCGCATGCTGCCCCCGACCGCCGCGCATCTTAATGTGGTGGTTGGACTGCAGCACTAGATGTCGGTCGGACTCTCCGACCGACATCATAATGAGGGCCTATATTCTTGACGACGATATTTCTGCATCACAATATTTTTGTATCGCAATGTTTTTTTTCTGGTATTTCTGTCTCTCCGATATAAAACACTCGATATTTTGTCCAAACACCATTTAAAAGTATCAGATGTGCCTGTGACTCAAAAAGTTCCCACTGGCTCCCCTACCCCCACATCCCCAAAACCTGTCCTCCACTCCAAATGCATCTCTGTCGAGTACTTTTGTTATTTCTTAACATACACATGACTGCATATCTTTAAATGAATGCATTCTTCTTTAAATATAGTATTGCATGTGGCACAAAACATTCACGGATTTGCATTCACTAACAAATATATTGTAAACATCTATTTACATTCATATGTCCTATACAGTAATTACCCCCTCCCCCTCTTTTTATGTCTTGTTCCCTTTTTATGACAGAGATTGAATGCAGGATAGAGAGAGCGATAGGAAGTCAGTGACTTAGAGAGAGGACTGGCACGATTAAAAGAGAAGGAATGAGACAAAAGGAGGCCATCTTGGTAGCTATCACAGAGCCCAGCTTGGAGGGGAAATTCAGTTTATCTGAAAAGCTGATGTGGGGAGAGTTTGTTACAGAGCTGGCTTGCCTCTGATCAGTTCTGTTTTTATTGCTGAAAATATTTATAAGAAATTCATAAGCGAAGGCCAACTCCACCAGCAGATCGTGATGCGGCGCAGCGTCCTCCGCGTTGTTTATTGACGGCTGGTCATTACCAGGAAACAACCCACTGTGGCACAGCATCCTAGTTTTCAGTGAGTTACAGCAGAGGCAGCAGGAGAGAAAGGCATAATACCAGCATGGAAGACAGAACTCATAAGAACACATAGGTCTGCATCGCTGCAAGAGACCCCCAAACCGTGCCGCCAAGTCACAAAACATGGAATGAAGCGAACGTGCTGCTATGAGATGCTGTCAGTCCATGTAGCGGTCAGGCGGAAGACATACCGAGCTGGACTGTTCGGATGTTGAAGCAACAAGTTCTGCTGGGCGTAAAACACAATGGTGCTTCGACCCCAATGGCGTGTCCATGGTGCTTGTCTGCAGTTGGTCTGGTAAAAGGCAGCTTTGAAGGTTTTGTATCACAAGCTTTCATCTTCAAAAAATACTTTGTTGGGACAGGCTGTTTCTCCACTGGCTTGCAAGCAGTAAAACAAGCATTGGTAAAGCCAATAGGTTTGTCCCCACATTTGAGTGCTGACTAAAACAATAAATACCTGCGGCGCTGCAAAGCGAGTTTTAGAAACGATTTCTGAGGTATACTGAGATGCAGATTACTTTTCAGCTACAAAGTAGTGCCTCATGCGTTCCAGAGGAGGTGGAAGAATTTTTCAAATAGCTAGTAGAAAGAAGGTCAGACTAAAATACTCCTTTGGGCTGATCCAAGATGTGGTTGACAATATCTCAAGCCATAGGCTAAAGGTTGCTGATCAAATGAAGTCAAAGGGCAGGAGATTTGAATCAAAAACCACGAGGAATACATTTAGAATACAAAATGCTTGCCATGAATAGCACAAGCACCATTATGTGTCAAACCTCAAAATACTAAAGCAGAACATCTGTAATTAGGTCAACGTCGAATCTAGAACACCAGAGACGCTTCTTTTACCTTATGCACACTGTGCTGGGATATATTATACAAAGGGCCTAATTACGAATATGGCAGACCATAGGACAGCTTAAGTCACGGTGACGGTCCGGCCACCTCCACTCTGCGGCACTGTGCGCCGTATTGCGAGTGTGGTGGTTCGACCTCCTCTGAACAGCTGCAACTGGAAGGGATCCAGGAACCCGCGGCTGTCTTGAAGCAGTCTAAGGCAGTAATATGCTGGCGGCGACGCAGCGGCACCACCGAGCATATTACGAGTTGCCTCAATGCCACCCTTTTCATGGCAGTGAGACCACCATGAAAAGGATGGCGGTGAGGTAACAAACGGGGCCCTAACAGGGCTCTCTTGTGCCTCTGGGCCTGGGGGTGCATGCTGGTGGGCAATGTCGTGCGCTCTGTAAATATGCACCCCCAGTTCCTGTATGGTGTGGCATGTATGCCACATCATGAAGGAAGGTGCAGTCGGCTCTCTGAGAGTGATGGTCTGCCTGTTAGGCTCTTTTATCAGCCTGACAGACCCCCTCTCTCAGAGCACCAGAGGACCGCCCGCCAGACCAGGGTTTGACTCCTAATCTGGCGGGCAGTCTCACCACTGGTTTGGCGGTCCCTCAGCGGACGCCACATTGCACCGTCTGCTGTGGGACCACCAAATGCGTAATCAGGCCCGATGTGTTTTTCTGTACAACGCAACTTATCACTGTGCGGCCTGACATCTCCTGTTGACGACTCTGAAAGGGAGTCGGGAATTGTCACCTTTCACCAGCCATCATAGTGCAATCCAGGTGTCTCCATCGTTTTCCATAATAACTACTGAACGTCAAAGAAAATCATCCCAAGCTACTAATATTATTAGTGTTGTAATAGTGATGGCATCAGGGCAAAATTATATTTGTGGCCATCGAATGCAAGATTATGAGCAGTGATCACCTCCGTTCATCAGGCAGGGTTGCAAGCAGTAATTTGAAAGAAAACGTTGTCAATGTGGAATGCCTCTACATGGGGAATACATTAGCTGAGGTGTCCTTGCTACCAACATAATAATATTAGTAATACTTCTCCCCAGGCCTGCATAATTGAGCTGTCAAATATCAACTTGAAATATCAACTATTTTTCTCAAAACATCAGCTGAATTCTCAAAATACATAGATTTTCGGCTCAAATACTTATATTAGTTCAACCAAGGAAAATTCTAATTTAGTAGGCTGGATTGCATACAGGAGAGATGCTTATATGTAGCTGGAGAGCTACCAGTGTCTCACAAGCTACTCCTTGGAGAGGCCTGGTGTAATCAGTGTCAAATGTGCAATTGCTCTGGTGTGAGCTGTTGCTCTCTGTGGATTTTCCCTGTAGTGGCTGAAAGGGAGACGGGTATTTCCATTGTCCAGTAATCATGAGAACGAAAAACTACAATATGTGTGTTTGTCTGCGCTTGTCTCCTGACCTTCTTAAGCCATTGTTGTTTGCTGGTTCTTGGTTTTCCAAAATCAACATCCAGTCCACGGGAGGGTGAAGTCTGTGACTTTCCACTAACCTGTGGAAGTGTGTTCTTTGGGCTTCAAGATTTAGCAGCAGTGTGACTGTCGGCACCCTCTTGTTCTTGGTGTGCAGGCTTTTGTCTACTGGCTGTTGGTTTTCTCTCCACCAGGGGTAGTTTGCTGATTAGAGGATCTTGAATTTTAGTTCCAGTGTGGTTGTTAGTGTCCTCTTTTCCTTAGTGTGCAGGCTGTTGACTGATGACTGTTGGGCTGTGAGTCTAATTGGTGGGTTTTGAGGTTTGCTAACAGTGTGACTGTCAGTATCCTCTTGTCCGTAGTGTGCTGGCAATAGTCTACTAGTTTTTGGTTTACTGTATATCAGCGGCTGTTTGTCTGATTGGTTGATCATGAATTTTAGTTTCAGCGATACTGACAGTTTCCTCTTCTCCAAAGGTCCTGAGTACGAATTTAGGTGCTATTTACCTCACATGCTAAATAACGATACCACAAGGTACGTTATTTATCGAGTGCAATAAACAACACCTATTACGAGTTTGTGGTGAATAACATGTAATTAGTGGACCAAAATCTGGATTATACAGTAAATATTGTATGTTTTTTCTCCTGTTAAATTTTGGTACGGTTGACCTGCTGTAATACAAAGAAGGTTGAGGTATTTAACGTATCTGATAATGATCGGATGTGTTGAATAACTTCAAACACACAATGTCGAGCTGTGCGTTAATAAGGGTTTATACATGGGTCAGAATTAACCGACCCACTCGTAATCAGGCCCTTGGAGTGCAGGCTGAGCCTGATGGCTGCTGGGCTGAGTGTGATTGGTGGGCTTTGAGGTTTGGAAAGGGTGTGACTGTCAGTATCTTTTTGTCCTTAGCGTGTGAGATTTGGTCTACTGGCTGTTGGTTTTCCATATCTCATGGTCTGTTTGTTTGATTGGTGCATATTGAATTCTATTTCCAGTGTGACAGTCAGTTACCACTTGTTCTTTGTGTGCAGGTTTTTGACTGCTTGCTGTTTGGCTGTGGTTCTGATTGCTTCTGATTGGTGGGTGTTCAGGTTTGGTAATTGTGTATGTGTCTCTCTGGCCATTCTACATTTTATAAGGCATCAGTCTTAGCTTGTAGTTGTCTCTCTCGGTACACCTGTTTAACAGAGTCACCTTTTTGACAATATAAACACTGTAGCAATGAAATATTACAAAGTGGTTCTTCTCTTTAGGTATACTCGTTGTACAGAGTGACGTTTAAAGTTTGTTTCACATTCAAAAGGGACCTATGCCGGACTCCTTGGGTGTTCCCCAGGGCTCTATTCTCTCTCCTTCTCTATTTAACCTCTTTATGGAACCCCTCACCCTCATTCTAAAGCAAGCAGCAATCAACTATCACCTCTATGCGGATGATACCCAGCTTTACTATAAAATCAATTCCCATGCAGACATTCTTCACCTCAATGATGCCCTGACTAAGATTCAACAATGGTTCCATCACAATCACCTTAAACTCAATCCTAAAAAACAGAAGTCATTCTCTTTGCTCCTAAAAATAACCGACTCCCCATTCAACATTGGATCTCTGATCTTAAAGCCCTCAACTGCTCCTTGTCTACCTCTAGCTCAGTAAAATCCCTCGGAATAAGTATTGATCAAAACATCAGCCTTTCTCCCCACATAAAAAATGCAGCTAAAGGCGCTCTCTTCTCTCTGCATCACCTCAAGAAAATTAAACCCTTCATTCCTGTTGATGACTTTAAATCTGTTGTTCAATCATTAGTACTCTCCAGATTGGACTATGGTAACGCCATTCTCGCTGGAACACCTAAAGTCCACTTAGCCCCAATCAAGTCAGTCCTTAACCTCGCGGCCAGGCTTATTTCGGATTGTAAGAGGTTTGATCACATCTCTCCCATCCTCAAAGATCTCAAATGGCTTCCTATCGAAGGCAGATCCACCTACAAGAATGCGTGCATTACGCATAAAGCCTTGCATCTTCAAACCCCACTGTATCTCTCACAAAAACTTCACAAAGCGGGCTGTGCCAGAGAAATGAGGAGCACAAATACCCTCATTCTGGTACCTCCCTTGGTAAACAAGAAATCAACCCAGTCACGCTCTTTCTCCGGAAACGCGCCTACTATCTGGAACTCACTCCCCAAAGACCTACGTTGCAACCCCTCCTACCTCAGCTTCAAAAAAGATCTCAAGCAACATCTTCTCTACAAATACTGGGGTCCTTAATCCCGCTATCTAACAGGGTCTCTCAACCTGCCCATGACGGTGCTATGTTTCTCACCACCTTATACCTGTTTTACTACCCCCCGCCTCTCTCCCTCACATATACTTCCACCCTCCTTCTACTAGTCCTCATATCACCACCTACTCCTACATGCTATCTCCTCTCCTTTCACCTTCCTCGGTTCCACCCTACCTACATACTTTCCCCCATCATCTCTGGCTACCCACACTTGCACAACTATCCAAATCATGGTTATGGATTATATGTACTTCTGATCTTCTGGTCCATGTAGTTATTGTTCATTGCATTTTGTTCATAATTTTTTTCACCCTTTTCCTTTTTGTATGAATGTAATATTACAATCTGTTTCTACTTCCAATCCCTGTAAAGCGCTCTGATACCTTTGGGTCTAGCCAGCGCTATATAAAACTGTTTAAATAAAAATAAAAATAAAATAAAAATTCAAAGTTTTTAAAAGTTCCAGGTGTTTTCCCTTCATGAAGTTTGTAAAGTTTCCTGATTTTTCATCACCCGTGAAAGTTTTTCTCCATGTATGTAGCAAGACACGTTTAACCCATTAATGATTTTTTTTTTATTCTTATCAAACATGAATGTAAAATGTTTCTCGGCAAGTGTACCTTTCGCCGACTTTTTCTATGCACAATGGACTGTAGAAGACGCAAGCACTGGTTGTTTTCTGCAAAATATTATCTTATGCAGAAGCATTTTGTATGTGTTAACTAAATTTCTATAAACGCAACATATTCCATAGTCTTGCGGCATTGGACCCGACACCCCCTATTGTTCTATGTGAGTAGGGTGTTGACACTGCTTTAAACCAGTCTACAATACAAAGTCTGGACTTCCATTGCCTTTATTCTACTAATCAAAGATGTTGGACCGATGGACCACATATTTCATTGAGGATGAGTTCTGACGAGATACACGTGCAATAATATTAATACTCTTCTGAAATCTAGTATTCTACTGTCTGATGAATTGCTCCCCCAAATCCAACCCTCACTTCCCAAGCAAGATACTGGAGCGAGAAGTGACGTCCCAGCTCCTAAGGCCACGTCCCCCCCATGACCTCTGGTTGGGCTTTAGAGCACTTGGGGCCACTGACTGCAGATTGAAATAACAAACTGAGACTCAGCATGGTAAACAAACATATTTGCAGAAGGCACATGCTGGCACATATATAAGGCACCAATGAGGGTTAAGGTTGCAACGGGTATAGAAGACAACACCGAAAGAAGGTCTCAAAAGTACTGTAGCACACATGTTAAGCTACTTTCATTACAAAAACAAAAGCATATCAGTACAACTCTTCCTAAATAATTAATTGTCACATCTTTAGCAGTAGACTATACTATAGGTGGTCAGTTAGAAATAAAGGTTTTGTGGAGTAGTATTGTACGGTGTATTAAAATGCGCCTTCGCTGTTGTATTATAATACTTTTGTGATATATTTTTTTAGTGTTATTGTCTACCCTCAATGAGATCTTACCTCCTGTTCCACCATGGGGCCATTCATCAGCAGCTTCTATGCCTATGACACTTGTGTCTCATCTGTGGCAGACGCAACTACTTCCACACGCTACCCAAGAATCCAGGACAATGTCATACTAGACCGCATGTATGATCTTTAGCAGTGGCTGCCCTGATTTCTAGGTATGTATTTCCATTGTCAGACCATGCTTGGAGGGGTCAGAAAGCAGACAAGATGCTGGGCCCAAATATGGATGTTTAGGTAGTCTGCCTGTACTGTTCTGGGATCTGTCCTACAATGGCTCTGTAAACCTTACCAGTGACAGCCCCTTCACCACTCGACTCAGGGTAGGGAGGTGAGTCGTCACAATCTTCTCATAACACAACAATCAATTAACAAACTTGGGGACTGATTACGATGGCGGATGGACTTCAGTCCGTCCGCCATTGTTTCGTAGTTTGGTCCCACAGTACGAATTAGGATGTGACCACCACCGAGGCGGTTGCATTGCCTATATTTTGCATTGTGGCGGGTGCTGCTGGCTACAGAGCCCGCCGCAATGCAAAAAAGGGACAATTTACATATCCCTGCACTACGTGGCAGGCACCATGCGTTGCCTGCCACATGGTGCAGGGATATGTAGGGGGCACCATAGGTGCCCCACAGGTCCCATGTCTGGGACCCAGGGGTAAGGGGGGCCCACCATGGCACCCCAAAGTCCCTTTCCGCCTGCCTGTTCATGGCGGGTTAACTGCCATGAACAGGCAGGCGGAAAGGGACATCGTAATACCTACGGCGGTGCCTGGTAGACACCATTGTAGGGACTACGAGCCCCTCCGATGCACAGGCAGGCTCAAGGAGCCCATCGGATGCGTGGCGGTCGGTCTTTACAACCGCCACACATCCGCCCGCCATTATAATATGGCGGGCGGTAAAGTTGGTCTCCCCACCATCATAATCAGGCCCTAAATTACCTGTAAGGCCAGTGCTTATCTTTTTGGAAAATAAAGTTCTTTTAATCGCATAGCAGAACGAATTATCACACAATCCAGTTGAGAATCAGAGTAATACACCTGATCACAATCACCTCTTGTGGGCGCTACACGCCGCCCTCTCCTGCTCTCTCCAATCTGAATGACCCTAACAGTTATAGTCCCCCAGCAGTCTTTGGTAGAGGCATGAATTAGACCAAGGTACAGATTACATTCCCACATGTTCAAAGGCACAATCAGTTCTTTCCCCCATGAGGCTTGTAGATAGAAACAGTCATAGTCCTTGGGCTCACGTCAGCATGTTTGTTACAGCTCCTCTGTCCTGACCACAGGTGGGGGCCTGCCATAGTTTCTTGTTTTTCCTGTAGCAGTTGTAGGGGAGATCCGGCACAGCCCGTGTCTTCAGCATTTGAAGCCTCCCTGAACCAGATGAGTGACAATCTATGGGGCCTTGGTGCAATGATCTGGCTTCTCTGACAATCACCGCCCACGTCTGGGTTGATACAGTCAGATCCGATTACAAGGCAGTTGTGGCATACCACCCAGCAGGTACAAGTGGATCTCACAGGAAGGTAGTTGCATCTCACCTCAGAGGCCAGTGAAGATGAATCCCAGAGGCAAGGCAGTTGCAGTTCCCATCCGGGCAAGCGCAGAGAGATGTGTGCTCCTGGCAGTTCCAGTCTTCCTAAACCTATTGGCTCCCCTTCAGCATCATCCTGGATTTTATGCCAACAGCGATAGTACCAGATCATGATCAGCAGCAGTGTCCACTTTAGTAGTCTTTTGTGCGCTGTCCTCATTGGGAACTTTGACCGCATTATAGCGTTGTCCAGACAGCAGCGACCCTGAGATGCAGCTCGATGACCCAAGAATCTCTCAAGGTTTCTCCTAACTTGTGACGAATACAGAATAGGACTGTTCATCACACCTACGAAGACTTCATCAAATATTGGAAGCCCAACATCAGTCAGTTCTTTGAAAACAGGTTTCAAATTACAAACCTGAGCTTTGAAAAAAGCCCCAAGCCTGTGTGTCAAGATGAGGCAAAACACATGTTGAGTGCTCAACTAAGGAACAAACATCAAAAACAGAAATAATAAACAGAGTTGAGAAAGCTCATGAAAGAAGAGAATCTAGGGGCATATTCTCAAGGAGCTATCGCCAAGCCAACGGCACTTTATCGCAGCCAAATCCGCGATAAAGTTATCACCCCATTCCCAAGCTGGTGCTAACAGCCCATAACACCAGTTTACCTGCGATAGCAGTCGCAAAAAACATCGCCACAGAGTAGCCCGGCAACTAACGCTAATGATATGCAGAGTAGGCATTCCCGTGCAAAAAGCCGCGACAACACCACTCCACAACATTCTCAACGACCAGCCAGATCGGCGATAAGATCACAAAACATGCGCTAAGGCGCGTTAGCAGCAGGAAACTAACACCTGCTCCTACCTGGTGTAAAGTCGGACGACAACCGGCACCAGACAAGGGAGCACAGCCCAAAGCCACACATGAAGAACAACAGATGCCCTGGAGCAACCCATCATGCAGGCCTGAGCCCCAATAGGTCAACAACACCCACCGCCACCACCCCCAGGACCCCACCCCCCCACCCCCCGGGGCCCTACCCCGGGCACCCCCCACAACCCCCCCGTGGACAAAGATATTGCACATCAACTCCACGAAATCATGAACCAAACAAATCGCCTGAAGTCGCACAATCACAACACCCAACATACATGTGTGGCCAGAAAAAGGGAAATCATACACCCATATCAAAATATCCAAACAATACGTTTATTACAGAACAAACCAAAAAAAAAATCTGAAGAGGCATGGCGGGTCGTCTCCGGACATTCTGTAAGTCACAGCCTGCAAAACAGAAATCTGGATCAGAAGGTGTGCAATGCGCCCATCAAAGTACAGAGAGAGTGAGCGAAAGAGAGGAAGAGAGAGGGAGAGAGGGAGAGAGAAAGAGAGAGGGAGAGAAGGAGAGAGAAAGAGAGAGGGAGAGAGAAAGAGAAAGGGAGAGAGGGAGAGAGAAAGAGAGAGGGAGAGAGAAAGAGAGAGGGAGGGAGGGAGAGAGGGAGAGAGAAAGAGAGAGGGAGAGAGAAAGAGAGAGGGAGAGAGTGCCGACACTGCAGACCTAGGCCTCACTGCTCACCTGCTGCCACCGGTGTGTCTCCAACCACGTGCCGGTATTCACAGCAGTCCTCCAGGTCCCTCATCTGAAACAGTTTCCAGAGACATGAATGGCAGAGTCCATACAGTTGCACACGCCATCATCGCTTGCCCGCCCTTGCGCACACAGGCTGCTGCACCCCAGCCCCTCGCGCCGCCCAGCGGTGATTGCCCGCCTCTGCGCAACCAGGCCTCACTGCTCATCTTCTGCCACCGGCGTGTCTCCAAGAGGGCCCAACAAGTTCCGGAGGGATCTCTAAGCCCGGTGCCCGCGACCATGGCACCCTCCACATCCTGCAGCCCCGCACCGCGGGCCACCAGGGCACACACCTGACTCTGGGTCTTGATTACCCAATGGCAGAGACCACATCAGTGCACACGGCATCATCGCAGGCTGCACACCCGCTCAGTGCTTGAGGTGCCACTAACTCTGTGAAGCGCGACGCAACGCCACGTGGCGGGAGGGCCGCACTGCCCACTGGCCCAGGCCTACACTGCGGCCCAGCAGGGCTCACACTAATCCTTGCCAGTCCGGACCGCCAGGATGGCGCATCATCGCAGGCTGCACACCCGCTCAGCACTTTAGGTGCCCCTATCTCACTGCACTGCAAGACACCGTCCCGTGGCGGGGTGCCTGTGCCTGCCGCAGTGTATCCGTGCCACCAAGTCTGTGCCCCGCTAGCCATGGACCCTTAATGATTGAGTCCCGTTGTGCGGACGCCATCATGTCACCCCCGGCACTGGGCAATGTGAGGTGGCAGGGCCCTAGGCCCTCATGCACACATGAGAACTACACGGAGACATCCAGTCAGAGAGAGTGGAAATGGCGTCCAGCACGTGCGCCAGGCCATTTTTATTGCCAGGGTCACATGTCCTGTGATGCCAGTGCTGGATGGGTGTGGTGTGGGTGTACACCAGCCGTGAGGGAGTGGCTGTGGAATGCTGACAACTAGACCTGTGAGCTGCAGATCCCCACAGTGAAGACCTAGGACATGTAGCGCTGTCGTCCCCACCTGTGTGTGTAATCAGAGTGGGCTGTCCTGGCGTATGCCAGTCCAGCGTAAGGGTGTGAACAATGACCCCGGGGCTCTGGGCATTGTTCCGTCCTGGGCTGGACAAGGAAGTGACTAATGGATGTGTCTCCGTTGTAGTGTCGGCACCACCCGGACCGGAATCGGCAATCTGTCACCCTGTGACAATAGTCCCACAACATGGGCAACATGGACTTAAGGGGGAATCACTGACCCTACATTCATCCATACTTCCACACTTGAAAGATCATAGACATCACATGACACATCTGTGTGGATATGAATGTTTATTACACATTCAAGGGAGTGTTGCAGCTGGAGCAGTACAGGGCCATGCCAACCCCACTTCACATTGTCGGCCCGTGGAGGGCCAGCCAGAGTCCTTCAGGGAATGACAGGTACATCAGGAGAGGAGGACTTCAGTCTGCAGTCTGATAGCTGTGTCATTGGTGACCAAACAGAATATGGCAGTACATGTCGAGGTCAGAGGTGAGTGTCGCAGAGTGCATCGGGGGACAGTGGAAGGTGATTATGCAGAGGGCAGAACCAAGCAGAACCAGGCCACATGGTGGAGATGAATGCTACTGCGTCCTCCTGACCACGAGGGTGGGTTCATCCGCATCTTCGTCCTCTGCTGTTGCATGTGCCTCACATGTGGGTGGTGGTGTACTGTCCCCAGCACTGTGTGGCACAGACACATCAGGGGCCGGAGATGTGGATGGGGTGGTAGCAGCAGCATGCATCAGCACCAGGCCTTGTGGCAGCAATGCCATGAGGAAGGTCTTCAGGGCATTGAGGGACCCAGCTACCTCTCGATGGTGTGCAGCCGTGGCAGCCGCTCTTTCCGCCTGCGTCCGCTCCATGTTCTCCATGATCCTCCGCATGTGTCCCAACTCCCGGGCGAGATCGCTGGAGGAACTCTGGCTAGACAGTCGTTCTTGTCGCAGAGTCAGGACTCTGGCCGCCATGGTCCGTTGGAGGGCATGGAGCGGACTGTGGGCGTCCGTTAGGGACTGTGAGTGGTCCCTGATGGGACTTAGACACCCATGTATGGTGTCTAGTTTGGCTGCCATGCGGTCGAACCCTACCTGCACCTGTTAAGCCAGCTTCTCCTGGCATCCCAACACATGGCGTTGGAAGGCCATGTGTTCGTCGTGGGGGTCCTGGGAGGCAGCCGTGGTGGTGGGTGCTGCCTGCTGTGTGTACTGTGCAGGGGGGGGCTCCTCGTGGTAGCTGGGTTGCCCTGATCCTGGAAGTGGGCTGCGGAGGCTCTCCACGAGCTGTTCAAGGGCGTCTGAGTCGAAGGTGTGGTGGTCCTCTTCGTCATCAGAGAAGAGAGGTTCGGACTGCTCTGCAGAAGGTGTTGGATTTCCCCCTGCAATGTGAAGGGGAGATGCAGTTTGACATCGTGTACACATGTATGTTGGCGCATTGTACATGTCTGCATTCAGACTGCATGACAGTGTACATTGTGACTGTTTGGGGGGAGCTGTCTATTTGATGCGGGACAGTGGACATTCCGACTACATCACGGATGTGAGTTTGTACTTGTACATTGTCAACTCACATTTCCCTGCAGTGCCATATGTGATTGGCCAGTTTCTACGCACATGCGGCACCTGTTGTGTCCTCTGTTCTGTTGTGGACGTGTTGCGGTTTGTACCACCTCGTTGTCAATGTTGATGTGCTCTGCATGTTATGTGTATGTGCCGCATTTTGGGGGAGTCGCCCCTGCAGCTCTGATTTAGCTGCCCTCCTCCCTTCCATGTGGTGTGCCTCTGGGTTCTGTGCTTCTGCAGTGCTGAGATGTTGCATACCTGTGTGCATTGGTCTCTTGGTGGGAGTTATGGGTCTGGGGCATGGTTTGTCCGCAGATGTGCTATGCTTAATTATGCATGTGTGCCACTGTGCCCATCTCCCCCTGTCCCCCCAGTCCCTGGTGGTTACTCACCCTGTTGCTGTTGTGTCCGGTCATGTTGAGCAATGTCCTGTCCCCCGACTCCTGCCACCGTCTCCCCACTGATGACTGTGGACACCATTTCCTCCATCTCGTCCAGCTCCTCCTGTGGCGCAGGACTCCCACCTCCAGTCTGCATTGCTGCCTTCCGGTTGTTTGCGAGTTTCAACTTGGTTTTGCGCTTCACATCATTCCAGCACCTCTTGACCTCATCCATTGTCCTCTTCAGCACTCCGACTGCATTCACCTTGTCCACGATGGTCTGCCATATTCCATTTTTAGTTGCCAGTGACACAGTGGAGGTGACGAACAGTGATTGATGGTATTCTATCACCTCCGTTATCAGGATCCTGTTTTCCTGCGGACTGAACTTCGTCTTCCTCTTCTTCTTGTCCTTGCCCTTCCCTGTCCCCGAGGTCCCAGGCTGGTCCTCCGTGGGGCTTGTGGGGTTCTGGTTGTCCTCTGTACTTTCTCCGGCTGCCTCCATTGTGCTTCGCTATTGTTTGGCTTTTGTTGGTATGTTTTTTTCTACTTTTATGGTGCATTTTCCCGCATGACGCGTGGGAATTGCAGGCCTGTGGCTGGTTTTCGTAGATTTTTGTATCACGATTGGCATCATCGCTACTATTTTCGCGTTGGGGTTTCGCGTTTTTGCGGCGTCGCGTTGTTTTTAATGCGTTCATTTGACGCGTTGTCCTGTGACTATTGCATGGTACCGCCGTGTTGTGAATACCACGTTAACACGGAGTTGTTTTCCCGCGATGGACTGCGTTAAGCGTTAAGCTACACTTGCGGTAGTTATCACACGTTCTTGAGAATGTGCCCCCTAGTGTGCTTTTCATGTGATAATCTACAAATGTATATATTTGTAATGGATGGATTTTGACATGTGTGAAGAAGCTATTGTAGACTCTTAAAGAGAGAAGGTATCACAGAATATTGAGTTAGGTCTATAATGTTGTGGTGAAAGCATTCATCAAGTAGGTACACTACTCCCTGAGGAGTAGTAGGACCCTACCTTCTTCACCAGAGTGCCACATTCACCAACAGCAATTAGAAAGGGCATTAACGGTGAAACTCAGTCTGTAGGGCCTCCTTTAGGTAACCCACTTTCCCTGGATGTTCCTCAGACCAGAAACATACATGGCTTTTCTTCCTGGGCAGTCTCTACTGCTGAGCTAGGCAAGCTACTTCCCCGTCCCAGGAGACAGACCCTCAGTTACTGCAGCAGAAAGTGCAGACATCAGCTGATATCCCCTCATCTCTTGGAGACTGGCTGTCAGACAGACACCAGCCCTGGTCACACAGCAGTTCTTCCAGTACTCTGTTGAGCACTCCCTTCTTTGGTCATGAAGAGCTTGGAAGTGGAACATAGTGGGGTGGTTTGGTACCCGCTTTTATACACATCTTCCAGACGGGGAATGTGGATCCAATGTTCCAATCTTCAGAACCGCTCTGGTTTGGCTCCCTTGTCAAGTGTTCTTCTCAGCCTGCTTTCCAGACAGTATTTGTGTAAAGTCAGACTTCTCACAGCAGATGGCAATGGGGTTATTTCTAAGCAGAAACACCCACAACATGAACACTATGTAATGTGAAGTTTCTGAACTTGCCAGTCATCAGTCTTTTTGAGCACTAGTCAGGGAAAGACAAAAGGGCAGGTCTGACCTAGAAATGTGCTCACCTGTAGTCCACTGTCCCTATAAGAATGTACTTGGTGCACCCATTCAGGTCACAGGACAGGTACTGAACCAATCATTGTCAGGGACAGGCCGAGACCTCTGAGCATCTGCTAGATTAGCGTGACGCCAGAGAAAAAATAAAAGTCAGAATACCGGATTCACAAGCAGTCGCCCATTCAGGGCAGAGGAACATGCCTTTATTCTATACGGAGGACATTCCTGTTCCAACATACATCATATGCATTGTCCTAAAGGGGGAATTTGTGTCCAGCGTTTCTTGATTTATACCTGGGACACTGTGGAGTCATTCTGGAGTTTGATGGGGTACAGAGGGCCTGTGTGGCTGCTTACTGCTTGTTCCTTAGATTTCACAGGAGACCGCAGTGATTTCCCTGCCTTTTAGATGATCTTGCATCTAATTCCAGTTTTCTCCCACTTTGAGGAACATGTGTGATCGAAGAGTACCTACTATCCGCCACTGCGCGGGTGTTTCTACTGCTGTCTTGTAGCTGACTCTCAGCTCTCCTATTGTTAAGCCTTGGCTGCCTTTGCCACTTTGAATGTGTGCCATACAATCTTCTGACATTCCTCCTGCTTTTTTGAACCTTTACCCACCTTTCATTTGGTGAAAAGACATGCAGGCACAACTCCTTGTAAACTCAATATTTGCAAAGCAATAATTAATATTCCTTGAGAAGTGGTTCATCTTGTTCATATTTGTTTCTCTATGGATTTTGGATCATTTCACTTGCCTTTGCTTGTTTTTTCTTTATTATGATTTCTTATGCATCAATTCTGCACCAATTGCTTACATACCGCCTTCCTGTAATTTTGTCAAATGGAGTGGATAAAATTGCTTTCGCGAGTACACAAAAATGATGAATAAATATGTGCCTGAGTATTTGCTAAAATTTGATGAAAACAGTATTGAACAATTTGTGTCAGTCAATATCTTATTCGACTTAAAAAGTCATAAAAGTGCAATGTCACAATAATGTACATTGGCTATTAAGCTATTTCCTTATACATGCATCGATCACAAATGTAAAAATAATTTTACAATACATAAAATTCAAAACAATGACTATTAAGAGCTTTTCTTAATACTTAAGTTATTCATCATATTAACAGAAAATAAATCCTAAAACCATAGGGATAAAAGCTCAGTGCAGGTCATTAAAAATCTCATTTGCCTGTTTTACAATATAACTTCCTAGTACTCAAGGCACTTTGAATAAAATTACTACGGCCATACAACATATTTCTTACAAGAGCTGCCGCAGTGCCATCAGAGCTGGCCTGTACTGTTTAATATTGAATGATCATAATATCTGCACTAGATAGCATTTCCAAGCAACAGAATGTAATTTACAAAATAAGACAAAATGCAATATGCTTTGTTCTGAACAGTCATCACATAGGCATAGCATACAATTTTGCAGATTGATATGCACAACTGTGAAACAGGATGAGAAAATGCACAATGTTCACTCTGAAGCTTGTCAGGTAGAACCTGTGCTGGGGGTTCTTTACAAAAAGAAGTCAGAGCTCTGGCAGTCTACGGTCAGGGAATCCCCATGGGACATCATAAGGGGTCTTACATGATTCAATCATAAGTCTAATATATTCTCAGTGACTAAAATACAGCTGTTTAACCTTCTCTCTTGCTGTGACTCCCATGGATTTCGGATCTAGGAACAACTCTGGAACTACCAGTAAGAAAAAGGTCTCCTTTACATAGGCAAGCCAAGGGAAGCATAGCGCTTTATCCATTGACATACACTCCTTTGCTACAGTCCGTGAAAAATGTCTATCATAACAGTGGGTGAAGTTTAATTTGATCCCCAAGATAGGGCAACCCCAACTTGCTATGGCAGACATGCATGGAACACCCATGAAGGACTGATAACATACTTTGTAGAAAGTTATTCTCCACTTTCTGCTGGAGTTCCTCTCCTGAGTGACCCCCAAAGCCCAACTCCACAGGATACCACAGACAAACATGTAATCTTGCAGATGGTCAACAGATTCTTTAATGGGTTTATGACCTTTTTTAGAGGGACACCTGAATAAGGCCTCAATAAATAGGGAGAACAGCTGGTTCCTTACATTATGTAAATGACCCCAGCCCAGCAATGAGTGGAAAGAGACCCTCAAGTAGGTGAAAGTATTCACCAGCCCACGGTAGTAACATCAATATAATGATCTCTTTTTTGTATTTTTGGGCCCAGATATCATTGCAAACGATTTAGTTAGATTGGTGGACAAATCCAGATCTCATAAAACAAGTAAAACTGTCCAATAGGCCCTGGAGACCATTGGCAGTCCTGGCCAGCAGGACTGCGTTATCTGCATAGAGCGTGAGGGGGACAGGGCATTTGCTGTAGTGGGGCATATCTTTCCCAGTGCTCACCAAATAGTTGTCAAGTTGATTGATGTATTGATTTAGAGTAAGAAGAAACAGTGCCAGGACACACCCTTGGCAGACTACACTTTTAGAGTTGAGAGGCCCCTGTACACTCTCCATTTGGGCTATAACATACGCTTGCTGTAAGATCCATGTGAAGGTCTCTCATTAGGAAATTAGAGATTTCCTCACCCCATTTCCTCCATAATGGACCAGAGTTTTCACCTGCTTAGGTCTTTAAATGCTAGGCGTACAGCACCCGTTTTGGCTTTAGTATATTTTCCAATGAGCAGGTATAGGCGGAGGCACTGTTCTCTTGTTGATATACCATGGCAGAAGCGATACTGAACCTCCGAGAGGATTGTGTTCACTTCAGCCCAAGTTTCCAATCTAACCGACAGAACTCTTCCTAAAATGATGACTGTTGATGCATGCAGGGAGATTGGTCCATAACAAGTGTGTTCATTTTTCTCCCCTGTTTTGAAGATTGGAACCATTATGGCCTCAGACCATGAAGAAGGGATTCCATGTACAATGGCTGCCCTGATGACATCTGCTAATACAGGTGCCCACAAAGAGATATTACAGTTATATGCGTCCATAGGGACGCCGTCTGGGCCGGGGTCTTTCCAATGGGACTGCCCTTAACGGCACACGTGATCTTAGTGACCTCAATGGGAGGGTTAAGATTACGAAGACCTGGGAGATCAACTATAATATCATTATCCCCATTGTTATTATCTTCATGAGATATAGCATAGAGCTTGCAAAAATGTTCTGTCCACATGTGTGCCAATATTAAATATTCCACACTTGAGGTTAGTGACTCATTAAAACAAGCATCTGCAATGCAATAGGTCTCGCATTTACGCGAGTTTGTTCTATTGGCATTGTAAATGACAATGCCTTTTATTTATGTTTTTTTTTTTTTTAAAAAGGCATTGTCATTTACAATGCCAATAGCTGAAACTCTCGCAAATGCGAGACCTGTTGCATTCTAAATGCTTGACCCTCCTGCAGTAAGCGAAACTCATTAAAGAAAATAGTGCTCACAGATCAAAGAAGACGTACCATGTAACAACTGAAGTAAAAGGGCCAGTCCTCATGGGAAGTTACAAACGAAGAGAAGGCGGTACTAAGGAGGGACTAACAAGCCTAATAACGAATCAAAAGCCCGCATTTACGAAGGACAATGGCACATGCCAATGACAAATATGGGCAGAGAATGTACCTACTCCAATACAGCATGGCTCACAGATCAGCACATGCGCTGCCCAGGCTCGACCTAAAAAAGGAGGATAACAAATTTCCAGAATGCTCTACTATCCTTAGTTTCACCTGAAACCACTAGGGAATGCCAAGCCTGATCTCCTTCTTTCTGCAGTCCTAGACCTCATTATATGTCTTCCTACACCATCCTTACCCACACGCGGCTTCTTTTTGAGGCACCCATTTCATTCTGATGAGCTGCTGCACAAACACAATCAACCCTGTGGAGCTCAGTGCCTGTTGGGGCCCTGGAAGAGGTCATCAGGATTTCACACACTGAGACAAAGGAGTGTGAAATCCTAGTGGGCTCTGCACAGTCATCCAGACACACCCACCAGGCTTCTGAATTCAAGTGAAACAAAGCTTGGAGAAAGTGAATTGGCTCAATCGTCCTCCATTTAATTATTAAACCTTTGATCTTTGAATATTCCGGTTCCACGCCTTTTGATGTCTTCTGATGCGGGCCACCCCCCCAGTGCCATAAACATATGGATAGTGGTCGCTGGAACAATGACGTACAATGCTAAAATCAGACATCCAGACATTTTCTGGGACAAAAGAATAAAACCAATTGTACTTCCCATCCCACCGCCCATGAAAGTCGGTATCGATAATGGTCCTCAGATGCAATTACAAAATAGTGTTTTACTTGTAGGTTGTTTAAAGGTGCATCATATGGGTTATGTCTAAAATGTGTTATCCCAACCCCACCCCTCCCCCTGTGTTATTTCCAGGTTGTTAAGGGTGGTAAATTACATGTAATTATATTAAAATCACCTACCCATATGGTGGTGAAGGGCTAAGAACATTTAATTAGCTAGCTGCCAATTTCACAATCAAGATCATTAATAATGTCATTACAGCGATGATCAAAATTGTTATAATGCATAATTATCAAAAGAATGTTGGGCAGTTATGAGAACCGTGCATGCAGCAGCTGGAAATGAGGAGAGACAGTTTCACCCCTTATGATTGAATGGAGCTTTCAACTGATGCAACATTAGACAAACCCCTTTCTATGTAAAAGGGTGGGGGGCTCATGTCTCATGTCTCTTGGCAGCAAATTACATCAAATTCCCTTACAAATTTCACCCGCCACTAAAGATTGTTTAACTATGATCCAATCCCAGTCATATTCCAAGAGGAAAGGTGGATTTTGTTTCCATTGCTGCTCTTAGCCAAGGGCAAGTTAATTTGCATATCTGATTTAAATTCTGCACTCTTATTATTTAATAAATCAAGGTTTTTTATGAGAGGATATCAGGCTATTAAGAGTGATACTAAAATATAGGATGTTTTTATTATGTGAAATTGTTTAAATGATCCTGTTATGTATTTTGTTGGTTTAAGTTTAAACGAGTATGGTCTTAATAAACTAATTTCTTGAATCAAATCGAATTGAATCGATCACTAACCTCGGTTTTGAGATGGGAGTGATTTGTGCTTTAAATGCTCTAAATCAGGCCTGGGCGTAGTTCGTGGAGTTTCGCTACGTGGAACTCCGCGAAGTGACAAAAAAACTCCACGGAGTACCGCAAGTGGCGGAGTGCAGTGCGAACTGCCGTTCGCGCTGGTCTTCCTGCCGCTCGGGTAGTAATTTATCCAAGCGGCAGTTCGCGCTCACGAACTTACCTTTCGTGAGCAGGGAAAAAACTCCGCTGCACTGCACAGAGCGGAGTTTTCTGCACTCTGAGAGCTCCGCGGAGCGCGGAGTGCAGAAAACTCTGCAAACTCCATGAACGGAGCGGAGTTCACCGCCCAGGCCTACTCTAAATACAAATCCACATTGAGTAATGCTCAGAAAAGAACATCTTTTAAAGTATGAAATCCTCCATCAATGTTTGCAAAACTTCACGTGCAAACAAGGAATTTGATTTTATCTTTCAAATATTTTAAAGGTGTACATGCCACTATAATACAGGTATTATAATGCTATAAAACCTGTATACCTGACTCTTACTGTCCCCTAATGCCCATGGGGAGGTTCTAGAGGTATGACCATCACCCATGAGGCTGAGAGGTTTGCAATGCCACCAGATCATTGCATACTAAGGCAGATCATAGAGAGGCCCATCGAGGCCAGAGGCCTCCCAGCTCTCCCACAAGTTCCAGTTAGCTGTGTGCCCAAAGCCGAGGAGAGAGGGTGGTGGGAAGGGGAGGTGGGATAATGGGAGAAACGAGGCCATAAAAGTTAATGATGTTATTGCTTCAACAACGGTTGAAGGTGGTGGGAAGGAGAGAGCTTGGATAGCAGGTGTGGTACTTACAGTCATAGAGTAAATGACAGGAATCTACCCTTAAATATCAAAAGAGGTTGGTGTTAGGTTTGCTAAATGTATCTATCAAACCAAGGGGCATATTATCAAGGGCCGGCGATAAATATCGCAAAGCGCGCTTAGCGCTTGCATATTTATCGCCGGCTATCTCTGTAATTTATCGCCCGGTTAGCGCGTTATAAATGTATCTATCAAACCAAATTTCCAGCGTGATGCAACCCAGCAGATAGTAGTAGGTCTACAGCTAGGTTTTTGCACTATGAACACTCCTGTTTATCAAAAACCTTTTTTCAAGGCTTCTGATTGAGCCCCATCTTTCCTGTTTGAAATCAGTTCGTTTTTATGCCTTTACCATTCCTTTTGGGAGATCTTTGTTATGCTGCTACTTAGCATTCCCATAAGAAGTCTTTTTCCATTAACCCTTTTCCTCAAACAAGAATTCCACTTAAATATATTCACCATGCCATCTGTGAAAACATATGTACAAATTCCACAGACGAACAGCCATATTTGGAAAAACATTCATGCAACGCAACACAGCAAGCCACCTCGCTGCGCTGAATGAAAGGGCAGGATGCACCCTATTCAACATTGTACGTCACATTCCTGGCCTTTCCTAGCACTGGTGCACTTTTGGGTGCCTAGTGCTAATTCAGGCACCCTTGCACGCTGGTGTAAGGGTGCCTGCATTCTAGGCAGGATTGTTTTTGTTCAGGAGGTGACATAATAAACATGTTTCTCCTTGATACGCCCTCCCCTGGGAAGACGTAGGATTGTGACGTATTCCCAGGTCTACTACTAATGGTAACTCTGGGAATGTGCTAAAATACATAGGGAAATGCATGGGAACGCCCAAGCTCCACCCACGGAACGCCTCCCTGGGGCAGAGTAAAGCAAGGTAGCGATTTGGGCTGGCTTGCGTTGCTCCACATTTACCAAGCCACACAGGGCCACGCAAAGTGGACGTACGTGGCCTGGTAAATAGAATTTGAGGTTGTGCGTCGCCCTTGCACCCCCTTGCGAGGCGCAAGGGTGATGCAAGCCCATGATAAATAAGGCCTTTAGTTTGTAGTAGTAATTCCTCATGCACAGATACAAAATATTTTCACAAAGGCTATTATTAAAATTCCTCTGCTGCTAGCATTCATAGGTATGGTGCAAGTTTGAGTAGTGGTTTCTGTTCGGTCATGGACTACAGTTCTGTAAACTGCCAGGGGCAGGGGACATTTCATCACACACACCACCAATGGCTTCTTATGGTTGAACCCTTCATTCCCCAGTTAGCATCTATACATTTTCCTAATCACTACTCACTATCTCCCTACACTGGCACACTTTAGGCTGCCATGCGCCAATGTGCACACCCCTGCACTATAGTCCATAGGTGTGTGTGTTCTATAAGGAATAGTTTTTGTAATGTAAGGGAACCCTTCCAATTGTAAAGCAATCCTTCACACTTTTGCTGCTTTTTATGTGTGCTATACAATGCAGCATACATGCAAAGTAGGAAAAATGAGGAGAAATTAAAACATTTCTACACCTTACACCTCCCTCAAGGGAGATAGACTTTGGTGCAAATCCCTGCTTATAAATTCTTGTATATATGGATTTGCATGGTTGGTTGCATGGGAACACGCATGTACCACCCATGGAACGCCTCCTTGAAGCAAAGTAATGTAAAGTAGCGCATAGCACACCTTTGGGTTACTTTGGGAAACGATCCAACACAAATCCAGCTTGCGTTGGATAGTAAATCCCAGCATAACACTTTGAGGCATATTTACAAGCCTCTAATGCCACCGGAGTGTTACGTTTTATGACACTCCGGTGACGTTGTTCCATTCCCCGTATCTACAAGGTGGCGCTAAGCCACTTAACGTCCCTTAATGCCATCTTGTAAATATGTCCCTTTCCGCCGAAGTCTGCTGCGGCAAAGGAGCAGGCAATGGGTGTTGCTGTGGCCTTTCCACCACAACACCCATTGCTTTTTGACGCTGCCCCAGATTTACAAGGCCGGGGCAGCGCCAAAAACCAAGGCCAGGTAATACCTGGTCTTAGAATGGTGATTCGAGGAGAAATGATTAATTTCTCCTCTTTTTTTGCTCTTTCTATTTGTGCTGCATTCTGCATGCATGCCAGAGCGTTTCTAAATCAAAGGAATTGTGTCCATTAATACTGACCGGGGGGAGGAGAGCCTCGAATTTGAATACGAGAGTTCCACCCTCTTGGCAGATTTCCGCTGCAACAGCCCGTGAAATATTTGTAAACCAGATCCTAAGGTGGTTTTCCACATCTCCTCATTACCTCTGAAAAATTATTGATTTTTCATTACGAGTCTGCTTGTCTGATCAAATCCACATCCAGGTGGATCCAAGCCCGAAAATCATTGGGAAGTTTATTTGGAAAATCAGATTCCAATTTGGTTTTATTTATTTATAAAGTTTTATATAGCGCGAACATGACCCACGGGGGTATCAGAGCGCTTTACAATATACAGTTGTTGAGCGTTAGATGGTTGAGGTAGTATACATAGATTCGGTATTCGCCATTCAATTCAAAAGAGGTAGATAGGAGTATATGGGTAGCATAGGTGACTAGTAGTCATCAAGGAATGATCCACGAGGGAATCAGAGCGCTTTACAATACACAGTTACTACATATTAGGTGGTTGAGGTAGTATACATACATTCGATATTCGTCATTCAGTACAAAAGAGGTAGACAGTAGTATAAGGGTAGCATAGGAGACTGGTAGACATCATAGAGTTAAAGTCTTAGGATGTAAATTTGTTCATTAGGAGCAGTTTTACTTCTTTTTTGAAGGAGATAAAGGAAGTGATCCCGCGAACCACTGGAGGTAGGAAGTTCCAAATCTTTGGAGCGATCCCTGAGAATGCTCTGCAACCAGTTCTCTTTTTGTGGAAGGATTGTGGTTTCAGTAGTAGTGAACTCGCACTACGCAATTGTCTGCATCCTCCTGATCGCACAAGCTTTCGTGCTAAGTAACTGGGGGTATTGCTATGCAGGGCTTTGTGGGTCATGGAGGCGATCTTTAGGTGTATTCTTGCCTCGTAGGGTAGCCAGTTCAGAGCTTTCAAGGTTGGAGAAATGTGGTTATTTCTTTTAGTTCCTGAGACCAGTCTGGCCGCAGCGTTAAGCGAAGCCCTCAGCGGGGCAAGCTTGTATTTGGGGAGACCGCATAGAGTGGTGCTTCCATAGTCCAATCTTGGTAGCACTAGGGCTTGTACCACCATTTTTAGGATTAAGTCGTATTTATTGGAAGGAGGTCAAGGTACACAGCTTACTGCCTACATCCATCGGCCGGCAGGGCAAATCATCAGTAGCCATACACAGCGATCATGCCACAACCCGGAGGCCGGCCGCATAAGAGGTCAAAATGCAGTAGAAGAAGCGTGTCCCTTCCGAGTTTTAACCCAAGAACCAGGGAAATCAAGAACAAAGAAGAAAAACCCCCCTCCCTCCCTTCCCGCCACCCCCCACCCCGAACCGATGTGCTGAGGATGGTCACTGGAGGACCCAATGTAAGGGTTAGGTATCATTTAGCTATGGAGGGGGTCTCTGACTCGGGCTGTGTTTCGGTGAGCCGCAGGAGGCGGAGGTATTTTGGGCATGTCACCGCGTTCATTTCCGTCGTTAGCAGGGACAGTAATGGGCACCATATGGTGCGGAAGGAATCTGCAGAGTTCGTGAGGGTAGCTTGGATACGTTCCATGCCTACGATGAACCACAGTTTATGTAGCCATCCCGTGTGGGTCGGTCTGGTCTGTGTGCCCCATAAGGAAAGAATGTGCTGTACAGCTGCTCCCATGGCTAAACCGATTTGTTTCCCTCGTATCGACTTCAGTGGGTACATGAGTGGGTTGGGTAGCCCTAAAAGTGTATAGGCGGGGAGTCGGGGAATTTCGGTCTCAAAGTGTCTATCTATGTCGTCCAGAATATCTTTCCAGTAGTCTGTCACTTCTGTGCATTCCCACAGTATGTGGGTCAAGGTACCCTCCACATCACAGCCCCGCCAGCACGTCGGGCTGCGGTCTGGGTTCCCTTTATGTAGTCTGGCTGGGGTCAAGTACCAGTATGTGACCACCTTGATTGACGTTTCCCGACTGGCCGTGTTACGGGCCGTGTGATTGGCTCGGAAAGAGATATCACGCCATTCTTTCGCCGTGAGATCTCTCCCAATTTCCTTTGCCCAGCGCCGTTGTCCCGCCGAGGGCGAGAAGGGGGTCTGCGGATGAAGCATGTTGTATAATTCGGAGATCATCTTCTTATCAGACGTTTTCGTTAAGAGCCATCTCTCATAACTTGTGAGCTTCCTGCTGACCAGCGGTCGCACGTCCGGGTGGAGGAGCCAGTGGCGAATTTGAAAGTATTGAAAGTGGTGTGGGGCCGTAATGTCGTAGGATAGTTTTGCCTCGGTGAAGGAGAGGAACCCTTCTAGGTTAAAGAGATGGCCCGCTGATTTACAATCCGTAGCCAGCCACTGCGGAAATGCCCGTTCTTCTAATCCAGGGATAAACTCTGGGTTATCGAATAAGGGTGTCAATGGTGATGGGAAGGATGTGAGACCTCGTTTTACGGCCATCATATCCCACACGCGTAATAGCGTGCTCGTGATGGGGGAGCCCCTAAGATTTGGTGGTCTATCTGACCACTTCAAGAACGGCACCTTCCACAACGAGAGATTCGCGAGCGCCCTATCTTGGAACAGCCATCTCTTTTCAGATTCTGGTCTGCTCCATTCTACTAGGTGCCTAAGTTGAGATGCTTTAAAGTATTCTAGGAAGTTCGGGATGCCTAACCCTCCTTCGTCAGGAGGTCTGTGGGAGAGGTCCCTGCGCATCCGAGGTCGTGCCCCAGCCCAGATAAAGTGCTGTACTGCTCCCTGTATCTTGTGAAGGGTTCCCGGCGGGGGCCAGGCCTGTATGGTCTGGAAGATATAGAGTGCTTTGGGTAGGATACTCATCTTTATTGCTGCAATCCGGCCGAGGAGAGATATCGAATGTTTTTGCCATTGTCGGAGGCATGTCTGGATGTGGGAGAGGAGCCTGGCATAATTCTGTGTGACCGTTCTCGGGACAGAGGGAGCTAGCTCTATCCCCAGGTAAGTGATTGCATCGCAAGTTTGGAGTTCTCCATAGGACGGGCGTCCCGTCCCTGGTAAGTCTGCATTACGGCCCAGATGCAGGATCGTGGATTTCCCCATATTGATCTTAAAACCGGAAACCCTGCCAAAGGAGGTCAGTTCCCGCAGGAAAGCCGGTACTGAACGCTCAGGTGACTCCAAGGTTGCCAAAATGTCATCGGCATATAGGCTCACTGTATGTCTTTCCCCTCCGAATGGGATTCCAGAAATGTCGGGGTTGTCTCTGATTTTCGGCGCTAAGGGCTCCACATATAGCGCAAAGAGCAGGGGTGACAGCGGGCACTCCTGTCTCGTGCCCCGTTGGATTTCAAAGGGCTTGGAGGCTGTGCCATTCACCCTTACCGTGGCTTTGGGCGCGTCATAGCAGCTCGCTACCCAAGCCCTAAACCGCTCCCCAATGCCGAAGTGGGTTAGTGTATTATCTAGAAAGCCCCAGTCGTCCCGGTCAAAGGCCTTTTCAGCATTGACCGACAGCAACAAGGCGTTCATCTTAGTACGGTGGGCTTTATCTATCAGATGTAGTATTCGTTTGGTATTGTCACTACTCTGACGGTTGTGAATGAAGCCGGCTTGGTCTGGTTCGATAATACCAGGTAGGCGCGGACCCAGTCTGGCTGCCAGGACCCCAGTAAAGAGCTTTAAATCTAGGTTGAGGAGGGAAATCGGGCGGTAGGAGCTACATTGGGTCGCATCTTTCCCGGGTTTGGGGATAACTACGATATCGGCGGCCAGCATATCAGAGGGAATGGTTCCCGGACCCTGGAAGGAATTAAAAAGGCGCGTTAAAATTGGGGCAAGGAGTGGGCAGAGGGCTTTATAAAATCCCGCCGAGAAGCCGTCCGGGCCCGGCGATTTCAATGGTTTGAGGCGGGAGATGGCGCGTATCACTTCCTCAGTGCGAATGGGCGCATCCAGTGCGTCCACACCCGTAGAGTCCAGCGCCATTGTGGCGGCTCCCTGGAGATAGGCCTCCCCCTCGTTGTGCACGTGTGAGGCCTTGCTGTAAAGGGTGGAATAGAAGCCCCTAAAGACTTCCGTGATCTCTTCGTCTCGTTCCACTGTCTCCCCCCCCCGGTTGTCTGAAGCGCCGATATCTTTGCGCGCTGGACACGGGCCCTAAGCTTGCTAGCTAGGAGACGCCACCGTTTTATCGCCCCCTACATAATAAGTATGCTTGAGCTGGAGGGCCGCGTACTCGGCTCTGTCCAGATCCAGTGCTGCCAATTGCGCCATCGCCGCTTTCACTTGACGCCATATCCTGGGGGCGCAGTTGCGGCTGTGTATCCGCTCTAGCTCCACCACCCGGGCCGTAAGCAGTTCTCTTTTGTCTCTGCGTTCCCTGGCATCAGCCGCGGAGATGGCGATCAACTCACCTCACACCACGGCCTTGAGAGCCCCCCAGATTGCCGTGAGGGGTGTACCCGGAATATAATTCCTTGCCAGGTATTCAGTGATACATTTGTGGAGCTGTTGAGGCACCCCTTGCCTCTGAAGCAAATTTTTCCCTGAATCGCCACCTCCCCGGCGGTCTGCTCATGGCGGGCAATGAAAGGGTCATGGTCACTGCGTCGTGATCTGAGAGTGCCGCTGGGGTAATGTTCACCGTGTCCACTAGGGCCGTCAGGTCGGTAGACCCTACAAAGTGATCTAGTCTGGCGTAGGTATGGTGTGCATGGGAATAGTAGGAATATTGCGTGGTGTGTGGGTGAGCCGCCCTCCATATATCCTCCAGGCCCCTATCTCTCAACCAGGCCTTCCGTCGTGGATATCGCCCCTGTTTGTCCGTAGCGCTGGCCGGACCGGTCCTTCTCCGCGTCCATGACTAGGTTCAGATCCCCTCCCACCACTACTCTCTTGGCGTGTGTGCAAAGTGTCTCTGACAGTGCCGCTGTTAGAAATTGTTCCTGTCCTGTGTTGGGAGCATATAGGGAGCCTACCACCAGAGGAACCCCCCCACCCAGAGTGTGCGGGCTAGAAGACGGCCTTTTATCTCTGCCACTTTATCACCCACCGTACCCTGGAATGATTTGGCAATTAATATGGCTACCCCGGCCTTCTTCGCTGATGTGGAAGAATAGAATTGTTGGGGAAAGACTCGGGACCTCATCCGGTGCCAATCTTTGGGGAGGAGGTGAGTCTCCTGCAGCAGACACACAGACGCCCCTGAATTTTCTGGTAGGACAGTACAGCCCTTCTCTTAATGGGGTTGTTCAGCCCCTTCACATTAAGGGTGAGAATTTGAAGTGTGTGATTTGTCATGAGAAGTAGTCACCAGCAGCGCGCTGAGTCTGGGGGGATACCATCTCCTCAGCACCATAGTGATGGTCGTAAGCCCTGAAGTCAGCCCCTGGTGCTGCGGAATGATAAGCGGACCCCGCCCCTAGCAGCACACCGGTTCTTCCCACCCTCCCCTCCCCTCCCTCGCCCCCAACCCTGACCCGCTCATGCCCAAATGTCCCCTTTCCCCCCCTCCCTCCCTCCCAGAACCTACCCAATCCCTCCCTAACCCCAACCAAAAAACCCCCAAAGTTCGTCAATGTCCAGCGCCCATCATATCGAGATGTGGGCATGTGGAAAACAGAGATCGGGGTGTGTGTGTGGACCAAGTGTCCCCGGCTCCCCGCTCCCGGCCCCCCCCGGCCCGTGCATTGTGAGTGCCGTGTGTCCCTTGTGTGAAAATTAAGGGCAGGTCGCTGAAGCGGTATCTTTCAAAACTGCCTCTAGGGCCGCTTGTCTCTCTTGCGCCACGGTGTCTGGGTCCGGTCGTGCCTCTAGTTTGGGAGAACGTCGGCGTCCCACCCTTTGCCATCCAGCTCCGGAGGGCCTCCGCGTAGAACCAGGCGACTCATCCGTGTTTTGTGCTTCCAGGCCAAGGATCTTACAAGTGTCCTGGAGGGACCTGAGTTGGTGAAGTTGGCCATTCCATTTAAATATGAGGCGAAAAGGGTGGCCCCAGGAGTACGCCACCCCTTGCTCTCGCAGATGCGTAGTAGCTTCTTTGAAGGCTTTCCTCTTTTGTAGTGTTATGGAGGCGAGGTCCTGGTAGAGAGCTACGGAATGCCCTTGATAGCTGAGGGGTTGTTTCGATCGCGTCTCTCTCAGTATACGTTCTTTGAGAGGGTAATCCGGGAGAAAGGCCAGAATGTCCGGAGGGGGGGCAGGGGCCCGTCTCGGCAAGCCCACCCGGTGAGCTCGGTCAATGCGGACTTCGAAGTCTTGCGGTTCCCCTAAAATGTCCCTAAACAGCCCTTGCAAGTAGCGGGTTATGTCTGGCCCTTCCGTCTTCGAAGGGACCCCTCTGACACGGATGTTGTTTCGTCGTGAGCGATTTTCGAGGTCCTCCGCATGGGCTTGTAGGTCTATTTGTTGGTCTCGGAGACAAATTACCTCCTGTTGAAGTTGTGCGAGCTCTTCGCCCGTGGCTTGCTCTCGGTCTTCAAGCGCTGCAACTCTCTTCCCTACTGCGTCGACATCCCGGTGGATTTCTTTCACCTCTCCTGCTACTTCGCACTTGAGCGTTTGGAAGTCCTCGTGGAGGGTGTTGAATAGGGATTCTAGAAAAGAGCGGGTGATCGGGACCTCGCCGACTTCGGAGTCTGCGGGGGTCTCGGGGCTGGGGGTGTTCTGCTTCCCCTCTCGCCAGCTAGGGAGCTTTTTGTGAGCATCTCCTTCACCGATCTCTCCCCTTTCTTCTTGACCGATGCCATCGCCGGTCCACACCGTAGTTTGGGGTCGTTCCTGGCTGCCGACCCCACCCTGGGGCACATGAATGGCACACTCAAAACAAAGTGCGGCTCCCCTCTGGCCGGCACCGCAGCGCCCCGCCCGACCCGACTTCCCCCGGTCCCGGTGCTTGACTGTGTGGGAAGCGCCTCCTCAGGGGCCTAAGGCGATTGGGGAGGTCCCCCTCTCTTCCTCTCAATGCAGGGGCCTCTGGTGCTCTCGGCGTATGGACTCCGAGGATGGCCTACTCTCTTTCCCCTCTCTGGCGCTCCCCGTCGTCCTTTCCCACCTGGCAAGGGTCCCAGCCGTTGGCGAAGCCCCTCTCGACCGCCACTCCAGTCCTCCTTCTCCCGGCTGCCTGTCTGGGTCCTGGCGCACTTCGTTCTTCTGGGGCTCTGTTCTGGGCAATTTCACGGTAGACCCCCGCATTGGGCCCCCATGCTTGTTTCCGGTCCAGGGAAGACATGGCTTGGCAGTTCGGGCTGGACTGTTCCCATGAGGCACAGGGTCAGACTGATTTGCATATGGCCATGTCTGAACTGGGGTGGTGGAGTGAGCTAAAGAATGATGATGGATTAAACCCAGATCAGTTGACTGGGGGTGAGTGTTTGATTTGCTCTAACGCTCCGTCCATCATCCCCTTTGGTATCGCTTTGTTCGCCCTAAGTTGGCAGGGTATGCCCAGACGTGGGTCCCTTGCTCACTTTGCCACTGGATTCAAGATAGCCTGGCTGATGAGGGGTTTGAACCCGAAACCGGTCCCAGGATGCTTGTTTCCTTCCAGGGAAGACATGGCTTGGCAGTTCGGGCTGGACTGTTCCCATGAGGCACAGGGTCAGACTGATTTGCATATGGCCATGTCTGAACTGGGGTGGTGGAGTGAGCTAAAGAATGATGATGGATTAAACCCAGATCAGTTGACTGGGGGTGAGTGTTTGATTTGCTCTAACGCTCCGTCCATCATCCCCTTTGGTATCGCTTTGTTCGCCCTAAGTTGGCAGGGTATGCCCAGACGTGGGTCCCTTGCTCACCTTGCCACTGGATTCAAGATAGCCTGGCTGATGAGGGTTTTGAACCCGAAACCGGTCCCAGGATGCTTGTTTCCGGTCTAGGGAAGACATGGCTTGGCAGTTCGGGCTGGACTGTTCCCATGAGGCACAGGGTCAGACTGATTTGCATATGGCCATGTCTGAACTGAGGTGGTGGAGTGAGCTAAAGAATGATGATGGATTAAACCCAGATCAGTTGACTGGGGGTGAGTGTTTGATTTGCTCTAACGCTCCGTCCATCATCCCCTTTGGTATCGCTTTGTTCTCCCTAAGTTGGCAGGGTATGCCCAGACGTGGGTCCCTTGCTCACTTTGCCACTGGATTCAAGATAGCCTGGCTGATGAGGGGTTTGAACCCGAAACCGGTCCCAGGATGCTTGTTTCCGGTCCAGGGAAGACATGGCTTGGCAGTTCGGGCTGGACTGTTCCCATGAGGCACAGGGTCAGACTGATTTGCATATGGCCATGTCTGAACTGGGGTGGTGGAGTGAGCTAAAGAATGATGATGGATTAAACCCAGATCAGTTGACTGGGGGTGAGTGTTTGATTTGCTCTACGCTCCGTCCATCATCCCCTTTGGTATCGCTTTGTTCGCCCTAAGTTGGCAGGGTATGCCCAGACGTGGGTCCCTTGCTCACTTTGCCACTGGATTCAAGATAGCCTGGCTGATGAGGGTTTTGAACCCGAAACCGGTCCCAGGATGCTTGTTTCCGGTCCAGGGAAGACATGGCTTGGCAGTTCGGGCTGGACTGTTCCCATGAGGCACAGGGTCAGACTGATTTGCATATGGCCATGTCTGAACTGGGGTGGTGGAGTGAGCTAAAGAATGATGATGGATTAAACCCAGATCAGTTGACTGGGGGTGAGTGTTTGATTTGCTCTAATGCTCCGTCCATCATCCCCTTTGGTATCGCTTTGTTCGCCCTAAGTTGGCAGGGTATGCCCAGACGTGGGTCCCTTGCTCACTTTGCCACTGGATTCAAGATAGCCTGGCTGATGAGGGTTTTGAACCCGAAACCGGTCCCAGGATGCTTGTTTCCGGTCCAGGGAAGGCATGGTTTGGCAGTTCTGGCTGGACTGTTCCCATGAGGCACAGGGTCAGACTGATTTGCATATGGCCATGTCTGAACTGGGGTGGTGGAGTGAGCTAAAGAATGATGATGGATTAAACCCAGATCAGTTGACTGGGGGTGAGTGTTTGATTTGCTCTAACGCTCCGTCCATCATCCCCTTTGGTATCGCTTTGTTCGCCCTAAGTTGGCAGGGTATGCCCAGACGTGGGTCCCTTGCTCACTTTGCCACTGGATTCAAGATAGCCTGGCTGATGAGGGTTTTGAACCCGAAACCGGTCCCAGGATGCTTGTTTCCGGTCCAGGGAAGACATGGCTTGGCAGTTCGGGCTGGACTGTTCCCATGAGGCACAGGGTCAGACTGATTTGCATATGGCCATGTCTGAACTGGGGTGGTGGAGTGAGCTAAAGAATGTTGATGGATTAAACCCAGATCAGTTGACTGGGGGTGAGTGTTTGATTTGCTCTAACGCTCCGTCCATCATCCCCTTTGGTATCGCTTTGTTCGCCCTAAGTTGGCAGGGTATGCCCAGACGTGGGTCCCTTGCTCACTTTGCCACTGGATTCAAGATAGCCTGGCTGATGAGGGTTTTGAACCCGAAACCGGTCCCAGGATGCTTGTTTCCGGTCCAGGGAAGACATGGCTTGGCAGTTCGGGCTGGACTGTTCCCATGAGGCACAGGGTCAGACTGATTTGCATATGGCCATGTCTGAACTGGGGTGGTGGAGTGAGCTAAAGAATTATGATGGATTAAACCCAGATCAGTTGACTGGGGGTGAGTGTTTGATTTGCTCTAACGCTCCGTCCATCATTCCCTTTGGTATCGCTTTGTTCGCCCTAAGTTGGCAGGGTATGCCCAGACGTGGGTTCCTTGCTCACTTTGCCACTGGATTCAAGATAGCCTGGCTGATGAGGGGTTTGAACCCAAAACCGGTCCCAGGATGCTTGTTTCCTTCCAGGGAAGACATGGCTTGGCAGTTCGGGCTGGACTGTTCCCATGAGGCACAGGGTCAGACTGATTTGCATATGGCCATGTCTGAACTGGGGTGGTGGAGTGAGCTAAAGAATGATGATGGATTAAACCCAGATCAGTTGACTGGGGGTGAGTATTTGATTTGCTCTAACGCTCCATCCATCATCCCCTTTGGTATCGCTTTGTTCGCCCTAAGTTGGCAGGGTATGCCCAGACGTGGGTCCCTTGCTCACCTTGCCACTGGATTCAAGATAGCCTGGCTGATGAGGGTTTTGAACCCGAAACCGGTCCCAGGATGCTTGTTTCCGGTCTAGGGAAGACATGGCTTGGCAGTTCGGGCTGGACTGTTCCCATGAGGCACAGGGTCAGACTGATTTGCATATGGCCATGTCTGAACTGAGGTGGTGGAGTGAGCTAAAGAATGATGATGGATTAAACCCAGATCAGTTGACTGGGGGTGAGTGTTTGATTTGCTCTAACGCTCCGTCCATCATCCCCTTTGGTATCGCTTTGTTCTCCCTAAGTTGGCAGGGTATGCCCAGACGTGGGTCCCTTGCTCACTTTGCCACTGGATTCAAGATAGCCTGGCTGATGAGGGGTTTGAACCCGAAACCGGTCCCAGGATGCTTGTTTCCGGTCCAGGGAAGACATGGCTTGGCAGTTCGGGCTGGACTGTTCCCATGAGGCACAGGGTCAGACTGATTTGCATATGGCCATGTCTGAACTGGGGTGGTGGAGTGAGCTAAAGAATGATGATGGATTAAACCCAGATCAGTTGACTGGGGGTGAGTGTTTGATTTGCTCTAACGCTCCGTCCATCATCCCCTTTGGTATCGCTTTGTTCGCCCTAAGTTGGCAGGGTATGCCCAGACGTGGGTCCCTTGCTCACTTTGCCACTGGATTCAAGATAGCCTGGCTGATGAGGGTTTTGAACCCGAAACCGGTCCCAGGATGCTTGTTTCCGGTCCAGGGAAGACATGGCTTGGCAGTTCGGGCTGGACTGTTCCCATGAGGCACAGGGTCAGACTGATTTGCATATGGCCATGTCTGAACTGGGGTGGTGGGAGTGAGCTAAAGAATGATGATGGATTAAACCCAGATCAGTTGACTGGGGGTGAGTGTTTGATTTGCTCTAACGCTCCGTCCATCATCCCCTTTGGTATCGCTTTGTTCGCCCTAAGTTGGCAGGGTATGCCCAGACGTGGGTCCCTTGCTCACTTTGCCACTGGATTCAAGATAGCCTGGCTGATGAGGGGTTTGAACCCGAAACCGGTCCCAGGATGCTTGTTTCCGGTCCAGGGAAGACATGGCTTGGCAGTTCGGGCTGGACTGTTCCCATGAGGCACAGGGTCAGACTGATTTGCATATGGCCATGTCTGAACTGGGGTGGTGGAGTGAGCTAAAGAATGATGATGGATTAAACCCAGATCAGTTGACTGGGGGTGAGTGTTTGATTTGCTCTAACGCTCCGTCCATCATCCCCTTTGCTATCGCTTTGTTCGCCCTAAGTTGGCAGGGTATGCCCAGACGTGGGACCCTTGCTCACCTTGCCACTGGATTCAAGATAGCCTGGCTGATGAGGGTTTTGAACCCGAAACCGGTCCCAGGATGCTTGTTTCCGGTCTAGGGAAGACATGGCTTGGCAGTTCGGGCTGGACTGTTCCCATGAGGCACAGGGTCAGATTGATTTGCATATGGCCATGTCTGAACTGTTGTGGTGGAGTGAGCTAAAGAATGATGATGGATTAAACCCAGATCAGTTGACTGGGGGTGAGTGTTTGATTTGCTCTAACGCTCCGTCCATCATCCCCTTTGGTATCGCTTTGTTCGCCCTAAGTTGGCAGGGTATGCCCAGACGTGGGTCCCTTGCTCACTTTGCCACTGGATTCAAGATAGCCTGGCTGATGAGGGTTTTGAACCCGAAACCGGTCCCAGGATGCTTGTTTCCGGTCTAGGGAAGACATGGCTTGGCAGTTCGGGCTGGACTGTTCCCATGAGGCACAGGGTCAGACTGATTTGCATATGGCCATGTCTGAACTGGGGTGGTGGAGTGAGCTAAAGAATGATGATGGATTAAACCCAGATCAGTTGACTGGGGGTGAGTGTTTGATTTGCTCTAACGCTCCGTCCATCATCCCCTTTGGTATCGCTTTGTTCGCCCTAAGTTGGCAGGGTATGCCCAGACGTGGGTCCCTTGCTCACTTTGCCACTGGATTCAAGATAGCCTGGCTGATGAGGGGTTTAAACCCGAAACCGGTCCCAGGATGCTTGTTTCCGGTCCAGGGAAGACATGGCTTGGCAGTTCGGGCTGGACTGTTCCCATGAGGCACAGGGTCAGACTGATTTGCATATGGCCATGTCTGAACTGGGGTGGTGGAGTGAGCTAAAGAATGATGATGGATTAAACCCAGATCAGTTGACTGGGGGTGAGTGTTTGATTTGCTCTAACGCTCCGTCCATCATCCCCTTTGGTATCGCTTTGTTCGCCCTAAGTTGGCAGGGTATGCCCAGACGTGAGTCCCTTGCTCACTTTGCCACTGGATTCAAGATAGCCTGGCTGATGAGGGTTTTGAACCCGAAACCGGTCCCAGGATGCTTGTTTCCGGTCCAGGGAAGACATGGCTTGGCAGTTCGGGCTGGACTGTTCCCATGAGGCACAGGGTCAGACTGATTTGCATATGGCCATGTCTGAACTGGGGTGGTGGAGTGAGCTAAAGAATGATGATGGATTAAACCCAGATCAGTTGACTGGGGGTGAGTGTTTGATTTGCTCTAACGCTCCGTCCATCATCCCCTTTGGTATCGCTTTGTTCGCCCTAAGTTGGCAGGGTATACCCAGACGTGGGTCCCTTGCTCACCTTGCCACTGGATTCAAGATAGCCTGGCTGATGAGGGTTTTGAACCCGAAACCGGTCCCAGGATGCTTGTTTCCGGTCTAGGGAAGACATGGCTTGGCAGTTCGGGCTGGACTGTTCCCATGAGGCACAGGGTCAGATTGATTTGCATATGGCCATGTCTGAACTGTTGTGGTGGAGTGAGCTAAAGAATGATGATGGATTAAACCCAGATCAGTTGACCGGGGGTGAGTGTTTGATTTGCTCTAACGCTCCGTCCATCATCCCCTTTGGTTTCGCTTTGTTCTGCCCTATTTTAAGACAGTCCGGTATGGACCCTTGTCTCAGAGAGGCGTTTACGATCTTTGACCAAAGGGGTAGAATAGAGGTTTTTATCATTTTGAATAAAGAAGGAGGTAAGGGTCCGAGAAGTGATTTGAGGAGTTAATCGTTAGAAGAGTGTTATAGATTTCTTGTTCAGGGATGGGCGAGAAGGTGTGCTAAGAGGCATTGTTTTTTGGGATTTCCGTCGGAGTACTAAAATGGACCTTGATCTGAGAGTGAAATTTAGCATCAAGGGCCATAGTTTGTGGGAGGGCCTTCTTAGTTTGGATGTCGAGTTCAATGGATTTTGTTTTTTCTAGGAAGAAATTGGCAAGCTCATCGCAGTTAGGTGTAGCCGAATCGCTTGGTTCCATGGAGTTAGGCTTGTTGCGCGCTTGTTGTTTGACGATTTCGAATAGTTTTTTGGGGCGGTTTTTGGTTTGGTTCAGCTGGGATTTGAAAAAGTCTGCCTTAGCCTTTAGGATCTTCCTGTTGTATGAATTCCTCAGCACTCTGAGTTGATATAGGTGCTCAATGGAGGGTGCTGATTTCCATAGTCGCTCCGCTGATCTTAGCTTGCGCCGATCCGAGTTCAGGTTCTCATTGAACCATGGTTTGGAGATTTTGGAGGAAACGTTTTTTCTTGGAGGGGCACTGCAGAGTCAAGAATTTCAAGCATAGTGGAATTGTAAAAGACTGTGAGGTCATGGACGTGAGCCATGTCTGTCGTGGGGATCAGGGCGGAGTTGCATCGGTTTACCAGGTCGATGGGGTTGATGTTTTGTATATTCCTTTTCCATTGTTTTGTTTTTGTGGGTTGGCCCCTTTTTGGAGTTACCTCGATATTGATGGAGAAGAAAATGCTATAATGGTCTGTCCAGTCACATGGGGTGATGGATTCTAATGATACAGTGTTCGTTTTAGCTATGATGAGGTTTAGTGTCTCTCCCTTGTTGTGGGTTGGACTGTCACAGAATTGGGACAGATCCTGATTTGACAGAAAGGATTTAAGACAGCTTACACCATGATCGCTTGAGTTGTTCCAATGGAGATTGAAGTCGCCCAGGAAAATCTGTGGCACTTGTGAGTTGTCATTGGATGTAATGACTTCCATTAGCTCATCGATGAACGTCAGATTATCACCCGGGGGGTGGTAAAGTATGTGAAGTTTGCAGGCGAGGCGCTTGTCATCAGAGATGTTGATACAGAGATATTCGCAGGAGGATAAAGAGATGGAGTCTGCTTGATTGACTGCGATTGTGTTTCGATAAATGCAGGCTAGCCCGCCACCGGGTTGCATGTTTCTGTCTAGGCGAATTAGGCCGTGACTAGGAGGTACCAGTAGGTCTAGGATGGGAGAGGAGGAACTATTTAGCCACGTTTCGGTAAGGACGATAATGTCAAGATCATTCGCGAGGATGAGGTCGTAAATGTCAGGGGCATGTTTGCTAGCAGATCTGCAATTGATGAGTGCACACTTCATCTTGCTAGTCGAATGGGGGGGAGTAGTATGCACTATGTCGATATTAGTGAGGTTTTCTCTATTAATGGATCAGTAGTTGTGTGTGGGTTCTCTGAAGGGGTTGGTTTGAATGGATTGGATAGTGCCACAACGAGACTCACTGTTGCCTGTCGGGCTGGCATAGGATATGCAGAGGTCATGTATGTCATTGTCAGATAGTTCAGCAGTTGCCCTCCTAGGACGAGATGGGTCATTGGGGGAAGGTATCTTATACTGTCTGGTGTCCTCGAGGTGTGAGTTCTTGGCGATATATCTGCTAGTTTGGTGACTGATTCGGTTCACGGTGACCCTAGTGGCTCTGTGTGTGTTTAGGAGTTCTTTGGTGATGGTTGATAGATTTTGCATTTCAGCCTTGAGATGGGATAGGCCGCTGGCTAACTCATTGAATCGTACAATCCAGTCAGAATTGGGATAATTAGATGTGTGTGTAGGTGTGTGTTCTATTATAGAGGGAGGTCGGCAAGTCAGGTTTGGTTGCATCGGTATCTCGTTATCTGGTTGCCTGGGAAAAACGTTATTAGGGATCGATGGGGTTAATTGATCATGGGTGTTTGTTGTAAGGTCCGAATCAGTGTGGGGGAAGGCCTTGGGATGTGACCGCATGATAGGGGCTGATGCATGTGATCGGGGTATGGTCAATGAGTGGTGAGTTTGTATGAGCGGAGTGAGTATCAGGGGTGTTGGGAGCCGATCAGATATCGGGGTAGGCGGTAGGTCATGGGGAGCTATGCATGCCAGCTCAGGTGGAGATGGGGAAAGAGGGATGTCGTGGGTAGAGTCCAGGTTGGTGAATTCTCCCTTGGACATCAGGGATATCAGTGGTGTGTCTGCAGTGTGGTGGCCGGTAGCTAAGAGTAACCCTGTCCCTCCTGGGCCAAGGGATCCAGGTGTGGTTGAGACCGATGTGACGGAGGGGTAGTGTTCATTGGGGGTGTGGAGAGATTTTGGTTCCATTGAATTTGTTCTGGGAATTTGTAGTAGAGTTGGGGTGTAATCCGGATAATCAGAAAGAGTAGTGGCGGGGGTGTGATTTTCTTGCTGTTCGCTGCTTTCTTGAGAGTAGGGAAGATCATGTCTATGGTAGCGAGATTGAAATTAGAGGCTTGTATAAGGATATTACCGTTGTTGTATATGGAGATGGTAGCATTCGCAGGGCAGAAGTCCGACGTGGCTACCGACAGTTTGAGGGCATGCAGGTTTTTTTGACATTGGAGATTCGGAGCATGGAGTAGAAGGTATTTCTCCACTGAGCACGTGTTTTTGTGTAGAAGATGAGGTTGTTCGATAGTAAGCCTTTGCTGATGCAGAAGTAGGGATCTGAAATGAGAGTCTCAGGGTGAGATTTCATTAGCCTATGTTTGAACTTCTTTGCTGCATTTTTGGAGAGATTGGGAGGGTATGCAATGGTTTCCCGTATCACTTCGCAATCTTTGAGGCCATACTATGAAACTCCATGTCTGATTTGGTAAACAGTCTAAATATCGAGTTGTTAATGTCGACTTGCACTAATATCGAGTGCAGAATATCGTTTGTCAAAAATATCGACTGTCAGAATATTGTGGACAAGAATATCGAGTCTAAGGTAAGTAATATCGTTTTTAAAAATATCAAACTCATTAATATCGTTTGCAAAAATATAGTTGTTAAAAATATAGTTTTTTTAGTTAGTGTTATGTATTTTAGTATGTATTTTAAATGTATGTGTTCTATTTTTTTGTCTAAGTATTGCATTTGTTTAATATATGTGTTAAAAAAATTTAAGTTATTAATTTTATTTTAAGTAAATTTTGCGTTTTAGTTCCGTAGCGGGTTGTGGGTTTATAGGGGAATAGGGTGGGAAGTAATTTAATTATAATTAATTTATTAATATTTTTTATTAATTAATATGTATGTATTTAATATTTTATATTGTTAATTGTGGGAATTAATTTATTATTAATTACTTATTAATTGGTTGTTAATTATTATTAATTAATTGGTAATTATTGTAATTGTGTCATATTTTTAGGAGTGCGTTGTGGGTTGATAGGGAAGTAGGGTGGGAAGTAATTTATTTTTAACAAATTTTTTAATATTTATAGTATAATGTTTATTTAATGTTATTTTATAGTGTTAATTGTATGAATTAATTTATCATTATTTTTTTATTTTGTTTGTTAATTGTTATTAAATAATTAATTATTTGTTAATAAATTATGTTAATTGTGTCATGTTTTACGACATTGGTGGTGTCAATTTTAGGGGAATATGGTGGGAGGTAAAATATTTATAATTAAATAATTAATTGTTAATTAATGCTAATTAATTAATTAAATATTATATATTTTAATTGTGGAATAAATTTGATGTGTGAGTTGTGGCGTTTATAGTTGTAAATGTGGTGAATAACATTTAAAAAAATTAATTAATGATTTGTTGTTAATTATTATTTATTTATTAATGTAAAATTAGTTATGGGAATTGTGTAAATATTTTTAGGTGTGAGTTTTTGTGTTTATTGGGGTAAAGGGTTGAAAGTAATATACTTTAAATAAAATAATCATTAGTTGATCATTAATATTAATTTATTAATTGATAAATATTGTTAGTAATTGTTTTGTTTTTATTTTGGTTGGGGATTTAGGTTCAATAGTTGTAATGTTTTGTTTTATCCCCTCCGCTATCCAACACTTTCCCTACTGTTGCACTCATTGGAGTGGGAATAGTAATTTATTCCCCTCTGCTATCCAACACTTTCCCTACTGTTGCACTCCCTGGAGTGGGAATAGTAAGTTTTACCCCTACGCTATCCAACACTTTCCCTACTGTTGCACTCACTGGAGTGGGAATAGTAATTTTATCCACTACGCTATCCAACACTTTCTCTACTGTTGCACTAATTGGAGTGGGAATAGTAAATTATTCCCCTCCGCTATCCAACACTTTCCCTACTGTTGCACTCGCTGGAGTGGGAATAGTAATTTATTCCCCTCTGCTATCCAACACTTTCCCTATTGTTGCACTCCCTGGAGTGGGAATAGTAATTTTTACCCCTCCGCTATCCAACACTTTCCCTACTGTTGCACTCACTGGAGTGGGAATAGTAATTTTTACCACTCCGCTATCCAACACTTTCCCTACTGTTGCACTAGTTGGAGTGGGAATAGTAATTTTATCCACTACGCTATCCAACACTTTCTCTACTGTTGCATTCATTGGAGTGGGAATAGTAAATTATTCCCCTCCGCTATCCAACACTTTCCCTACTGTTGCACTCGCTGGAGTGGGAATAGTAATTTTTACCCCTACGCTATCCAACACTTTCCCTACTGTTGCACTCACTGGAGTGGGAATCGTAATCTTTACCCCTCCGCTATTCAACACTTTCCCTACTGTTGCACTTGCTGGAGTGGGAATAGTAATTTTTACCCCTATGCTATCCAACACTTTCCCTACTGTTGCACTCGCTGGAGTGGGAATAGTAATTTTTATGTCTCCGCTATCCAACACTTTCCCTACTGTTGCACTTGCTGGAGTGGGAATAGTAATTTTTTCCCCTTCGCTATCCAACACTTTCTCTACTGTTGCATTCATTGGAGTGGGAATAGTAAATTATTTCCCTCCGCTATCCAACACTTTCCCTACTGTTGCACTCGTTGGAGTGGGCATAGTAATTTTTACCCCTACGCTATCCAACACTTTCCCTACTCTTGCACTCATTGCAGTGGGAATAGTAAATTATTCCCCTCCGCTATCCAACACTTTCCCTACTGTTGCATTCATTGGAATGGGAATAGTAAATTATTCCCCTCCGCTATCCAACACTTTCCCTACTGTTGCACTCGCTGGAGTGGGAATAGTAATTTATTCCCCTCTGCTATCCAACACTTTCCCTACTGTTGCACTCCCTGGAGTGGGAATAGTAATTTTTACCCCTCCGCTATCCAACACTTTCCCTACTCTTGCACTCACTGGAGTGGGAATAGTCATTTTTACCACTCCTCTATCCAACACTTTCCCTACTGTTGCACTTGTTGGAGTGGGAATAGTAATTTTATCCACTACGCTATCCAACACTTTCTCTACTGTTGCATTCATTGGAGTGGGAATAGTAAATTATTACCCTCCGCTATCCAACACTTTCCCTACTGTTGCACTCACTGGAGTGGGAATAGTAATTTTTACCCCTATGCTATCCAACACTTTCCCTACTGTTGCACTCATTGGAGTGGGAATCGTAATTTTTACCCCTCCGTTATTCAACACTTTCCCTACTGTTGCACTTGCTGGAGTGGGAATAGTAACTTTTACCCCTATGCTATCCAACACTTTACCTACTGTTGCACTAGTTGGAGTGGGAATAGTAATTTTTATGTCTCCGTTATTCAACACTTTCCCTACTGTTGCACTTGCTGGAGTGGGAATAGTAACTTTTACCCCTATGCTATCCAACACTTTCCCTACTGTTGCACTTGCTGGAGTGGGAATAGTAATTTTTTCCCCTTTGCTATCCAACACTTTCTCTACTGTTGCATTCATTGGAGTGGGAATAGTAAATTATTCCCCTCCGCTCTCCAACACTTTCCCTATTGTTGCACTTGCTGGAGTGGGCATAGTAATTTTTACCCCTACGCTATCCAACACTTTCCCTACTGTTGCACTGATTGCAGTGGGAATAGTAAATTATTCCCGTCCGCTATCCAACACTTTCCCTACTGTTGCACTGATTGCAGTGGGAATAGTAAATTATTCCCCTCCGCTATCCAACACTTACTCTACTGTTGTACTTGCTGGAGTGGGAATAGTCATTTTTACCCCTCTGCTATCCAACACCTTCCCTACTGTTGCATTCCCTGGAGTGTGAATAGTAATTTTAACCCTTTTGCTATCCAACACTTTCCCTACTGTTGCACTCTCTGGAGTGGGAATAGTAATTTTTACCCCTATGCTATCCAACACTTTCCCAACTGTTGCTATCTCTGGAGTGGGAATAGTAATATTTACCCCTACGCCATCCAACACTTTCCTTAATGTTGCACTCCCTGAAGTGGGAATAGTAAATTATTCCCCTCTGCTATCCAACACTTTTCCTACTGTTTCACTCGCTGCAGTAGGAATAGTAATTTTTACCCCTACAATCCAGTAGATTAAAAGGAAGTTTAATGGATAAGACACAGTACTGCCATCGCAGAAGTTCCAGCTAGAATGAAACAGAAATACATTCTAAATGAAGTCACAACAACTGTATGGAAGGTGCTGAGAATCAAGAGTACACAGAATAATTAAAAGGGAAATGTGTGATTAAAAGGGAAATGTAGGAAAGGGTAACATGCAATGTAACACATTTTCCCCCTTAGAACATTACGAAGGTATCACTGTACATTTAGAAACACGTTTTACATTCCAGACCTTTCCGTCCTGAGTAACCACACTGTTGCGATTAACTTTGACTATTTTAACAGGCCTATCAAACTTCACATCATCTTTAAGAAGAACACCAGGCTTGCGTATTCTCACCCAATCTCCAACCACAAAGTGAGGTATCCTGACTTTCATGCGAAGATCATAATAGTGTTTACTTCTTTGTTGCTTTTCTTCCACTTTGCGGGCTACATCATTTTGATTCAATCCTGGAGTCTGAACTTTAACAATCTTTTTGAACCACCAAGGGCATAATTTGGACACCGGCTCTCTCCCTTTGAGTAAACGGAAAGGTGAAATTTCAGTAGTTGAGTGAGGAGTTATGCGGTATAACCATAACTTCTCCCTCAACTTATCTTTCCACTTCGCACCAAAATTACGTGCCCACAGAATATTCTGCTTGAGAACTCTATTATACCTTTCTACTTGACCATTACTCTGAGGTTCATATAGAGCCGTAGTAACATGACAAATATTACAGAACTTCAAAAATCAATCATTTCATGAGATTTCAATTGTACACCATTATCAGAAATGAGAACTTCCGGATAACCTTCTCTGGCAAAAACTTCTTTCAAGAATGAGATAACACTATCAGTGGTAGCATGAGGAACCAACTTTACCTCAGGCCATTTGGAATGGTAATCCACCATTACCAACGCAAATCTGCAATCCTGAGGAAGAAAGTTAAAAGGTCCTACAATGTCTAAACCCACCTTTTGCCATGGATAGTCAGGCCACTTGACAGGAATAAGAGGAGCAGAATCACACTTGAGCATTCTCTCACTAGATACACATTCTGGGCATTCTCGGACCAACCTATCTACATATCTGTCTAATCCAGCCCACCAAAATATAGACTTGATGAGTCTTTTCATAGAGGACATTCCCAAATGACTTTCATGACTTATTGACAAGATACAATCATGAAGAGATATAGGTGGAATACATTTACCTTGTCTAAAAATCAGATCTCCTTCTATGACTAATTCATTAGAAACCTTCCAATAAGGAAACAATTCTACAGAAATTTCATTCTTAGAGGGCCAACCTATCGTGGTATAATTAATAACTTGACGCAACAGATCATCCTCATCCATTACTTTTTTCCACAAATCTTCAGAAATAGCTCCAAATTTTTCAGACAAAACCTCCGAAATATTAGCAATAACCTCTTCATCATCAGTCATATCATTCACACCACAGGGAAGTCTCGATAAACAATCAGCCGTAACATTTACTTTCCCTGGAACATATTCCACAGAGAAACTGTACTCCTGTAATCGAGACATTAACCTAGCTATTCTGGCAGTAGCATTAAACCCACCTCCAGGGGACAGAATAGAAACCAAAGGCTTGTGATCTGTTTTTAAAATAAACCATGCACCCCAAATGTAGTTTCTGAAATGTTCCACCCCCCAAACGCACGCCAACAATTCTCTTTCAATCACTGCATAGCGTCTTTCTGTAATATTTAAAGTGCGGGAGGCGAAAGCTACATTCCATTCATCTTTACCTGCACATTGAGACAGAACACACCCTAGACCATATAGGCTGGCATCAACAAGTATACAAGTTTTACCAATACTAAAGGGTTTGAGAGTAGGAGCAGCAATCATTTCTGCTTTAATATTCTCAAAAGCTTCCTGTTGTTTTTCACCCCAAACAAACTCAGTATTTCTTCTCGTCAATTCTCTTAAAGGTTCCATTTTGGTAGCAAAATTCTTTATAAACTTACTATAATACTCGCCAAGTCCTGAGAAAGAAAGAAGTTTGTCTTTAGAATCAGGTGCAGGCGCCTTGAGAATAGCATCAACCAGAGATTTTTTTGGAATAACTCCTTCCTTAGATAGCGTGTGTCCAAGATATTCAACGGATTCCTGAAACAGTTTACACTTATTCCTCTTTAAGGTAAGACCATATTCTTTGAGAATAGTACATACTTTTCTAAGGTGTTCTGCATGAGTTACTTTGTTGGGTGAGTAAATTAAAATATCATCTTGAAAACATTTTACACTTAACTGCATTTCCTTAAAAAGGTGACACATAGATCTCTGAAAAACAGAGGCCGCAGATGCCAATCCGAAAGGCATCCTCTTGAATTGGAAAAGACCATGTGGTGTAATAAAAGCAGTCATGTGACGAGACTCTTTGGCTAATTCAATTTGATGATATGCGGACCTAAGGTCCAAGGTGGAGAAAACCGTGGCACCCTCCAACATGCTCACAACCTCGTTAATATTAGGCAATGGGTGGCAATCAATCAAAATGTTTGCATTAAGAGCACGAAGGTCTATGCACAATCTCAAAGATTTGTCTGGTTTACGTGCCAAAACTATCGGAGAAACCCACTCCGAGGACTCCACTTCTTCGATAACGCCCTCATCTAACATTCCCTGCAAAGTCTTACCAAGTTCATCCCTTACATTAATGGGTACGTTTCTAAGTTTCTGTTTCACAGGAGATGCTCCTTGTTTAAACTTAATTTCATGAGTGAAACCTTTGAATTTCCCTAATGCATCTGAAAAAACTTCAGGAAATTCTTTTTCTATAATATCAAAACCAGCTCCATTATCAATAACCATGACAGGTTCTCCAACTCTTTCGTCAATAACCATGACAGGTTCTTTGCTGCGGGGATTAAGGATAATCCCTAACCTCCATTGGTCTCGCCAACCCAACACATTAACACCTTTTCTTGCTACATAAACTTTTATAAATGCTGACCTTCCCTTGAACTCAACTTCTGAGGCAATGTATCCCTTGAGATCAATAGCAGATCCATCAAAACTTTGAGCTATAATGTCTGGAGGACATAAATCCTTGACCGACATAACCTTACTGAATTTTTCATTGAAGTAATCATCAGTTATGATAGTCCATGGCGAACCGGAATCAGCCATGAGTTCTAAAACTTCATTTAAGAACTTAACCTCACACTTGGGTGAACATAGAGATTCCTCAAGGGAACATACATCAACAATGGATACAACAATACCACTTTCATTAATCAGATCACCATTTGATGAATTGGTGCATCTTACACAAGAAACCTCATTGGTTCTGGCAGCAGTAACATTCTTATCAATGTTAACTGTTCTTCTACGGTCATCTCTACAAGCCGTGCCAAAATGCCCTATTCTTCCACATTTGATACACTCTTTCCCAATAGCTGGACAAAATTTGAACGATGCTACATGGTTTGTGCTACCACATCTGAAACATACAACAGATTTGTTATCCCTATTACTTTGGAAAGCTTTTGTAAATGAAGTTTTTTCACTACACAGACTTCATCAACGTATTTGTTACTCTTTACACTTTTGGTATAAACATCCTCAATAGTTTTCATCCATTTGTCGGATTGCTCAAAAGCTTTTGCAGTAGCTATGGTGTCATGTAAATTAGGATTTCCCAATACCCATAATTGTTCTTGGGTTTTCTTGCTCTTAACATTAACGATAATTTGGTCCCTAATCATTTCGTCTGCTAAATTACCAAAACTGCAAGAAACTACAAGAGTCCTAAGTGCAGTTAAGAAATCATCAAAAGTTTCAGTATCCCTTTGGGCTCTAGTATAAAACGTATTCCTGTTTAAGGCTATACTCGTCGTGGGCTTAAAACGTGTCTCCATCCGTAAAAGTGCTTCTTCAAAAGTGCTGAGTTCTCCAGGCACTGTAGGTAAAGTTCTAAACACAGCTTGTCCCTCAGACCCTAAACAATGTAGGAAAATATTTTTTTTCCTCTCATTACCCATTCTATCTCCATCAATAGCTTTCATGTATGTTAAAAATTCCTCCTTCCCCCTGGACCAAGGGATGGGGGGATCACCCTTTGATTGTAGAAATTTAGATGGTGGTTCAAATTGCATGGTGACACAGATGCTAAAAGTGGTACACTAAAATATACAAAAAAATGCCACACTATACAACACCAATAGTGTATAATAGAGAAATAGAGCCACCAGTTAAAGTAAAAGTAATTTAACAATTGTCTTTAAATATGGAGTGAGAATGAAAGTTTTTTTTTAAAACTGTGCACATCAGCGTGACGTACAACCAGTAGGAACAATAGCTGGTTAGAAGTATGAAATCCATGTTACGATTGTTTTGTAAGCAATGAGCTGAGACACAAAGTACCTTAAAAACATGTGTGCGCAGCCGTGCGCATCGGCGAAGGACAAATACAACGGCAACTGGAAAGCGTGCACAACCGTGCACATCGGTGTGAAGGACTTGAAAGAAATAGTGCGCAAATAGTTCTCGGGGGCACGTTGTGTGATCGAGGGCAACAGCAGATGCTTGTTCCTACGTTAAAGAATTCTTGAAGAGGTTGGCGTCACAGAGCAAAGGTAATGCGCGCTCGGTAATGTTGAAGATAGATGTCACAGAAAACAGCGCGTCTTACATTACCATGCCAACAGGTCGAAGACGAGGTAACGGTGGGATTTTGAATAACCCAGTGGATTGAATTTTGCAAAATAGTTTAAAATCCTTTTCGAGATGTAGGAACCTCGTAAGAAATCCAGAAAAACACGGTGGTGAATAATACCATTATATTATTCACATTAAGATAACAAATTGAATCCAAAGATCATGACATCCATATTAAAAAAAAAAATCCGTAAGTCCCAAAATGAATCGTACCGCTCCTGTGCCTCCTAGTAGCAGGTACTGTTTAACTCGTCACCAGTGTAATAATCCATAAGTAAAGGGGTTTACAAAGGTCCAGTAGATTAAAAGGAAGTTTAATGGATAAGACACAGTACTGCCATCGCAGAAGTTCCAGCTAGAATGAAACAGAAATACATTCTAAATGAAGTCACAACAACTGTATGGAAGGTGCTGAGAATCAAGAGTACACAGAATAATTAAAAGGGAAATGTGTGATTAAAAGGGAAATGTAGGAAAGGGTAACATGCAATGTAACAGCTATCCAACACTTTCCCTACTGTTGCACTAGCTGGAGTGGGAATAGTAATTTTTACCCTTCCGCTATCCAACACTTTCCCTACTGGTGCACTCCCTGGAGTGGGAATGGTAATATTATCCCCTACACTATCCAACACTTTCCCTACTGTTGCACTCATTGGAGTGGGAATAGTAATTTTTACCCCTACGCTATCCAACATTTTCCCTACTGTTGCACTCGCTGGAGTGGGAATTGTGATTTTTTTACCTCCGCTATCCAACACTTTCCCTACTGTTGTACTCAATGTAGCGTAAAATGTAGTTTTAAAAAATAATAAATATTTTAATATTTTAATTTATAATATATATATATATTTTTTTATTTTTATGTTACAGGTGTATGTATATAGATATGTATTTAAATTTTTTAATATATTTCTAACATTTTATAATTTATTAAAATAATTATTTCTTAATTATAATTAAGTAAATATATATATTATATTTTATATCTGTATGTTTAATTTATTTTTACATTACATTTATTACTTATAATTGTTAACATTTTCTAATAATTCTAAATATTATAGTTATATGCACTTAATTTATTTTACATTATTTTTTATACATTTAAAAAAACGATATTTTGTACTTCGATATTTTTAACAACGATATTTTTTTTCCGATATTTTAGTACTTACCATTATAAAGATAGGATGTCGATATTTTTGACATCGATATTTATGTAACGATATTTTGGGAACACGATATTCTGTCAGTCGATATTCTGTCAGTGATCCGTCTGATTTAATCTACATTAAGTTGCGTCCTTCCCACTGTTACCTTGTCCTGAAGAAGACCCTCCATGAAGCTCTCTTAAATTACGCATACGTCAGGGTCGAAACGTCGACGTCCTTTTTCGGTCCATTTCCATCAGGGCTTAAAGTACCAAGCAATTGCGCAGTCTACCAGGGACACTTGATTCAGTTCTACACTAGCTGGACCAAAAATTCCTCCTGTGTACATTTTGTATATAGAGTATATGTCCTTGTCTCACCAATGTATAAATGACACTTATTCACCTATGTCACTTGAGAACTTTTATTCACTGTACTTAGGGGCACATTACGATGGCGGGCGGACAAAGTCCGCCCGCCACCGCAACGGAATGTGGGACCGTCCGCAAGGGGTGCGCCGGTCCCGCCATGGGTATTAGGATGCCACGGTGGCGGTGGCATCCCGTATTGTTCGCATTGCGGCGGGCGGTGCCGTCACCAGCACCCGCCGCAATGCGAAAAACGCATGTTGTGAATTTGAATGCACAACGTGACAGGCACCGCGCGGTGCCTGCCACCTTGTGCATTCAAATGTAGGGGGGTACCATTGGTACCCCCCATGTGCACCCCCCACCCCCCCAAATCCTGGGGGCCCACAACGGGCCCCCAGAAGCAAAGACCACATGCTTTTCCGTGGCGGCAACACCGCCATGGAAAGGCTGCTTTTCGCCGACATCCTAATATGGATGGCGGTGTCTTGCAGACACCGCCACCATATTAGGGTCCTTTACCACCCGGTCCCCTGTGGGACCGGCGGAATACCGGCGGACGGTCTTTCCATTCGCCGGGCTCCCCCCGCCATCGTAATATGGCGGGGGGAATGGCATGCGGGCGGTGGGAAATGGCGGGCGGATTGCCACCGCCATACGGGCGGTGCCGATCCGCCCGTCATTGTAATGACCCCCTTAGTGTCACTCAATTTTTACTGAAATGTTGACAGCCACATAAAATATTTGACTCAGAGAAAAAAAGTAAATATTTATTACTCTGCAAAAATTGTTTGTCTCATATGTTCCAGCTTATTTTGTAAAGTATTGATGTTACTTGCTTAAACTTATGGTTTATGATTATTTCTTGATCGCAGAAGCAATTGCTCTTACCCGACAGAACCAATTGTAGCTTTTTGTATAGATACCCAGGTTCTGAGGGACACAGGGTTACCCCATTGTTACTACACATTCTGCATTCTGCAGCACACACAGAAAGAGCAAATCACCATGAATGATTGTTTATGTGCAGGAAAGTGTCCTTTCCTGCACATAAACAATCGCTCCTGCAGCACAGGCACCCTTGTAACATGGCGCAAGGGTTCCTTCACTGGCTCTTGGCAGCTTTTGTAGCGCCAGCTTTAGGGGAATGCAGGGGTGCACATTTGTAAATACAGCACATCCCTGCATTTTGAAAATGTCGCAGCATGGCGTTGCCAAACTTGGCGTAACACCGCGCTCCGGCATTTTCTTGTAAATATCCCCCTATGTGTCCGGTTTGCAATGCAACAGGATTGCAAACCTGGTGCAAACTTTTTGCAAATCTGGCCCTTTAAAACTAGAAGCAAATGCACTTAAATCTACATTTATTTTCATGTCATGCTGGTGCCTCTTTGAAAAGGGAAACCAGGGGGAACAAGGGCAGTTCTGGGGGTATCAAATGTTCAGCTCTGTCTCTGCCCTTACAACTACTACCACTGGTTACATCTCTGTCTGTACTGTGGGACACCATAATTAATGAATCTTCGTTCTCAGGTTCTATGCTTCATGTTTTACTAGTATCAACATCTGTTTATACCTGTGTTGCACTTCAGGCTCCAGGAGGTCCTAACCATATTAAAATTGTGAATGTTTGATGGAACCTAGAATTCCAGATCGCCATGTCATACTATGGATGGCAGCTTCAATAATCTGTGAGCTATAGAGTCTGGACATGACACATTCTTTCCCCAGACAGTAAGAAAGTTGTCTTCCTATTCTGCACATAAGTTAAAGTTTGGGTCTAGTTGCGCTCCTGTTTTAGATTCGTAAACAATATAACAACAAGAAAAAGGAGCAATGTATCACTATATTGTCCATCGCCTTAAACATGTTTAAATATTGAGATGCAATTCTTCGCATTGAGTCAGGCAATATCAAAAAGAAACCCTAGGTTCAAATATCAGGGCCAAATTATTCCATCCCTGCTTCCCAGGTTTTGGGCTGGAATTCTTGTGGAAACCTCTGGCTGAATGCATAGGGCCTCATTTATGAAAAGTGATGCGGGAAAACAGCGATGCAACCATTTTCATAGCACCATCCTTGCGACACCATGGATGCGCCGTATTTACTCTACGGCGCTCCATGTCGCAAGGATTTACAGATACGTCTGTAGGTGCAAAAATGGCACATTGCTGGGGGGTGTCTGAAAACAGACGCAACTCCAGCAATGTGTCATTACACATTGCAAGCCCCGTGTGAAAGGCACTGCGCCACCCCTTACGCCTGCTTGAAGCAGGCATAAGGATTTGACGCACTGACGCCGTAGAAGTGTTGCAGTGAATTCTCGTTCGTAGATTTCACTGCATCACTTCTACGTGACTTTCTTGCGTCGAACGTCCACCCTGCACACATTATTCCTGTCACAGGTATAACGTAGCGCAAGGGTTTACAAAGTAACGCATCTGCCTAGATGCGTCACTTTGCAAATATGGGGCAGTGTGGTGCATTTTTTACACCACAGCAGCATCACAATAAGTGACGCAACAGCAGTGTAAGGGACACTGATTTCTTTAGCATGGCGCTTCTGTGCATGCCTCAGAGCCATTCTTGCACCGTTGAGATATCTCTCTTGGCGATCAAACATCCTAGTCCTATTAGTTGGCTCTTGACTGGAGTTAATCCTCCCTCATTATTCCCAGTGACATTAATTTCGGTGATAAGGTCCCAGCTAGCTGTGTCATCTCTTTCAGGATTCGTGTGATGAGGGACCTGCATCTCTGTATTATCGTGCGTGACCAGGCTACATGGACAAGCTCCCCACTCTCTGTTTGGCATCTGTGGCAAAATGTGGAGGTACACTGATCTTCCAGAGCCGCTCTGGTGTACATTAAATTAGACCTGTTAGTTATAACTTGTTGGCTGTACCATTCATTATGAATTGAATAAATGATATTGATTACATTATAGAATTGATTCCCCCAGTGAAGGACCAGTCCCGAAATGCACTGGGATTCTGACACAAGATACGAAGGTACGGACAGTAGTGTGATGGTTTAACACCATTCATTAGAAGATTAATACAGAATAAAAGATGTTTCTCAATTGATACAAGCGACTGCAGTTCGAATATTATCTAAAGTGGAAATTAAAGAAATATTAATAAGATTTGAAAACTATCGATTGGAGTGCAAAGTGGTGACGTTGTTCCCTTTAGGAAAACGCAATATTTGTATATTAAATTAGCCGCATGTGCTTTATAAAAGGCTGAACCCACACTTTAACAGTCACTTTGTTGGCCAGCCCTCTCTTCTTCTTTGATAGAGGAATGTGGAACAAGATCTGAGTCCAGAACTGACGAGCACCCTCTTTAATTCTTGAAGAGACGTCTTTTCGCACAGCATCACTCCATCTCCCACTCCTTTACTAAACTCTTTAGAACCCCCCCTTCTCCAGTTAACCCTTGTTTGTTTTTGCAGCCACCTATTTTGTAACCCCACTTTAGTGCACTCTATCCACCTAGCCCCGAGGGACTTCACAGTCACCCAAGTCTTCAACGTCTGCATGCCAACCTTGGCACAGATAATTGCTCAATGCCAATTCCATATCTAAATGTTTGAAGAAAAAACATGTCAATGTCCACTAGGGGTGCAGTGAAGCAACATCACCTGATTACCCAGGGCATACGTACTAGTGGATGAGAGATAACCACCTATCCGTCAACGATGGGTAAACCAAGACCATGTAAACCAGCAGCCCACGTGAGAGCTCATTTTCATTCTCATGGCCTCAATAACTAGGCGTGTCACTGACTCCTGCACAGAAAGCGGAAAACTAGAAATATGGTTGAACACGTCGGCGCGTGCAAACGGCGCCATGTTTCAGCCTATGATGTTGAGGATGGCCCTCGGACACCTACAGATAAGGCACCCTATATACCATCTAATCAGACCTGAAAAAAAGAGATTCAGGAAATCCAATGGGTCCAAAAACATGTCCTAACTTGAAGACAGGAGATCCCTTGTTGACTCCCTTGAAAGAGCTCCATTGGCTGCCTGCGGGTCCTCTTATGAATCGGTCATAGACGTTGCAAGGGCAGCAGAGTGGAATACCAGGGGATGCCAATCCTCAAATACCCCTCTGGCCTCAAGGTAAGATCGGGACACGCTAGACTGGTTGTCCTAGCCAACATCAAACAAAACAACATGGAGGCGAGGCAATCAAACCGCTGAGGCACACACTCTGGAACACTTCTCATCCATCCTTGAGGTGCATCCTCAACCTTCAGTCCATTGATAAAGCCCTGGCTACACACTCATTCCGGGAGTCATTCAGGTCGCATTCGACTCCTTAGGGTTAAAGAAGAGGCTGCCACAATAGTAGAATGAACCGTGCCCAGATATGTCAAACCATCAAGGAAATTAACCTGTCCTAATCACGTTGGGAAGTGCGACAAAGTTGCCAGACGGAAACTTGTGGTTGTGTTACAAAAATGATTTTTTTTAAATGCATTTCGAAAGTGTTTTCTTTAATTTACCACCAAGCCGTGGTCTCAGTTCTTCTGTACGTCATTATCTTTAGCCTCAATGCTGGATAGTCTTGGGTTGGAGGAGGAAACAGGGGGAAATTTTGGACTCAGTAACTCCTCCCAGGGGTGGCTCCTCCACTAGGGTGGAGGAGCGTCGCCCCACTGCTTTCTCGCAGTGCAAGAAAGCTAAAACATAAAATGGCAATAACTAAAAGTTATTACCATTTTATGTTTGCTTTGCGCATTGCAGGTGTGCGGGGCTGCTCTGCTCTTTGAGCAGGGCAGGGGAGGAGTGGTTTGCCCACTCCTGAGTGCACAAAGACTGTTTGGTCAGACTTCTCGGGTTGCCCAAACCAGTCATGCGCACTCTGCCCTTCTCCATGCAGGCTGCAATGCAGCCTGCATGGAGAACATGGCCACCCCATTAGCCCCTGGCTGGGCGGCGTCCCGACCAAGAACAACGCTGCTTGCAGCGTTGTGATTGGCTTAGGGGAGGGAGCCTGGCTGCCTACTTCCTGTTCCTGTCAGAGGCAGGAGAGCAGGACCCGAGAAGACGCAGGACCCGGTGGAAAGGTACGTTTAAGTTTAATTTTATTATTTATAAAAAAAATTAATTTCCCCACGATCCCCCCCACCGTGAACCCTCGCACACACCCCCCACCCGTGAGCGCTACTGATTCCTCCATGTCACTGCACTTCACAGTTAACAGAGCCTTCTATGTGCCTCAAGTTGCAAACATATTTACTGCCGCCGGCGCTAACAGAAGCTCGGTTTCATCACAGAGGTCTCGCAAACACATTGCTTGGATAGTAGAGTCCTTGATTTGAAATGCAATGTTTCAGTGGCCACTTAGATGGATTTAGTAGTTTCACGCAGGAGCAAAACAACCACATTACTATAGTAGAGTGACTAGAGTATTGTAAAGTGCGCCCAGCAGTGGCGGCTCCTCCGCTAAGGCGAAGGAGCGTCGCCCCACTGCTTTGAAGCAGTGCAAGAAAGGAAAAATAAAATGATAATAACCTAATGTTATTAACATTTTATTTTGTCCCTCTGCAGCAGCTTTGTGTGACGGGCGGGGCTGCTCTGCTCTGCTCACGGGGCAGGGGAGGAATGGTAGCACCCTCCTAAGTGCGCAATGACTGTTTGGCCGGCCCTCTCAGGCCGGACAAACAGTCATTGCGCACTTCTCATGTTCTCCATGCAGGCTGCATTACAGCCTGCATGAAGAACATGCCCAGGCCCCTAGTCCCTGGCTGAGCGCCGAACCACGGCGCTCAGACCAATCACAATGCTGCATTGCAGTGATCCAGCGCTCAACTTAATCAGGGATCGATACTCATCAATATTTCATACAATGGCCCATACACATTCACCCAAATCCCTGATGTGCTGGGGGTCAAGTTTTAAAGATATGAAAATTGTTTCTTTCACAAATTCATGTTTAAGGATTCTAAATGCATAACTAGACCTATATAATCAACTCTCTTTCCTCTCGGTCGATGGACCAATTAGTTGAGTAGTTGATGGTAATAACAGAACTAACTGACTATCTAACCAGCTAAATAATCACAGACTATTGGTAAGATTAATAAAGTTTATCTCAATGTTTGTAAATGATCAAATGCTCATCGCATACAGGTTACAATGCAAACAAAGAATCTCACATAAGGGAGAGAAAATCAATCAACAATGCAAACAGTGTCATACTCATCATTCAATAAACGATATGCAAATGAAGGAGTGGATAGAGGAAGAGTCATAAGTTTCATCAAAATAATGCGAAACAATATACATATGACAGAGTGGATAGATGAAGAGACATAAGTTTCAGAGACAAAAAAACATTTGCAAGTAAATTATGCAATATACGAGTCAGCAAGATAATACAAACCCAAAGGATCTGTGAAGTACCACCCCCCTGGCTAAAGGAGTAGTGGGGGTCTCCTGGAATAGAGTCAGGAGACAAAGATTTCAGGAACTGGACAGGACAGGGACAGGAACAGCTAGGCCTCTCTGCAAACCGACGGACAGCAACGCATCACCCCACTCTCCTCTGCACTCAATCAGAGCTTCCTCCCTTCTTTTCCACTCCGCCAAAGGGACCCCAGTTATACCCTAAAACCTACATGTCCAACCTACATTAGTTGAAACAATTCATGAAACTCGACAGCTTATTGGTGGATTTGGGAGGTGGTCTGTCACACCACCAGGTTCCCATTCACAATTTCTGTATTTTCATTGTTCCAAATCCTCTTTCATTGCATCATGTTTGACTCGTTCATAAATTCAATATTCGATACTTTCATTTTAGTTCACATGTATTTCTCTGCTTCATCCGCGGAAGAAGTCTTGGATCCCACGGCCAGGCTCATCCTTTGGCAGGTGAACAATGCTCTTTGAGCTGGATAGCCCTGAACCTTTACACTTTCTCTGCAGCGCTCAACGCTTCAGTCTGCTTTGTCATGTCATTTTTGTTCACTCTCCAGCCCCTCATCTATCCGGTCAACTTAAAAGATTTCAGGCCCATTCGACTCACTACGGCAAATAGAACATAAGCATTCATTAATTACATGGTAATGCACTTTTCACTGTTTACCACCCACATTTGCACTATCCCCTGTTAATATTTTTCCTAGCATAAGCTTCATGCAAAGCGGCATTATTTATTAACTTTTAAAGCAAGATGCAAGATGCGAAATGCTGCCTAAACATGCATTAGCTTTGTTTCTTTCAAAACGCAATGTAAAATGAGGCCTTGTTCTTTCATGCTTTTAGTTCACATTAGTGCACGCATGCGCAAAGCGGTTTCCCACGTGTTCATGGGATTTGCGTATTAGTTTTCACTGCACACTGTTAGTAAGTATTATGGGTGAGTTAATTCGAGCAGGTTTCTTTTTGCGAAACCCTGCTCCATCAATCCCCCCTCTGATGGCTTCCTGGAGCCATCATAAAATACCCACCATACCAAGTACCATCTTTATTTATTTAAAGATCAGTATTCTCTTCTCTTTTCATCAACTTCTCATCTAACTCCTTCATCTCGTCATAGTAATTTCCTTTCATATCTTCTAGTTCTAGTTCATCTCTTTTTCTCTTTCTTGCCTTTCGTTTGTTATTTGATTCTGTCATCTCTTTTCTTCCACACTGACACTTACAGCATTTATATATTGTTATTATCACTAAGGCTACTCCAGCTACTGAAATCATTGGCATTATTATTTTTCCTAATAAACTATTTCCAAAGGTAGAAAACCATTTACCTACAGAAGAGAAACTCTTACCAAGTCTCTCCCAGACACCGTCAACCTCCAGTTGGGTCAAATCTTCATGTAATTTCGTAATATTCTTAATATATCCCTCAATACCTTTACTTTTGTCAGGGATATAAGTACAGCAGTGTTGAATTTTCAACATGCCACAGACTCCACTCTCTTTTGCCAATAAGATATCAAGGGTAAGTCGATTTTGCAAAACCATTGATCTGATTGCAATCATGTTGGTGTTTATCATCAAGAACCCACCAGCAGTATCTGTCAATAAACGATCAACCACTGTGGACAATTTTCGAATTTTATGCGAATTTAGAACGACTCCAACTGATGGTATCAGTGCACCAAAAATATCACCTACTATTTCTGAGAAACTAGCTCTCTTCTTACGTGTTAGTCCTTGTTTTATTTCATTGATTCTATTATTGCTTTTATCTACATAGTAGAACTTTGGGGAAACAATTGCAAAGTAACAACTACCATACCAATGTGCAGGCAACCTGTAATAGGCTTTCTTACCACACACATAATAAACTCCTGGGAAAACAGGATCAGTTCCACCTCTTCAATCCCCAACCTCCAGTAATTTGGAAAGTATGTTCACATTCGCTAGAACCAATGAAATAATTATTATAGTTAGTTTTCGGTCTAAGCAAACAGATTTTTCCTTTTATACCAGTCCAGGGACATTGCAGCGTATGTCTCGCCTTTCTCATAATTTCCTTCTCTAAATGCCCATGGTGGTACCTGTGACCTCTGTTCAGCAAATTGTCTTTGGAAACTTTCTCTTCTATATTCTACCATATCTATGAACACTTTTTCTTCAACCCGCAAACTACATGTTAGGTTGTTTTTGTAAGCATATCCTATATCTAGTGTCTTAGTAATATGGAAAAATTCTCCCATATAACGTGCATTTTTACTACTTAAAACCTTGTTCAGTTCCTTTATAATAGGTATCTCTGAAAATACTAAATCTATATTGGAATAATGGTACTCCAGCTTCCCCGTCACGTAGAATAGGCTGGTTAAAACACTGCAAGACACACCATATGTTAAAGGTAGGTGGTGATAGGTCACCCCCTCTGAGACAGACGAAGGTAATTGCATGCACACATAACAATTACTCACATTCATTGTATTAAAGTACTCATACAACAATTTAGTAAAAACATTTAATGAGAAATCACTAATAGATTTATCATGATGGGAAATACTTCCATCTATCTGTTCTATGTTAGTATTAGGGTTTTTTTTAGTAACATCACTCATTCTTTCACTTATTACATCATTAGTATTGTTTCCATTATTAGTTACCATTAGAATAGGTACAATGACAGTTAATAATATCCTTAAAAATGTCAGTAAAAAGACACTACATAAGCAAGCTTTAATACATCTACGTTTTAGACTGGATTTTGGATGATTGTTCAGTCACTTTTGCTTTGGCCATTTTCGTATTCTACTTAAAATATAAAAAAATCTTAAATATATAAAAACTCTAAATTTACTGAAAAATAATTTTCTGAAAAAAAGTGTAATCCTACACTTCAAGGCTTTCTTCTTTTACCCCTTTCTTTTATTTCTTTTCTTTAAGTTTTCTGAGTTATTTAATTCATTTCGTCTGGCAAGGTTTCACCTCAATTTTTCGCAGTTCTTTAAGGTGGTTTCAATTTGCTTCATCCACTTGCTCAGTATCAGTATTGTCTTTTTCTTCACTTGGATCTGAACTTTCAATCTCTTCCAAGATCACATACGTCCATTCCGGTGCTGTGTATTTCTTGCTCGGAATTCTTACTCTCCTTGTTTTTCGTACTGAATCTTCTCCTGATTCTTCTTGTTCTGTTTGACTTGAGACCTCATTAATTTGCTCTGGTCTTCTTTTTGACTTTCTCCTCACTAGAGTGTATTTCAGTCTTTTCACTCCACTTGGCCAATTGTCACCCTTTCTCGGTCTTTTAGTTTGAACTACTTTTTCACCTTCTTCATCTGGTTCACAGGTTCTTTTATTTGGCCTTTCTTCTATCTGTTCTTCTTCTTGATTTTCAGTAACTTCCCTTTCTTCTGGTTCTACAGCCGTCTCCTGAGACCCAGTAACTGATGCCCACTCTACTTGACTTGTGCTTGGCTGTTCATCATCTGTTTGTTCTTCAGAATCTGTTACTTTAGATTCTTCAGCTTCACACACTTCAGCCTCTGGTCTTTGGCTTTGGTTTACCAGTTGCTGCTTTTCTTGTCTTTCAAGTGGACTTGGGACTCGTCTGGTATGGCTTGCATGAATCCAGTTTGGCAAACCACCACACTTCACTGCTGTTGTCGTCACCAGAATCACCTGGTAAGCTCCGTTCCACCTGGGTTCTAAACACGATTTCCTCACGTGTTTCTTGACGAGAACCCACTCACCAGGACTCAGATCGTGAGCTTGATTCGGCTGTGTCGTAGTGGCATTTTCTCCAACCTGGTGAGACACAGAACACACCAGATCAGCTAATCCTCTGCAATAGTCAAGCACTAGATCATCAGATATATTCATCAGTTTGTTCGCTGGTATAAATGCTTGTCTCATTGCTCTTCCCATCAGGATCTCATGAGGACTCAAACCCGTCTTTTTGTCAGGAATGCTTCTAAGACTCATCAATACAAGGGGTAAAGCGTCAGGCCATTTCAGTGTTGTGAATGCACACACCTTTCCTAACCTAGGTTTTATTGTGCCATTTATCTGCTCCACCACTCCAGATGCTTCGGGTCGATAGGCACAATGCAGCTTCTGTTCAATTTGTAATGCTGCACAGATCATTCGAATTATCTCATTGTTAAAATGGGTTCCTCTATCTGTTTCTAAAGTGACTGGAAATCCAAATCTAGGTATTAGCTCTCTTAGAAGTAGCTTGGCGACTGTTAGACTGTCATTTCTTCTCATTGGATAGGCTTCCACCCAGCAAGAAAACAAGCAGACGACAACCAACACATATTTCAGCCCATTGCACGACGGGAGCTCAATAAAATCCAAATGGAGTCGGGTGAAGGGTCCTGCTGCCTTTCCAATTCGTCCCCAACTAACAACTGTCTTTCTGCCTGGATTTTGTTGCTGACTAGTGGCACACCTCTGGCAAAGACTCTCTGCAGTGACCCTGAACTTTGGGTTATACCATGATTGCTTGAAGAGCCTGATCATTGCATCTCTTCCAACATGTGCAATTCCATGGTACACCCTTGCCATTTGGGATAGTAAACTATCTGGCATGACTGGTCTTTCGTCTATATAGACCCACACTTCGTCCTCTGTTCTCTTTCTGCAGCCTGAATTTATCCAAATTCCCTTTTCCTCATCACTTGCTTCTTCCTGTAGCTGTCTAATTTCATCCCAAGTTTCAAATGAAGAAGAGAACATAAGATGGCAATTGATATTTTCTTTTTCTATCCCTCTGTTTAGGGCAATCAAATTTCGTGCACAGAAACGCGCTACTTGGTCTGCGTAGCTGCTGCCTTTCGTCACATAGTCATCTCCTGACTTATGTGCGAAACATTTGACCACTGCAATCCTTTCGGGCAATTGTAAAACATCCAATAAATCTTTTACAGTTTTGCTGTTCCTTATAGAGGAACCTGAAGAAGTCAGAAATCCCCTTTGCATCCATAGCTGACCGAAGTCGTGGACAACCCCGAAACCATATTGACTGTCAGTAAATATGGTTACCCTCAGGCTTTTGGCAATTTTGCACGCTCTAAACAGAGCTATCAATTCAGCAATTTGGGCAGAGTTTATCCCCTTTAAACAGGATGCTTCTAGAACTCCAGCTATGGTGCAAACAGCATAGGCAGAACACAATTCTCCTTTCTTAAACATGATCCATCAACAAACATCTCACAGTCGGATTCTTCTAATGGGTGGTCCTCAATATCGGGCCTGGGTTTTGTGCACAACTCTGTCACATCCAAACAATCATGATCAGCCTCCTCTCTCACTTCCTCACAATATGAATTCGACAACAAGGTTGCCGGATTTACGGTTGTGCACCTTACTTACCACAGTCACATTTTCAGCACCCAAGATCACTCTTTCATACTTAGTCAGCCAACTAGAGGTCATATACTGTGTCCGTGTACGTGTCAAAAGGTTCTCAACTGAATGTGGCACATACACCTTAACTGGATGTCCCATCACAATTGCTTCACTCTGTTCCAGACTCACACAAGTTGCAGCTACTGCTTTTAAACAGCCTGGTAACGCTGCGACCACTGAATCCAAAGTAGCAGAAAAATATGCTACTGGACGTTGTGCCATTCCATGTTTTTGAGTTAAAACTGAAAGTGCACACCCATCTCTTTCACAACAGTACAATGCAAAATCCTTTGCATAATCAGGCATTCCCAATGCAGGTGCTCGACAAAGACTATTTCTCAGTTTGGTAAAAGCTTCCATACTTTCATCATCCAACACAATCGGATCTTTCACATCTTTTTGTGTCAACCTCTGTAGAGGTTTTGCAATCAGTGAGAACCCACTGATCCACTGCCTGCAGTATCCAGCCATTCCCAAAAACATTCGAACTTCTCTCTGGGTTTTTGGTGGACTCATTTGTTTAATTACATGAATTCTTTCTGGTGTCACCTTTCTGACTCCTTTTTCTATTTTGTGTCCTAGGTACTGGACTTCTTGTTTACAAAATTGTAATTTTGCTGGTGACACTTTGTGTCCTCCTTCTGCCAAATGGTTCAATAAGGCAATGGTATCTGTCACACATGCCTCTCGCGTCTTTGATGCCACTAGTAGGTCATCAATATATTGAACCAAAACTGAATTTCCTGGCATGACCAAAGTCTCCAAACATCTTTTCAGGATCTGATTAAAAATTGAAGGACTCTCTGTGTACCCTTGAGGAACTCGGCACCATGCCAAAACACGGTCTCCGAACTGGAATGCAAACAAATACTGACTTTCCGGATGTAAAGGAATTGAGAAAAATGCTTGGCACAAATCAATCACTGTGTACCATTCAGAACCACATGGGATTTGGTACTGCTGGATTTGGCACTACTGGACAACAGGGTATTACAATTTTTTTGATTTTTCTTAAATCCTGCACTATTCTATATTTTCCACTGAGCTATTTAATTCCTATAATGGGCGAATTACAAGAACTACTCATTATTTCTTTCAGAATTCCCTGTTCAATCATTTGGTCAATCACAGGAGTGACTCCTGCAATTACTTCCGGACTCATTTTGTACTGAGGAGTATTTGGATATATGGTACCCTCTTTCACCATAATTTGAATCGGATCAACATTTGTCATTAGGCCAATCTCCTTTCCTGTAAAATCCCATACATCCATCCTCACTGTACTTTTTAATTCTTCGGGCAAACTCTCTTCTGTGAGAAGTGAAAACAACTCATCCACTTCTGTCCCTTGCTTCGCTAACATCATCTTGAATTCGACATCCTCATCAGGTGTCTGAAACGCAATACCATCTGGTGTACAATAGATGGTACAATTCATTTTGCACAATAAATCTCTTCCCAAGAGATTTACTGGACTCGAGTCACATACCACGAAACGATGCATGTCTCTAAAACTCCCAATATGAACTTCTATTGGATTTGTGACTCGTGTTCTAATATGCTTATTTGAGAATCCTAAAACTTGGATAGTTTCTCCCGAGAGGGGTAGGTTCGGAATTTCTGCTGCTCTCACAGTAGAACGGGTAGCACCAGTGTCCACTAGGAATGTAATATTATTTCCTTCCACCTTTCCATCAACAAATGGACCTGACTGATCTACCGCCAAGGATGCGCCAAGTACCCACTCTTCCTTCCCCCTCAGGCACCATCATTGAGATGAGTCTGAGTCACTCTCATTGCACTGCAACCAGTATTGCGGAAGCATTTGCACATTTTGACTCTTACCAACTTGATCACCTCCGTGAAAACCAGTGTTCGCACTGTACCTCTGCACTTGAGCATTCACATTATTGGGCATAGAAGCTTGTGGCACCTGTAACTGAGGAGCAACTACCTGCTGCTGCTGCTGTTGAGTCACACCCACCTCATTCTGCATCTGTGGATTTAAATTTTGATTTACCCCATTATTCTTTTGAGCAGATCTACACTCGTTCTTCCAATGTCCATACTTTCCGCACACATGACAAGGAAATATTTTTCTTAGCCTCTTCTTTGCTCATTTTACCTCTACCTCCACTGGATACCTGGCCATTTTGATTCTGACCACTCATTTGATTACCTGTTTGAGAATTGTTGCTTACTTCTTGCTGCTCTGCTACCTTCACTTGTGCTCACATCATTTTCTCCTTTAACTTTTTATGTCTTGATTCAATGTCATCACTACAATATTTTGCATACCTCAAAATTTCATCAATTATTTTGCTCTGCTAACAAATCAAATGCTGCTGAATCATATTACTAATCTCCGGTTTCAATCCAAACACAAAACGATACACAAAATGTCCCATATCTTTGTCTCCAATGTTCTCAAACCCGCTGTACTGTTTAAACACCTGCAACAACCTTTCATAATAGGCATGTACTGACTCCTTTGGTTCTTGAGTTGTTCTGTCTATCTTAACCCAATCTGTTTCCTTAGGGTACATTTTTCCTTTCAAAAAGGTGATCACCTGATTATACTTTTTCATCACCTCATCAGATGGCGCACCTGTTTTAGGATCTCTAGGATATTCTTCTTTTGGCCAATCAACAGTAATTTTACATTCTGTCCACAAATCAGCTGGAACAACGATCTCAAACAAACCATCTAAATCTTTTAACAAAACCTTTGAAACTTTCACAAACCTCTCTACTTGTTTGTACCACTCAACTGGTTTCTCCCTTAACCTGGGAAAATCATTCGCAAAGGACAATATATCCTGTCTTGTCCAAGGAACATGCACATATCCACCACCTGGAACTTCTCTCATAGGACACGCCCTTTCAACTTGTTCTGTCTCTCTTAACAGGAACATCGATGCTCCTTTACCAGCTGCCTCTTCTTTCTTTTTCGTCCATCTACCTTTCCACCGTTCCACATCTCCCCATTTTTTCAGAATATTCATCAACTCTTTTATCTGTAATCTTTTTCCAGACGCATTCAAACTCTCCAAATCTTTTTCGGTAAAGGCCAATCTGTACGATTTCTGCAGCACCTTTGACTTCTCTATGTCTATTCCATATTCGCTAGCAGCATCTGCTATTTTTTCATGAAGATTTCTTGCTCTCCATGTAATACTTTTACACAAAAACAACAGCTCTTCATCTCGGTAAGTCCCTAATCTAGCTGGACTTATCGTACCAATAATCATCTCTTCCAAATCCACTTTCAATTGGCTCACATTTATACTCTGTGGTTGAGGTTTTTGCTTTTCCATTCCCTTTATCCAATCATTTAATTCCTCTGGTGAAGGACCTGCAGAACTCCCTGTCATTGTAATGACGCTTGTCCCTATTCTCCTTGAATCTATTTGTATACTTCTTCTAGGGGTTTCTGTTATCATCTCACAAAAGGGAAGATCTAACAATGTAGTATTTGTGTCAGCCTGTCCATCCTCATTCGTTACCGTCACCCTTCCACTCCTATCGCTACTCCCTGGAACTGCTAACGTATGTACTTTTGATATATTCTGTTTTTCTCCATACAACGGAACTACGGGATCAATTGTTGCCGGTACCGTCAATGCTTCTGCATTTAGACTCAACTGATTTATTTTCTGGATCTGCTCTACTTTTGCCTTATTTAATTTGTCCAATTCTTTTTCTCGCACTACTCTAGCTATGTCCGTAATCTGTGGAGTTAATGGAGTTCCCATTAGTGGTGCACTCGGAGTCACCTCAACTGATTTTTATTGATATGGCGGAGGTCTTTTGGTCATAATGTCTTCTAACAACTCATCATCAGATTCGTTCGGGTCCTGTCTTAAACTTGAAGTTTCTATATTTTTCTTTTTCTCTTTACATTTGCCTCCTGTCTGTTCTTCAGCAACTAAAACTGGATACAAACCTTCAGTTACCACAGCTCTCCTCCACCTTTTCATCATATCCTCTCTTCTCTCAATAGGATATCTAGTCATTAAATTTCTGTATCTCCTACTGCCTCGATATTTTTCTCTTTCAAATGCTTCTACTTCCCATTCCTCTAGCGCTTCATACTGGGTAGGTCTGGGTTGGCTCAAGTGAATTCATTCGATTTCTCAAATTCTGCAAAATCCTTATATTAAACGTACCATGCTGTGGAAAAGCTATAACACCATCATCCTTTGTGTATTCCACCCAATTCTCTAACCAAGTACACGTATGGTATCCTCGCTCCAACATCATATGAGAAGCAGGCGTTCCCGGAGGTGGAATAAGAATTCCCTCTCTAGTCACTATTGGTTTATCCTTTTTAAAGAAATTCTTTATTTTCTTTAGCCACTACATTTTTCTGACTCTTTACGCTAATGTACCTCAGCAAAACACACAAGGCAAACCTTTCCGTATTCTATCTATTCTATTTGTCAGTTCTCGTCCAATATCAGCGCGACACACACCAACCGTCCAATCACAACTCTCTACATATCTGTTATTACAACCAATACCAGCGCAGCTCACACCAACCGGCCAATCCAAGCTTACTTCACGTTCGCTACCTGACCAATGCCAGCGCGACCTTTTTGTGACATCAGTATTACTCCTTCTACTGACCCTCCCTTTACAAAATAATACGGTGATGTATTTCTAAGTTCTCTTAATCAAAATTCTTGTTAGTAACAACACAAAACAATGCTACCTTGTCTGTTCCTCTAAATAAAGAGATAGTTTTTCACTTCAAAACAAGAAATTCTTTCACTTCAAGTAAAACAACGACCAGCTTTACTTTACACCCAAACAAGCTACAGGTGGACTTGGTACTCCTCTAGGGATACGGACAAAGTTTCTCAAGAGGACTTTTTGGTGTAAAAGAGGTCTTGGTACTCCTCTGGGGATAAGGCCAGAGTTTCGAAAGTGGACCCTTCGCTATTTCAGACACTCTACTCACATACAAAATGTTCCCTAAATATAACACCTACAGCCTTCCGCCGTACAGTATTATAACAACAGACAAAGTACTTCTGCAGTGTGATTTCTTTATCCACACTCTTCTTCTGCCTACTTCAGGCTAATTTTTCATTCCCGGGATTCCTCAGGTAACTCCGTACCTGTACTTCTAGACAACATAGAACAGGACACTAACTTTTCTTGTTAAGAACATATAATCAATAATCAATAATTATTACCAAACTAATTAATAATTAAACCGTCCTCTGCTACCAGAAAACTGATCCAGTGCTCAACTTAATCAGGGATCGATACTCATCAATATTTCATACAATGGCCCATACACATTCACCCAAATCCCTGATGTGCTGGGGGTCAAGTTTTAAAGACGTGAAAATTGTTTCTTTCACAAATTCATGTTTAACGATTCTAAATGCATAACTAGACCTATATATCAACTCTCTTTCCTCTCGGTCGATGGACCAATTAGCTGAGTAGTTGATGGTAATAATAGAACTTACTGACTATCTAACCAGCTAAATAATCACAGACTCTCGGTAAGATTAATAAAGTTTATCTCAATGTTTGTAAATGATCAAATGCTCATCGCATACAGGTTACAATGCAAACGAAGAATCTCGCATAAGAGAGAGAAAATCAATCAACAAAGCAAACAGTGTCATACTCATCATTCAATAAACGATATGCAAATGAAGGAGTGGATAGAGGAAGAGACATAAGTTTCAGCAAAATAATGCGAAACAATATACATATGACGGAGTGGATAGATGAAGAGACATAAGTTTCAGAGACAAAAATACATTTGCAAGTAAATTATGCAAAATACGAGTCAGCAAGATAATACAAACCCAAAGGATCTGTGAAATACCACCCCCCTGGCTAAAGGAGTAGTGGGGGTCTCCTGAAATAGAGTCAGGAGACAAAGATTTCAGGAATTGGCCAGGACAGGGACAGGAACAGCCAGGCCTCTCTGCAAACCGACGGACAGCGACGCATCACCCCTCTCTCCTCTGCACTCGATCAGAGCTTCCTCCCTTCTTTTCCACTCCCCCAAAGGGACCCCAGTTATACCCTAAAACCTACATGTCCAACCTACATTAGTTGAAACAATTCATGGAATTCGACAGCTTATTGGTGGATTTGGGAGGTGGTCTGTCCACCACCAGGTTCCCATTCACAATTTCTGTATTTTCATTGTTCTATATCCTCTTTCATTGCATCATGTTTGACTCGTTCATTAATTCAATATTCGATACTTTCATTTTAATTCACATGTATTTCTCTGCTTCATCCGCGGAAGAAGTCTTGGATCCCACGGCCAGGCTCATCCTTTGGTAGGCGAACAATGATCTTTGAGCTGGATAGCCTTGAACCTTTTCACTTTCTCTGCAGTGCTCAACGCTTCAGTCTGCTTTGTCATGTCATTTTTGTTCACTCTCCAGCCCCTCATCTATCCGGTCAACCTAAAAGATTTCAGGCCCATTCGACTCACTACGGCAAATAGAACATAAGCCTTCATTAATTACATGGTAATGCACTTTTCACTGTTTACCACCCACTTTTGCACTATCCCCTGTTAATATTTTTCCTAGCATAAGCTTCATGCAAAGCGGCATTATTTATTAACGTTTAAAGCAAGATGCAAGATGCGATATGCGGCCTAAACATGCATTAGCTTTGTTTCTTTCGAAACGCGATGTAAAATGAGGCCTTGTTCTTTCATGCTTTTAGTTCACATTAGTGCACGCATGCGCAAAGCGGTTTCCCACGTGTTCATGTGATTTGCGTATTAGTTTTCACTGCACACTGTTAGTAAGTATTATGGGTGAATTAATTTGAGCAGGTTTCTTCTTGCGAAACCCTGCTCCATCAGCAGCGTTGTGATTGGTCAGGGGAGCCTGGGTGCTTACCAATCACAATGTTTGCAATGCAGCGTTGTGATTGGTCAGGGGAGCCTGGCTGTCTGCTTCCTGTTCCGAGGAGAGACAATGGAGGGAAGCCGCGGTAAGGTACGTTTTTTTTTTTTAAATGAGGGTCACTGGCACACTGTGTGAGCTAAGGTGGGGTGCACTACGTTTACACATGTCTAGGCAAGTGGTGGTTGCATCTAGGGGAGTGGTGAGGCGGGCAAATGGGTGGTGGGTAAAAATAAAATAATAAACATCCACTTACCTTTGACACGTCCTCCTCCTCACTTCACGCCCTCCTCCTGCTGCTGCAGTCCAGTGTTCAGCATGGGCCCCAGCCATCTGCCTTAACCAATCCTGGCGCTGCTCTCATGCTGTTAACCAGCATGAGAGAAGTGCCAGGATTGGAGGGAGCGGCTCTCGCGGCGCTCCAGAGGGCACAAGAGTCCTGCACTTAGGACAGTTGGGTTAGAGCTTTCAAAGTGCGCAAGACGGCCGGCCAAAGAGACCGAAGTGCCCAGGCAGCCCACCCTCCTCCCTGCTGCTTCCACTCAGCAAGCCCTGCCCTGCCCCGACGCTCAGTTTGGGATGGGTGAATGAAAACAAATAGTAATAAATTAACTTTATTACCATTTTATTTTTCATCTCTGGGGCTTTTGGGGGTATTTTAGTTGGCGGTGCGACATTCTTCCGCTCTCACAGAGGAGCCACCCCTGGTACTAGGCATGGCTCAATATGAGGTGACTTGAAAGAGCTGGGTCCAAACCTATAAATCTGAAAAGCCTTCTTTTACAGCAGGTAAAATTTTCAAATACTTCACATCTGCAGATGCAGAAGACTGCACAGCGCCCCCTCGTGCGCCCTCTGCTGCTCTAATGGAGTGTGAGACAGAAAGAAATGCCACCTTTGACCCCCTCACTCCCAGCGCAAGGCTTTTTTCAGCAGTTAGGCTTAAACTTCGGGACACGCACCCCTGCAAGGAACATCAAACGGTCCAAGAGCCGCCCCCAGCAGGCGTCAGTCTGTGTGAATGAGCTCATTAGACTCGGTAGCTGCCTCCGCGGTGATACCAGGACCTATGAAAAGACCCTGATGAAAGACTGCAGCACGCGCAGATGGGGTGGTGCTGCGTGCGGTACCACGTGACCAGAGCATGAGGAGAAGGGGCAATGGTGGTCACACCACAGGGGGCTTATCGAGCACAGGGGCGCTGTGTCTTTCAATGAAGGGTGGCTCTCTAATTGGTGTGCTTGCTCCTAAATCCCCTGGTTTCATGCTGGAATGAAATCTCCACCTTGACATGCACACCAGAGAATTCACCGAAACTACTAAACTCCAAATAAAGCTACCCCACCACAAAAGCTTACCCTTCATTCCCAAACTCGTTTTTAAAACTGCCTCAGAGGCACTTGTGCTAGCCTGCACTCTAATAACTGGGCTACTGAAAACCCGCTTTTCTCCCTCGCCGCCATCCTCCACCCTGCAGCTTGTGGCAGCTGGTATGAGGGCAGAGTGGTGGGGCAGTGGGGGGGTGAAAATAAAATGTAAGAAATAAAACCACTTACCTGCCTCCTGCTGCTCGCCGCATCGTGACTTGGTGCTCTTCTGCTGCTTCACTGCACAGGCTCCCCTGCGGCCAATTCTGGTGCTGCTCTCATGCTTGAAAGTAGCATCAGGATTGGCCTGAGCGACGTGAATTTGCGCTTCCAGAGAGACTGGGAGGCTGTGCTTTTCTGGCTCCAATCCGGCAACGCAGCTGGATTGGAGACGGCTTCAGAGCGCATGTCAGTTTGGCCGTCCTGAGATGGCTGACCAAACCGACATGTACTGACAGCAGTGCTGGCCATCACTCCCCCTCCAGCCTGTCATCGTCTACCCTGCCCCCAAGACTAGTTAGTGCTAAAAATAAAATGATAATAATACTGTCTTATTATTGTTTTATTTTTCAAGTTTTGAGGCTGATGGCAGGGGGGGCGATGCTCCTCCGCCATGGCGGAAGAGCTGCCGCTGACTGCAGCGAGGTTGGCCACAGGTGGTGCAAAACTTTACAGAATAGCACAGGCCCTCAAAAAAAGGATCACTTTTGAATCTCTTTCTACCAACAAGACTGCGAACCTCATTTACAAGAGGCCTGCGCCGCCAGAGCGCCACTTTTAATGAAGATTTGGTAGTGCAGGCCTCTCAATTATATCTACGAGATCATGCACAGCCACCCTTCATAGCCTCGTAAATATGGTGTAAGTCGCTGCGTTGCCTCACACTGTAACAGCAAAGCGTGCCATGGGCGTTGCGGTAGGTGTTCCCTCGCAACGCCCATGGATTTTGACACATTCGCAGATTCACAACATAGCATGAATCTGGGAATGCATCAAAACCATGCAACTCCCCATGGGTGGTGTAACAAGCAGAAATAACTTTATTTCTCCTTGTTTTTTCGTATTTCTGTCTGTTGCATTCTGCAGCACACATAGAAAGAGGAAAACGCCTTCATTGATTGTTTTTGTGCAGGAACGTCTCCCTTCCTGCACAAAAAAAATAATTCCAACAACGCAGACGCCATTGCACCATGGTGCAAGCATGCTTGCATTGGCGCAAGGCAGCCATTTGTGCGCCAGCGCAATGAAAGAGGACAGGAATCCACCATATGTCATAGATACAGCACATTCCTGCCCTTTTCATTTGACGCAGGACAGCGCAGCAAAGCGACTTACTGCGCTGCCCTGCGCCAAAATCTGGTAAATGAGGCCCTGCCTGTAGCCTTCCACCTAAATTCCTCTCTCCACCTCACTCAAAAACTAGAAATGTCTGGCAATAAAACAGGATCCTAAGAAGATCAAACTCTTTTTTTGTCTCACTACGCAGTGTTTCAAAAAGACTTCCATTATCAAGTGCACTTTCTCAGAAAATGTTCCAAGGATATGTAATGCTCTCCACAAGCATATACTACTGGCCCTCACACCTGTATTTTCAAATCTAGGTAAACGGCAAATTTACTAAGTCTGGCCTAGCAAACTGAATCCATGTTCGCTAATGGCTGGTCTAAGTTTGTACATAGTCATGACTGACTTCTGCTCTTGTCTTTTTCGACTCTATTAGTGTGCATGGCCTCTCCCCTTGTCCTTCATTAAACTCTGATGATCCTTATCATGTCAACTGTCATCAGCACAACTCACTGGTATCCTTACTGGGTCTCGTAGTGCTTTAAAGATCCTACAAATAATAAATAAGTTGGTCATCTCAGAATCTGATCTGGCAGGAACATGGCAGGATCCAAGAGGGTTTTACTTCTGGCTTCACAGAGCATCTATGTCTGCAAGACATATTGTCATAAATTGTTTAAAATACACATAGAGTGGCCTTTGGCTCCTCCCAGAGGAGTGTTTCTCTCTCACCTCTTGCTATTGGTAGTTTGGTGTATTATTCTGCCTCATATGGAATTTTCTCATTGCAAATATATGAAGGACTATTTTACTTCTGAAAAATAGACTGGAATATGCTCAATTGTTACACATTCAACTGGTTATACACATTTTATATATTTTTTCCTGCAATAGGGTAAGAAATGGAGCTATACTATCACCACATTCACTTCCACCTTTACGAACAAGACCATTACCACCACCACTGTTAATGCGACCACCATTATCAGGATTACACTGCCACCACCACTGCCATTAACATCATCACCATTTCTGTCACCACTGCCGCCACCATTACCTTTATGACCACCATTACTACCACCACCAGTATTAACATCACCATCATTACCACCACCACAGCATTCGTGCATGTCTCTGATTGAATGTTTTTGAATGTGTGACCAACTGGCTTTGTCAATGCTTGTTTCAGATTGTTACATCTTTACTGCAGCAACAGTGGGGCAATATGCACAAGTTTATAGCCCCGGCCTCAGCATCCGTGCCGGTCACCTGGGCAGAAAAGCAAAGGTGATAGATGGAGAGGCAAGTTTTAATCACATCCTGTGGACATCACACTGAACACCCAGCCTCCTGCCTCACTGAAGGAATTAGAAGGGCCGCAGGAACATGTTTAAGAAGCAAAGAGTCAGAGATTGCACTGAATCTCAGTTGAAGGACCCTTGTACACAGCAAGGTGAGCATCCAAGGACACCTTTGCTAAGTGGTGTCATTAAAGTGTTAGTGAGACTCAGGGTAATGATGGCTCAGGACTATTAAACCACTCGCTGGAGGCAGATGACTCCATTGATTATCAGTACAGAAGATTCATCAGAGTTATTTATGATGGGCTCAGGTAATGGCATTGAGGACGTCCTTGCAGTCCAGGGTGCATTGCCCTTGGAGTTTATCACTTGGCTTCTCACAGCTCCAGCACAAAATCTGGATTCTCACTTTACCTCTCACAGGCCTTTTGGGGTTTGGCGTACAGACAGCTTTCGTTGCCTGTTGTCGAATACCGACGCTGTTCGATACCGATGTCTACAGTGGGCTTTGGGTCAGCCCATTATTATTGTTTGTTTTGTTGTCAATCTCATTTCCATGCTTCTTATTCAATGGATTTCCTTCCTTTCCTTATTTTTGTCCCTCACCTGGGGCATAAGAGGCGCAGCGGCCAGAGCGGCTGACTCTGGTGCGCGGGGTTCACGGTTCGATCACCGGCGGCAGCTCAGCATCCTGTGACTCTGGTGCGCGGGGCTCACGGTTCGATCACCGGCGGCAGCTCAGCTCAGCATCCTGTGACTCTGGTGCGCGGGGCTCACGGTTCGATCACCGGCGGCAGCTCAGCTCAGCATCCTGTGACTCTGGTGCGCGGGGCTCACGGTTCGATCACCGGCGGCAGCTCAGCTCAGCATCCTGTGACTCTGGTGCGCGGGGCTCACGGTTCGATCACCGGCGGCAGCTCAGCATCCTGTGACTCTGGTGCGCGGGGTTCACGGTTCGATCACCGGCGGCAGCTCAGCTCAGCATCCTGTGACTCTGGTCAATAGCTCACTTAATCTCCCCAGCAGCTCCCCAACTGATACCCTTAGAAGTGATAAGTTCGCACTTTACAAATGTGGAATGATGATGATGATAACTTCCGTGCTAGTCTATTAACTGGATGAACTGTATCCTTCAACAGCGTACATTTAGGGAACTACCTTTTACTTTTGTTTTCAACTCTCCTTGGGAATGGATGAGTGTTCTTGATCTCTCCCTGGTGTGCTGCTTCCTGCCTCAGTTCTCTGCCCCCACACTCTCTGTGTTGCTTCTTGTTCCCCCACAGCTCATCCTTTGCGCCCTCCCACTCCTCTCCATCTGGCTTTATTTTAATTTTCAACCCCTTCCCACCCCCACTGTCCACATTGCTCTCCCACCTCACTTCTACTGCCCCCACCTGCTCAGCTGTTGCTCCCCAGCCCCTCCCCATCACCTTTTGTAATGTTTATGTGTTTAGGAAGGCTTGGCATTTGGAATTTGCTACTTTGTCTTTGATGCACTTTTGCATTTTCTTTTAATGTACCATTCCAAACTGGCGTCTCTAATTTGGGAATGGTAAACAAAGTTGAAGAATAAAATGGCCACTACATCAAACCGTACACGTGGGCATGTGTACAGATCCATGTGCGCATGAACTTCAGCACACTGCAGCAGATTTGTTTTTGTTTTTGCGAATGCTATTGTGCATCAGCAAACAAGCATGCTTTTATCTTTTCCTGATGCAGAACAGCATCGGAAAAAACAATGGCAAAAACAAGAGGTTGGGTAATACCATCGGAAGGCGAGACCTATTGGCTTTGCCAACCCTTGTCTCCTCTGAAGTCCAATCAAAGACGAGTACTGAGGGGCAATATGAAAGGCTTGGAGAGTCACAGAGGCAGAGCTTACAGGTCTGCCCAGGTCTGCAGTTCTGTTTCTTTGAAAATGGGTGCTTTGCCAATCTACCCATATACCCTGTCACGTTTAACCAGAACTTTGCTAATCTGTAGAACACATTAGATATGGCTGACACAGACTGTCTGACACCAGGAATCACAGGCCTTCTCTTGTAGTTGAAGGAAGGGAGGGAGTGGGAGCCGAACCCTAATAATCATTTGAACCCCAATGTTTCATCACCCCAACATTTACCAAAATAATTTGACTCCAGAATCCTCTGTTGATCTAGCAGTTAGAGACTACACTCTTCATCAGGAAAAGCACAACTTAGCAGATATTAGACACATAAAGTATTGAGTTTTATATAAAAATAGAGCAAAAAGGGTATTTATAATAGAATAATCAAAAAGCATTATAAAGAAGAAATGCATTAATTGCCATGAAGGACCAATACAGAAGGACAGAATAAATGCAAATTTTCAAAACCCTAGTTAGGCATATTCTAAGGAAAAGTTCTAAGTGTTAGACTCATGAAGCAAACTGACAACACCGACAGGTCACCTACAAGGAAAATAGCAAAGTAAATCCCATGAAACGCAAATTCCCAGAGGCTTTATGGACAAGCATTAGAAATGCAATAGGTCTCGCATTTTTTTGAGTTAGAGTTATTGGCATTATGAATGGTAATGTGTTTTACCCACCAAGGGAGGAGGGAGGGATCAGTAGAGAGACACTGAGGTAAGGGGCTTATGCCTGGAATGCAAGTGAGAAGATAGAGAGGAGGAGGGAGAAAGACTGGGGTAGATGGTCTGAAAGAAGTGGGTGAAGCACTACGGGACAGTTCCTTGTAGGTGCTGGCCAAAATGGAGTCCGTATCCTAACAGATTCAAGTTTTTCGACGGGCGGTAGGGCGGGATAAAAAAAAGTCTTGGGTGTGCAACATATTTAAATATACGACCGTTCTGATCTACACACTCCCCGCCTCGGTGATGGTCGTGCACACTTTCTGCATCGTCCAAACACAAGCTGTGCACAGAGGTGTTGTGTAAAACAGTTGCTACACATACTACTTAATGTTTGCACGTAATAAATCACGATTCTTTGCAACAATGTTGAGCCTGTGGTCAGTCAGTTAATACCTAAAGCAGTCTGTAAATGGCTATTACATTAAAATATGCTGTTCCCTTATCCGAAAGTGTACTACTGCAACTGCTGATTGTGCACTCTTCACTATATCCTGACGTCCTCCTGCCTGCATTGTAATCTGGTTAGTGGCCCTTTGTTAACTGCACTTTAAACTAAGCACTTCATTTGGCACTTTGTAATGGTATTTGCACTTTACTCTGACCTTTTCATCTCGGCGGTGAAGTTTGGAAGCCTGATGCGTCTCTTTCGGCAATTGGCGAGTTAAGCGTTGGGTTTTGCTGTGCATGTTGAACTGATAAGCCAGTGTTGTACCCTGCCACCAGTATGGGCCGCCTGCCAGTTTACAACTTAACCCGGCTTCCCTGATATTTTAGTACATACGATGTGTCACCAACATACTGGTTAATCTTGCTAACTGTGAGCATTTGTCAGATTAACACTGAGTGAATACTACTTGCCAAGTGTAGAGCTGGCTTCAAAATATAAGGCCATTGTTAAAACCAATGAAAAGGGAGGAGGGTGACACCATTAGTGAAGTACTTTCTTCTGAAGTAGACACTAGTAACTAGCTCTACCTATTAAAGTTATGGAGGAAACCAATCCTAAATTGTCTAATCCAAATGTCTAGTCCATCTAAGACCTTTTCTATCCAAATTTTAAGCAATTCCAGAAAACAATGTTTGAACTTGAGACCGTATAGTTAATGAAATTGATCCAAAAAATAAGCTGATTAAATTGAAGCAAGCTTGGGTCCTTCGGGCTATGTAGCAAGCAAATGCTAAGTATTGTCACTATTTAGCAAACAAACACTTAGCACTGCCAAATATTATATGGCTTAAAGAAAATAGGACAAGATTTATGTTTGAGTGACATTGAGCTTGATTTAAAAGAATCTCACGCTTGAGCGTTGATTATTTACCTCTGAACGATTGCACATCGAATTGGTCGGAGTATGTACAGGTTAATAAAAATTGATTCATCTTGGCCAAACTACTGTAGAAACTGAGGCTTTGCCAGAATTCTATTTTGAGAGGCGTGATTGATTGGGCAACCGAGTAGTGATGATGGAAGCCATTTCAAGAATGGATTCCACAATCCAGAGGATGCTGGATAAAACCTTTGGATGGTCTCTAAAGAGCGTACATGGAATGTAACATCTATGAGAATATAAGGGGTGAGTTAAGTTAATTATTGAAAAAAGCACATGGATTGTGGCTACTATGGTGCAAAGTCTTTGTAAAAAAGAATTCAAAAAAGATTTTTTTGCATTTGACACCTAGGTGGAAAAAAGTTGAAAGTCGTGGACCAATATTAACACACAGGTAAAAGTTTTACCCTCACTTTATCCTAGAAATGCTTGGCTGTAATACATGGTTTGACAAATTTAAAACAAACTACAGAGGATATTCAGCTGTTCCCGTAAGAAAGGCAAGATACCCCCAGGATTCTTACAGTAGAGAGGTCACTCTACTAGAGGGCAGTCCCCCATTTCAATCTCTACTAGCGGGCAGTCCCCCATTTCAATCTCTACTAGAGGGCAGTCCCCCATTTAAATCTCTAATAGAGGGCAGTCCCCCATTTAAATCTCTACTAGAGGGCAGTCCCCCATTTAAATCTCTACTAGAGGGCAGTCCCCCATTTAAATCTCTACTAGAGGGCAGTCCCCCATTTAAATGTATTGGAAGAAAAGGCCTTAAACTCAGCTGGGGTAGTCCTGAAAATGTCATGAGGAGGCAAACGGGCTTCAGCTTAATCTACTTAACTGCAGCAACTGAATTTGTTATGAGATGTAAACAGTTGGCAAATATACTCTCTGCTGAAACACACAAGCACATGCAAGATCTATCATGAGACAGATATAGTTGTAAAGGACAACGTTTTTGCTAAGAACAAGTGATTATGAAAAGCTTGGTTAAAAAACGCAGTCCGATTTGGAAATGCTCATTAAATGTAGATTTAAAAACATTTGCCTGCTTAGTGAATAGCAGCCGCAGCCCGTGCAGGTAAGAGCGGTGGGGCGGTGGAGCCGAGCTGAGGGGGGGAGGCATTTCGACTGACGATGAATAGGAAAAATGTATTATTTATTTAATTTTCCCTCGTCGTCATCTGCCCAGCCCAGCCACTCTTACCAGCACGGGCCGCGGCTGGTGAATAGAGAATATGAAAAAGATGGTCAGTTTAGATAAATCCAACCACTTGTTAAATCAGATGGTCTGCTATACACTAGGATGAGGAATGAATTGCTATGTCTCCATTTTGGTGTTGATATGCGATAGGGACTCCATGGTTTAATTGACTTTGAAACATCTGTTATCTGTATATGTCCTATTGTTTTGAAGCAGAGGAAAGTCATTTCAAAACCGGTATTTCTTACACTTGGTACTGATTTACAAAAGCTAGCACCTCCACATGCAGAGACTGCATTGGTTCATTTTTAATGACAGAAAAAGGGAAATATCTTATTGGATTTGAAATACTACTGACGAAAGAGTCCCCAACAGGGTGCTATTTGGGAGCTGATAAAATAGAGGGGCATGCCTCCCCACTAAATTTGAAAAGTTTTGAGTAAAGGGATAACTACTGGAGGATCAAGTGCTCAGAGCGAGGCTTAAGCACTGAAATGAACAGAGGCCCATTGGCAGCGGCGTCACTAGGGGGGTGCGGACCGCACCGGGTGACACCATCACATGGGGTGACACCGTGAGCCTCTGCACGTCGGCGTCCGGACGTCGACGGCGTTCGAAACGTCACTCACGTGACACCATCACATGGGGTGACACCGTGAGCCTCTGCACGTCGGCGTCCGGACGTCGACGACGTTCGAAACATCACTCACGCAAGGAACGCTTTTGGCGGACTCGGAGGACTCGGAGTAGGTCCATCATGGGGTAAGTCGTGAGGGGGTGACACCATGAGTTACCGCACTGGGTGACACCAACCCTAGTGACGCCACTGCCCATTGGAAAGATGAACTACACGACTTGAGGCATCTGGGGCTCTGGAACCGAGGAGCACTCCGTATGGGATGGAACTATATCCTCATACCAGGTTTGGATGAAAACTCTTTCCTAAGAGTACACGTGATGAAGAGGCATGTGGGTTTTGATTGAGCAGCTGATATCTAGGATGCTTGTGAGGAGCGGTCAAGATGCAAGAAGCAGCTGCTAGAAGGACATGATTTGCCCAACGAAATCAACGGAGGATCTAACTATCACAGATACGACATAGAGAACAAACTATGAGCTCGCTTGAGAAAAGACACCAAAGGGAGATCGCCTGATGTGGCTTGATGGCCCTGTACGGTTTGAAGCTCTAGATGAGATAAGAAAAGATGCAATTGTAGACAATTGTTGGTACCTTGTCCCGTTCTACCAACAATTGTCTCGGCTCTTGCAGCCAGAGGCCTCTGTGGCAAACAAAGACCAACCTTCAAGAACAACTAGCTTCAGGAAGCAAAAGCTCGAACTCCACTGAACTGACCTGAGATTTGATAGTCAGGAGATGAAGAGAAAAGCAAAGGTGTTAACTATGGACATGCGAATGATGTCAAAATTATGAAATTTAAGCATGGATAACAAGAGTACTTCCAGCCTGCAGGATTTTGATCAGCTCACATAGCAAATCTCGATATTGGCATCAATGAATCTGAGTCTATTTACAAGTATCCAGTTTCTAACTTGCACATATATTAACAGGAGCTTGGCGAGAGCAAACAAAATATTCCATGACAACCGAAATATTACCTTGTTTCAGCAGACTGCATCAGAAAACGTACCCCAAGGGCCAGGGGCATCTCATAGGGGAGGTAAGGGAAGAGTGCAGGAGACCAGCATGAGCCCTGCAGGACTCCAAACTGAACTTCCACCCTGCGAGGGATTGCAAGCCATCCATGATCCCACAACTACTCCTACATTCTAAGAGTAGGCAAACTGCACTTTTCATCACCTCCCTCAGGTGCAACTTCTATTTCAGATAAGAGCTGGAATGATTTTGCATTCATTGAAGTGATATGGGGAATACAAATGGGAGACGAGTACTCTCTAAAAAAAAGTTAGTTATCATGGTTTAATTCTAAAAGAGGGGTAACCCTGTCTGGGACTAGGTTGTATGGTTTATTTGACATGGATTCAGACTTATGAAGATTGTGCTAAATGTTACTGCAACTTCAATACAAAATGGAGGATATACTGTGCGCGTACACGCATATAGACGCTGTCGGCCGACAGTAACAAAGTTAAGTCATCTCATACTTGCAGCCTGTGCTTTAAATGAGCCGGTACTCACCGGTACTGAGTACCGGCACCTCTGAGTGTTCTACCCCTGAGTACCTGAATGTCTCCTTGTGCTCGGAGAGTACTGGTACTCCTAAACACAGCTGGGGTCAGGCTCTGAGCAATGGGTACGTGCAGCGCAGGTGCTGCTGAATGTGAAGCTTTGAGATGAGTTGTGAGGTGCTCTGACAGTCAGTGGAGAGTGTATTCCAGCGCTGGGGTACTGCTGCAGCCTTATATTCTAACCTGAGAGCGCCATAGGAAGGACGAGATGTGGCCTGAAGGCTAGAGCTCCCAACAGTGAAACTGGGGTGCTAAATGCCTGCCTCCAGCCCGACCCAACCCGATAAATTTGGCAAGAACCAGCACTTTAATTTTCCATTTAAAGCACTCCCTGCAAGTAAAAACGTGACTTAGGCCCCTATTTCTATGTCGGATGTACCTAAGTCCGTCCGACATCGAATCGGTACTGGGACCTACCGACCTTATGTTGGCGGTCCCAACCCAGCAATTAGGATGCGACCGAACACTGTTCAGTCGCACTCCTATTCTTTACAATGGGAGCATGCATTCCGACCGGAATGCATGCTCTCACTGTGAAGAGAAGAGGTGCAGTTCATCCCTGCACCCCGTGGAACCTTGATGTGCCTGCCAAGGGATGCAGGGATCAACGGGGGCCACCATCCGGAGGCCTTGCACTCATGGGGGCCCTGCTGGGGGCCCCCAAAGTCGACTTCCAACAGCCTTTCTGTGTCGGAAAGGCCAGCACAGAAAGGCTGTCAGAATCCGACATTGCAATTCCTCGGGCGGAAAGAGCCGCCCTTGGGATTACAGGAGGCTTTCCGGAAGCCATTTGGAAATGCAGTTTGGATTCATTTCCGACCAACTCATTCCAAATGGGTGGGTCGGAAATTAACCCAAACTGCTGATTACGATGCCATAGGAACGGCACCGACCGAGGCTCTGAGCCGTTTCCTACGGCATCGTAATCGGCCCCTTAGTAGGAACACAAACTGACTTTCTTAGTTTATCTGGATCAACACTACAGTGTCAAAAATGAAAGTGGACAGAAGCTTCACACACAATCCTTTTCTCCATCGATTCACCCAGTGTCATGACATTTTCAAATTCGTGAGACTTTAGTGAACCCTAATTACGCAAACAGTTGAACCCGATACGTGACTCAAATCTACGTACATATCTTGAAAACTGCAATGTTTAACAAAACAAATTACAAATAATTATCAGATAGGTTCAGGGGTCCAAGAAAACATTTCTCTTTAGTGGATAACTGGGAAATGTGAGCACCTTTTACATGGCATGGGGTTGGTTTTCCAGGATATATGACAGCTTATACGTGCACAGCCAATTTGTTTGATGAAGCTGTAGAATTTGTGCCGTGCCTCCTGGGAATCACTCACTGAACCCGAGTGATGCAGATAAACTCTGGCTGCATCCCATATCCATTGGGGTATGTCCCCAGGACACTGGTGTTGAATCCTCAAATGAGGTTGATAAAGGTAGAGCTAACGATTTAATTGAATACAATACTCAGGAGGGATCACCTGCCCGAACAACATCCACGCTGCGGGAAACTATCCTTCATGCACCAATATTCCCTTGATGAAGGCCCTTGCCGGCCGAAATGCATTGGGATGATGGAATTGTGAATCATCGTGCATGTTGGGAAATGTAGTTTTCGACTACCAAAGGAATTTATGTAGTGAAGCAACAATATATGAATACTAGCAACATTACCTCCTGAGTATTGTATTCGTTTAAATCGTTAGCTCTACCTTTATCAACCTCATTTGAGGATTCAACACCAGTGCCCTGGGGACATACCCCAATGGATATGGGGATGCAGCCAGAGTTGGTTTTCCATGCCCAGCACCCAAAATGAACACATTCCATACTTACAGTTTTATCTGCATCGAAACAGAGTCATCCACATCTAAAACCATGTCGAACATAAATGCTAGAATAAAGAAAAAACCTAAAACATGCGTCTGGGGTGAGGGGCAGCAGAGGAAAAAGAGTTCTCCCTAACAACAAATAACGAATGCCAGTTAAGGAAACTGAACTTTGCCGGTGCTCCTCCGCCTTTAACGGAAGTGAGGTATCAGGAGCATGAACCAATGAAGAGTCAGCAAACAAGAGGGATGCAGGAGTCAACCTACGGTAAGCAGCAGGCTGGATTACACTCCGTATAGTGGATACAACAGCCGCTTGACCTAAAAAAAAATCACACAAACTATTAATAGACTCTGCAAATTCAGCATGGTATGATAATGGTTAGGGTCGCATTTGGCAAATCAGAATGACAGGGTAATAATTAGAAATTACTCAATTATATAGCACTAATCCTTTCTTAAGGTGAGATAAATCTTTCATTGCTTCCTCAGCAGCTGCACTCCAGAGATGTATAAGACAAATGAAACATTTCTTGAACATTGGCTCGTAGAACTAACACGTCTTCGGCGGAAGTCCTTGAAAACGATATGTTGTGCATCGCTAATATAATGACGTCATTCACTTGATGCTCCATGGTAACAAGGGGAGGGATGGCTTTGCAGCGGTACACTGATTGAGAAGGGGAATGAGCAATAGAAGTTCAACAGAACACAAGAGATTGCATCTATTTTGTAATTAATCTTGCACTACACAAAAATGTGGCATAACTACCAGAGCATTAGTAAGACTTCTAAGTGACCTAGGTAACTCATTCCAGGTGCAGCTCCATTGTCACATAGGTGCCTGGCAGAGGCTGGAATCAAGAAAAGTTGAGTTAAATGTCCGTTGTTTGGTAAACAGGGTTTCCGTCTCTTGTGCTCTCAATTTCATGGGTGTTTCTGCTTTCCAAACTGATAGTGCTTTGTCGACGTTACAGTAAGTGTCTCATTCTCTACAGAAGAAATCATGGGGCATGATTATCAATGTGCAAGGGCGACGCAACACTAAAGTAAGATTTATCAAGCCTCGCAATTAAATAAAACACTTACCTGATTACACCTGCAGCTTTTACTCCGTCTTCTTCTCATCCTGGATCCCTGGCAGCACACAGGCTCCACTAAGCCAATCATGACGCTGCTGTCACCAGCATGACACCAGCATCATGATTGGTCTGAGCAGCCTGTATGGACTCTCAGTCAGTGCCTCGGAGCCTTGGGGCTGTTCCACACCCAGCTGTGAAACACAGCCAGGAGGAGAAAGGCTAAGTGTACATGACTGTTTGGCCGTCCCAAGACGGCCGGCCAAACTGTCATGTGCACTTATGGTGCACAAACCACTCCTCCTTCCTATGACCCCAGCCCCGCCTCACCCTAACATTGCCCCGTAGCCGGTATGAAAAATGAAATTATACTAACAATGTTATTACCATTTTTTTTTTCCTTTTTCCACTGCTCTGAGAGCAGTGGGGCAACGCTCCTCCGCCTTAGCGAAGGAGCCGCCACTGGGGCTCATGAACAAAGCAACAACAACAGAGGTAAAAAAGGTTGTGACAGGTAGGCTCACCTACTGTGGTTTCCACCTCTTACTCTTCCTCAAGCACTCAGCTGCAAATAGGAGCAAGGTGGGTCAGAGTAGGATGATTGGACAACCATGTGATGTCATTTGGGATCAAAGGACGAATGATGTAACTTTTTCTTTCTCTGGAATTTTGGTAAATTGACGTTCATGTCACATCAGCTGTACCTCCAAGTTTAGCTGGAAGCTGCTACGTAGAGTCCTCAGCAGCTGAACCAAAACACCTTTGCCTTCTTCATTTTAATTTGAGTTGGGTAGCATGGACTGGAGTGCGGGAGGGTTTGGATCCTTACTGGCAATGGCTGACTAGTGATGGCTCTAAATATCGAAGCCATAATATCTAAAATCATTGGTACCAGTATATCCAGGTTGGGAATATTGGTGCTAAGGATATAGTGTTTGTTTTAACATTAATATTCAATTTTAAACAATGGTTTAATTTAAAAGCGCATTTTAAAATCATTTGTAGTTGTTTTGTATGTTAGTTTGCTTTTTTTCAGGTTTGTTTTATTTTTTCAATTGTATTTAGTTTGTCTTTTGTTGATTGTGTTTTTAAAAATGGTGCTTAAACTTTTTATAAAATTTAAAAATGTATATTTATATTTTTAATTTTATAAGAGTTTAATTTTTTTGAGTTGCTGTTTTTTGTATAATGTTTGAGTAGGTAGTGTTTTAATTTAAATTTGCAAGTATTCTTTGCATCTATTGAATTTTTAATTTATTAAGAAATTATTTTAAAATTTAGAAATTATATTTGTATTTTACAAAAAATTTGTATTTTATTATTAACTGTGCAATTAATTAAAATCATTACAGTAAAAGCAATCAACCTATTCCCCTTGACCACTGGACAGTTGCCCTTTGAGGCACTATCCTTGGGGGGGTGCTGGAAGTGCAAGAAGGCGATAGTTCACAATAGGGACCACCTCAACTGTCTTCCGCTGGATTTTTTTAGCTCTTCCCCATTGTATTATTTCGTTCATTTGCCATTTTTAGGGCGGTCCTGATGGAATGTATAAATTTCCCCAGTTTGGCAAAGGTCGTCGTGCTGGAATTTGAAAAACACATGGCTGACACTTCGCTGCAAGTTTTTATTCCGTTGATGGTGTAAATCGGGAGCAGTAGACGCAGGCGTTCATCAATGAGATTGGGGCAACAGCATAGGAGGTGCAGCCACGATTCCCTCCTATAGGGGCAGAGTCTGCAGTTTGTGGCATCCCCCCTTTGGGCCCATGCAGGGTTGAAGTCTGCAATACCTAAAGTGGTTAATCTCATGGACAGGATTTTCCTTCGGGCCAATGGAGTGAGAGCGTCACTTAAGTATGCCTGGGCTTTGCCAGCCGTGTATGAGCTGTTCAACGGGTCTAAGTGTGAACTTGAACGAAGGGAGTTACGATCAAGATCAAATGAGATGTCGCACACTTGTTTATTTATGGCTCTTTTCCAGGCGTTCATCGGAATTTCTGGCCGCGGTAAGCTCTCATCCACTATATTCAATGTTTTGATTGCTTTGTTAAGGTTGGTGTGCCAGGTCATACGTGGCTCTTCAAAAATAGCTCTGTTGGTGTTTTAGTGTGTTGGCTGGGGCCCTTAAAATCCTGAGATAGAGTTTTATAAATTCCCCCTGGCACATCAAATCCGGCCTAGCCACGCCTAATTCCAGCCTTAGCCTTGACTTCCTTGCTGTCCTTGGGATTTGAAGCACTATTTTGTATGCTTTGGATTGTGCCGAGTTTAAGGAGGCGTGCTGTAACCCGGGGAAGGCCAGGTGGCCATAGCTGATTGCTGGTAGAAGTTTTGCTTTTAAAACTTTCAGTATTGGACCGGCGGTTGGACTGATCAGGTGGCGGCTTAGTTGCTTGAGTAAATGTAATCAATCAATCAATCAATCAAGCATTTGTATAGCGCGCTACTCACCCGGAGGGTCTCAAGGCGCTAGGGGGAGAGGGGTCCGCTACTGTTCGAACAGCCAGGTCTTGAGTTGCTTCCTGAAGGAGAGGTGGTCTTGGGTCAGGCGGAGGTGGATGGGTAGGGAGTTCCACGTCTTGGCAGCCAGGTAGGAGAAGGATCTTCCTCCCGTTGTGGCTCTTCGGATGCGGGGGACGGCGGCGAGGGCGTGGTTGGTCGATCGTAGCTGGCGGGTGGGAGTGTAGAAGGTCAGACGGTCGTTGAGGTATCTGGGGCCTTGGTTGTGGAGAGCTTTGTGTGCGTGGGTGAGGAGTCGGAACGTGATTCTCTTGCTGACGGGGAGCCAGTGCAGGTCTCTCAGGTGTCCGGCGATGTGGCTGTGTCGGGGGATGTCCAGGATGAGTCGAGCTGAGGCGTTCTGGATGCGTTGGAGTCTTTTCTGAAGTTTGGCTGTGGTTCCGGCGTAGAGGGAGTTGCCGTAGTCCAGTCGGCTGGTGACGAGGGCCTGGGTGACCGTCTTCCTGGTTTCGGTGGGGATCCACCGGAAGATCTTCCGCAGCATGCGTAGGATGTTGAAGCAAGACGAGGAGACGGCGTTGACTTGTCTGGTCATTGAGAGGGAGGAGTCCAGGATGAAGCCCAGGTTGCATGCGTGGTCCGTTGGTTTGGGTGCGTTGCCCAGGGCAGGGGGCCACCAGGAGTCGTCCCAGGCGGAGGGTGATGATCCTAGGATGAGGACTTCCGTCTTATCTGAGTTCAGTTTCAATGTATGACCTTATTGGCCTTGATGCTCTGGTGCTTCAAGTTGGTGTTCGCCTTAGCCCGTTCCATCAGCCACACCCCCAGATAGTTATGACTCCGCCGTCTTGATTTTCAAGTTGCCCATTTGCCATTGTGCTTTCTTTTTCTGGTGGTAAGACCCGAAAATGACGACCTTGGTCTTTCCTTGGTTTACTGTCAGGTTATTGATGTTGTTGAAGCGATTTAATGCAGTTAGGGCTCTCTGTAGGCCCACCTTTGTGTGGTCCATTATGGCTGTGTCGTCGGCGTATTGGAGCACCGGCAGCCTCATGTTTCCCAGTTTTGGTGCTACTAGGCCAGCTCCTTTCAGGGCATCCCCCAAATCCGCCATGTATAGGTCAAAAAGCATGGGTGCCAGCACGCAGCCTTGCTTCAACCCGCTCTCCGTGGTTATTTTCGAGGACACTGTGCTGGCGCTGGTTTTAACCCGTACCCAGGTGGCTTCATACAGCGATCTGATTGCCGTCAGTAGATTTGGGGGAATGCCCCAGTTTTCTAGCTTCCACCATAGTCTTCTGCGAACAACCTTATCAAAGGCGGTGCTGTAATCCACGAAGCAACAAAAAAGTGGGCGGTGGTTCTTCTGTGTTGCCTGCGCTGATAAGTGTGCCAGTGCCAATACGTTGTCCATGGTCGATGCCTTTGACCTGAAGCCAGTCTGGAAAAGAGGTATGATGCTATTCTCATCTGCCCACTTCTCCAAGTCCTTTAATAGTAGGCGGGCGTAGGCCTTGGCTTCAAGGTCAAGTAAGGCGATAAGCCTATAATTTGATGGCTCTGACCGGTCACCTTTTTTGAAAATGGGGACCAGGATGGAGCCCCTCCAGGAGTCGGAAGTTATAGCTGTCTGGAAAGAGTGATTGTATAAAGGTGTTAGCGTTGCTGCCCAGAAGTCTGGGGCCTTTTTAAAAACTGGCGCTGGAATCCCATTAGGCCCGGGGGCCCCATCGTTCTTCATGTTCTTGATGGTCTTGATGACCATATGGGGATTTATCTGGGCGGGTGATGTACAGTGTGTTTCCACCGGCGTTCTATTTCCCACTGCCCAATTTCAATGGCTGGCGATCGTGTCTCGTGGCTTAATGTTTGATGGCCAGTCCCGGCCAACCCAACCGCTGGCCTCTCCTAGACTGTCTTTGCATGGGGGGGCGATTGCATAGAGCGGTTTGACATAAGTCAGCCAGACCTTTTCTGCTACTCCGTTCTCCCGTGAGATTCCACTGCTGCTCAGTTGGTTGATATGTCTCCACAGATGCGCTGGATTCTTATGCTTTATCAGGGAGAAGACTTTGAGCCATTCCCTTTCCGTGGTGGCATTTTTATATTCCCATATTTTCTTCCTTAGTGCTGCCCTCAGCGAAACTACAGACGGTCCCTCCGATTGGCTGCCCCCTCTTTTCTTTTTTACAAGGGCATTGCGCAAGAGCTGTTTACAGTCTTGTATGTCTTTGTTTTGCCCGGTGCTGCCACCTCTGATTTGCCCTTTAGGCCTGCGGGGTTGTGACTGGGAGTTCCCGAGCTTTGCTTGTAGGTCCTCCACTATGTCTTCCCAGACCTTTATGGATGAAAGCAACGAGGGTAGATTGCCTTCAAGTTTCTCTTCCAGCCATTTTTGTAGCGTGTTATCTGTCTTGTCTGACCATTTGATCCTCCTCAAGACACTGTATTTTTCATCCCCTCTTGACACACCAATGGTTTGGTGGTTGAGAGCTGACGGAACTGTCAACAGGAAGACCGCTCTCAATGGTCTGTGATCGCTTTCCGACCTGTCTTCGACATCATAGTCATCCAATCTAGCCGCCAGCGCTTCGCTGGCCATGATGTGGTCAATTCTTGAGATGTCTCTGTAGGAAGGGGGAGGGTCCCATGTGTTCAAGTTAGCTTTTTTCAGTGCATGAGTTGAGATCAGCTTGTGGTTGTTGATAAGGTTGAACAAGGGTGCTGCCCTGCCGCAACCTGGGGTGATCGGTTTGATTGTATCCAGGTCCTTCTGGTTGAAATCCCCTGCTAGGATGACCTGGTGAGTTTTATATTTACACAGGAGTTCATCAAGTTTCCCCAGCATTCCCTCCAACTTCTCTTTCATGGTGTACTGCACCGGATTGATGTAGCAGTTGATTATTAAGAGGGACATGGGATATGTATTAAGTTTCAAGCCTCTGATATGGAGAGCTTGCAATCCGGGTGAGTTTAAGTTGATTGCTGTAACTTCGAGGGCACTTTCGTGCTTTATGAAGACTGATACACCGCCGGCCGGTCGGCCAAATAGATTCTTTTTTGTGGCTGGAATGAAGTGTTCGTAGTACCCTGCCAGTGGAGTGCTGGATAGGGCTCAGGTCTCTTGGAGGCAGAGTATATCGCCGGATTCCAAAAACTGCTTCAGATTTTCATTACTACTGATTTTACTAATCCCTGCTATGTTCCAGGAGATTAAGGTTAGTTGTGGTTTGTGGACTGCTCTTCGCCTGTCCACTCGCCTGGCTACCTGGAGTTCTCTGCAGTTAGGGATGCTGGTGCCCCCCGCTGGAAATTCTGGATGGATTTGGGGAAAAGGGGCCTGCACAGATATCCCGGTGGTTGTTTTGGCATGAGATCCTGATGTCCATTGGGGCCCTGGGGGCAATCCGGGTTGTGCCCGGAGAGCCTGAGCTGTTTGTCCCATGCAGGATCGACCATGGGGCCTTTCCCCTGTTGTCTGGTGCCAGAACATGAGGGTATTTTGGGTGCGGGACCTTCTGGACGTCGATGCCCCACTCTGCAAGTTGTATAGAGTTGTTCACAATGGCTTGTTGAGTTTTTACGTGATTTAGGCCCACCACTGTTGAGACGCCATGAGTGTCCCCCTTCGTGCTCAGGAATTTCATCCATACTTTGTCGCACGTTTGTATTTGTTCAAGGGTGGCCAGATATTTGAAGAGGCGGAGTATGTTGCTCCTATTTAGGATGTCATACTGACCCATACTGTGGTACCTTGGGGTGAGGATTACCTCTTGGACCTCTGTTGGTAAGCCTGAAGTTAGGGCCACTTTGCCCTTGTGAGTTGAGGATGCTGCCGGCCTTGGTCCTGAGTTTTTGCTTCCTTGTTTGGACATAAAATGTCCTACTTGGGGACGCTTTTTGTGGCCTTGAGTGCAACCAGCGCCCAACTCTTGCCCGGGTTCTGCATGGCGTGGGGGCAGAACCGGTGGTTGCAGCGCTATTGTGGCCGTCGCTGTTTGGGGGCTTGCCTCATGAGACTCCGAGCTTGATCTGGCTGTTGAAGCGTTGCCAGAGGGCTGGTCTGGCCTTGTTGAAGATTTTTGGACCATCACGGTTGGAGTGCCTGGTGGAAGTGATTGTGTTTGCTCTTCTGCTGGAGGAGGTGCTACCTGGGCGACCTTTTTGCCCCAGTTTTTGGCGATGAAAATTGGGTAAGGCTGAGGTGGATTGGTGACCCCTTGCGGGGGTGGAGGGGTACTCTTCGTCAACTGCAGTTGTCTCCCTCTTGTCTTTGTTTTTTTCCGTTGTTTCCTTAACTTCTTTTTTGCTCGCCTTGATAGAGTGGAGTTTTGTGCATCCGTTGTGCTAAGGGTGTGTTCCTGCGGGGCTTTTGCTGGGGCGTCGCTCCCCCCGCCATACCCCCAGATTGTGTTGGGAGTCCCTTGGGCCCTTTTGGGTCTACCCTGTTCAGCTGGAGTCTTTGATTCAGAACCTGGTCGAAGTCCAACGGGCTGTCTTGCCTCCTGGCGATTGCGGTTTGTCAGCGCCCTGTCATCTGTGGTGATTGTCCTGGTTGCCTCCCTGGGTCCTTTGGCTATATCTACTATGTCAGTTAGGATCTCCGGGAGGGTGGCCCATTTCTCCATGAGGGTTGAGCAGCAACAGGTACAGTCCCCCGGGTTGGAGACCAAATACTGGGCAAACCTGTTTTCTAATTCGTCCACCTTGGAGCTTATGTTGACTAGACGGGCTGCGATGGCTTGGAGGAGGTCTATTTGGACTTCCATTTTAGATGACTGCCACAGAAGTGCTTTGTTTGTGATACAATTAGTCTCGATCGAAGGAGATTTCTCCGAATCCGCGTCTGTGTTGGAGTTACAGTGTTTGTTGTCAGCTTGTGGATTAATGCCCCATGGGGGTGTTGGTGTCAGCAGCAGCTGTGGGGTTAATTCTAAAGTTCTTTCGATCTTTTGGCCCAAGTTATGGAGAAATGAAGCTGTTAGGTCCCCTCCAGCAGGGGAGTCTAATCCCTTGATAGCTGAGTGTGACCACGGGCTTATGCAGTTTGCTTCAGGCTCCGTGCTCTGGGTGTCTGATCCGTGGGCCGTGGGTTGGTGGATTTGTGCTTTTGTCACTGTGGTTGGTGCATCCTTAATTAGAACTGTTTCGTGTGGCTTTGTGGGTTTGGTGTCTGGTCCCATGACTAAGATTTGAGGGGTTTGACTCCTTGCTGAGACGTTGAGTTGCGATTGGCCTGGTTGCCCTAGTGGTACATCCTCCTTAACCTTCTGAATCCTGTGTTCCTCACAAGGGAACAGACCCTCTTCGCAGATACGAGTGGGCTCCGGGGGTGATCTGTCCGCCCCTTTGGGGCTGCTGTCTTGGGCCTGGCTCGGGCCGTGTGATGGGGCACCGGGGGTTGTCCCATGGTCATTGTTGGAGGTGCCCTTTTTACTGAGGAAGTACCTTATCGAGCCCTTTTGTGCAGTATCTTCCAGCGTTTCCTTTCTGTTATCTGTGAGTGATTTACTCCTTGAAGCCCTTGTAATCCTTTTTTTTGAGGGATGAGTTCTGAAAGTTTCCTCTGGGGTCGTGTGCGCTGGCCCTTTTCTTTTTGGGCCCATTGCTGGTTGCTTGCGGCCCTTGCCTGTCTGCGCACCGATGAGTGCTGGGTGCTAAGGTGCTGAAGGGACGAGTGCTCCTTTCGTTGATGCTTAAGGATTGCAAAGTGCTGGGGGAGGTGGTTTTTTTGGGAGTCTTTTTAAGTCTTTTAAGTCTGTTGAGTCTATTGGGTCTTTTGAGTGTCTTGGCGTGCCCATGGTGTGACCGTGGCTGTGCACAGTGGTCTCCCAATAGTCTCCCCGTTAAACATTGCCTACTGTGATGCAGTGTGTAGCGAGCGAAAGGCAGGGCTGGGCAATGGGGCAGTGAGGCGAGGCAGTGAGGCAGTGAGGCAGTGAGGCTGGGAGGTGGGAGGTGGGAGCGGCGCAGCGGAGTGACGAGGCTGATGGTAGCAGGCAGTGCTCACTAGATGGATCAAGACTGCCCTAGCACCTTGCTCCCTCGTACACCCCCCGTGGTGCCCCCCTAGCCAAAGCCTTGTAATAGCCTCGCTGGTTGGTGGCCTCGCTCACCTGTGCCTTGTGATGCCAAGTACTCCTGCTTGTAAGGTGGCATTTCGGGGCAGCACCGCTCTCCGGGGCTCCTCCGCACCTCAGCCGCGCCTCGGCCGGCCCGTTGGATGACCGGCGCTGTGCTGGGCCCCCCTGGGGCTCGATGGTGGACCCAATCGGCTCCTCAGTGTACCCCTCGGCAGCTCTGCTAACCGGCGCTGCGGCCCGGCAACTATCAGCAATCAGGAAGCTGACAGGGGGCCGCAGGAATCCAGAATCCGCGGGAGTCCGGGAGGCTGCGAGATGCGGCAGGCGGTCAGTGGCAGGCGGCGGCGGCTGACTGGAGGACAGTATAGGCAGTAAAGCGGCTCACCGAGCGGCGTTCTTGGGCCTGCCGGGTTTGCGGAGGGTTTTCAGATGATTAGTGTGCTGTAGGCAGCAGCCCGTGGACCGGCGCGGAGCGTGGCAGCTATCCTCCCAGCGCCTTCCTCGCCTCCACCTCGCTCTGTGGCTAACGTTCGGCGTTCAGCGAAATTATATAATTTATTTTTTAAAGAAATAATTTGGTAGGTGTTCGGTTTTATATGGATTTTGAATGGGTAGTGTTTTACATTTATGTTTAAAGTATTTGTCATGATATTTAAAAAATGTAATTTAATTATTAATTTTTAATTTCAATAAAATTATATTATATTTTGAATGTATTTTATAGCTTGTTATAATTTTTGCAGGTGAATATTGTACGAATATATACGAATATTGAAACCGTTTATATTAAAACGGTATACATTTTTTATTAGTATACATTTTTAAATGCTTTAAATACTGCATTTTTTCATGCAATATGTTTGACAATGTATTTTTATTTTCTTTGAAAGATATTTACATTTTTCAATTATCAATTAAATTATGGCATTTTTATGTATATTTTCTAAATGTTTTAATTGTTGTTATATAGTATTTAAAAATGGAAAAGTTCTTAATATCATAAATATTAATTATTTTTAATTGGAACAAAAATATATTTCTTTTTTTACATTTAGATTTTTTTTTAAAACATTACTTAATATTGGTTTGCCTTTACATAGTTTTTACCTTAAGTTATTGATTAATTTGATTGCCATTTGTGTTATTTTTTATATATTTTGTACTGTTTAATTTATAACCCGATTTCATATTTTTTTCTAACGTTGGTTAGGTTGTTTGAGACTAGTAAATCTGCCCCCTCAAAAAAACAACACAAACTTTAGCTTTGGTTGGTGTGGGTAAAGTACAGGTGCTGCTCCTCCGTTAAAGCGGAGGATCATCACCCCACTTAAAATTCCCCCCCAAAGCCCCAGAAATGAAAAATAAAATGGTAATTTATTACCATTTTATTTCTCATCCCCCGAGCATCAGGATGGGGGTGGGCTGCTGCTGAATGACAGCGGCAGGGAGGAGGGTGTGCTGGCTAATGCACTGTCTAAAAGTGTGCATGTCTTTTTAGCCGACCATCTTGTGACGGCCAGCCAAACATGCGCACTTTAAACCTCTCAACCCAGCTGTCTTACGGCAGCTGGGTTGAGAGTAAGTGCAGGCCTCCAGAGTGCTGTGGAGCGCTGAGTGAGACCGCTCCCACCAATCCTGGCACTGCTCACATGCTGCATGTGAGCAGCGCCAGGATTGAGCAAGGAGTTACAGCATTCCGGTTCCAGTAAAGAAGAGGTCTGGAGCAAGTATGTCGCGTCAGGTACGTTTTATTTTATTTTTTTAATAATATTTTCCACATGCCTCCCTCCCCGTAGATGCCAGCCGCCACTGAAAATATAAATCTGACCTGTACAAAGTTCAACACTTTGCCTACTGTTTCATAGGCTGGAGTGGGAGGAGTAAATCTGACCCCTGCAAACTTTCCCAATGCTTCCTAAATTTGGAGTAGGAATTGTAAATCTGAATCTTACAAAGTTCAACACTCTCCCCAATGTTGTTAAGTTTGACGTGAGAATAGTAAATTTTGACTCCTTCAATGGTCAGTACTTTCCCCAATTTTGTTAACATTGGAGTCCAAATTCCATCATATTCTCCACTTTTGCTTAACTTGGAATGGGAATATTAAATCTTACTCCCCAAGGTCCAACACCTTTGCCAAAGCTTCTTAGTTTGGAGTCAGAATCGTAATTCCCCGAAGCCCGCCCACATATATTCATTTTCTCGAAAGTTAGCTGTACTGGCATTAGACTACTAGAGGTATTTCCAAAGATAACGTTTATTTTGTCTAAATGTTTATATTTTTAGTGAATAATTACATTTTGTTTTATGTTCCCTTAGGATGTTATTGTTTATTTTGTGTTTCACATTTACCTATTGTTGTTTTTGTGATTCTATTATTAATCAATTTGTAAGATATTTTAAAAGAAGTATTAAGTGTACTATTATAGGTTATTTGTTTATGTATATTTATTAATTTATCATTAAAATGTATTTTAAAATAATTTTACATTTTTCACAGAATTCTAAAAATTGTTTTTATATTGTTATCAAGTTTAATTTTATATTTCTTATGCGATAACTAGATGTTTAGAAAAAAATTGGATTCTTTCTAATTAATATGTTTTTTAAATTAAATGTTAGTGATAAAAAAAGTTTGATTTTTAAATGTAATTCAAGATAAATATTATTAAAGAACAATTACAAATTAATTTAATTGTAATTATTTTAAATATATTTTCTAAACATATTGCAATCTTTTAAAGTTTAAAATTAATTTCAATTAAGTGTATATAATATTTCTAACCTATATTTTCAATTTTTAGACCATATTTTGGCGTTCAATATTTACATCAATTTTAATGTTAATTGCAAAACTGAAGATTGCTGTAATCCATGGGTACTCACAAACTTTCTCTTGGGGGCCAAATTTACAGTGTGGTTTGTGGCCGAGGGCCGCACCGGTGGGGGCGGGGTCAGTGGGGGAGGGGGCGGGGCTAGAGCAAAAAAAAAACTATGACCATGAGGTTGAACACAGGCCCCTGCAGTGGACGCCTTCGTCCACTGAGCCACCAGACCCGGCATACACACATCTCTCTCTCTCTATCTATCTCTCTCTCTCTCTCTCTCTCTCTCTCGCTCTGACTCTCACCCTCTCTCTATCTCTCCCTCCCTCTCTCTATCTCTTCCTCCCTCTCTCTCTCCGTCTCCCTCCCTCTCTCTATCTCTCTCTCTCTCCCTCTCTCTCGCTCCCTCTCTCCCTCTCTCTCTGTCTCCCTCTGTCTCCCTCACTCTGTTTGTCTCCCTCTCTCTCTCTCTCTCTCTCTCTCTGTCTCCCTCCCTCTCTCTCTCTGTCTCCCTCCCTCTCTCCCTCTGTCTCCCTCTCTCTGTCTCCCTCCCTCTCTCTCCCTCTGTCTCCCTCTCTCTGTCTGTCTCTGTCTGTCTCCCTCGGTCTGTCTCCCTCCCTCTGTCTCCCTCTATCTGTCTCCCTCCCTCTGTCTGTCGCCCTCCTCCCTCTGTCTGTCTCCCTCTGTCTGTCGCCCTCCTCCCTCTCTCTGTCTCCCTCTGTCTGTCTCCCTCTCTCTCTCTCTCTGTCTCCCTCCCTCTCTCTCTCTGTCTCCCTCCCTCTCTCTCTGTCTCCCTCTCTCTGTCTCCCCCCTCTCTCTCCCTCTGTCTCCCTCTGTCTGTCTCTGTCTGTCTCCCTCTGTCGGTTTCCCTCCCTCTGTCTCCCTCTATCTGTCTCCCTCCCTCTGTCTGTCGCCCTCCTCCCTCTGTCTGTCGCCCTCCTCCCTCTGTCTGTCTCCCTCTGTCTGTCTCCCTCTGTCTGTCTCCCTCCCTCTGTTTGTCTCCCTCTGTCTGTTGCCCTCTGTCTCCCTCTCTCTGTCTCCATCTGTTTCCCTCTCTCTGTCTCCCTCCCTCTGTCTCCCTCTCTCTCTCTCCCTCCCTCTGTCTCCCTCTCTCTGTCTCCCTCTCTCTCTCTGTCTCCCTCTCTCTGTCTCCCTCTGTCTCCCTCCCTCTGTCTCCCTCTGTCTGTCTCCCTCTCTCTGTCTCCCTCTGTCTCCCTCCCTCTCTCTCTGTCTCCCTCTCTCTGTCTCCCTCTGTCTCTCTCCCTCTGTCTGTCTCTGTCTCCCTCCCTGTCTCCCTCCCTCCCTCTATCTCCCTCTGTCTGTCTCCCTCTGTCTGTCTCCCTCTCCCTCCCTCTGTCTCCCCCTGACTCCCTGCCTCTGTCTCCCTCTGCCTCCCTCTGTCTCCCTCCCTCTGTCTCCCTCTCTCTCTGTCTCCCTCTCTCCGTCTCCCTCTGTCTCCCTCTCTCTCTGTCTCCCTCCCTCTTCCTCCCTCTGTCACCCTCTGTCTCCCTCCCTGTCTCCCACCCTCCTTCTCCCTCCCTCTCCCTCCCTCTGTCACCTCACCCGGCTCTCACTCCCTGCTGCCCTCCGTCACCTCACCCGGCTCTCACTCCCTGCTACCCTCTGCCACCTCATCCGCTGCTCTCACTCCCTGCTGCCCTCCGTCACCTCACCCGGCTCACTCCCTGCTGCCTCTGTCACCTCACCCGGCTCTCACTCCCTGCTGCCCTCCGTCACCTCACCCGGCTCTCACTCCCTGCTGCCCTCTGTCACCTCACCCGGCTCTCACTCCCTGCTGCCCTCCGTCACCTCACCCGGCTCTCACTCCCTGCTACCCTCTGTCACCTCACCCGCTGCTCTCACTCCCTGCTGCCCTCCGTCACCTCACCCGGCTCTCACACCCTGCTGTCCTCTGTCACCTCACCCGGCTCTCACTCCCTGCTGCCCTCCATCACCTCACCCGGCTCTCACTCCCTGCTACCCTCTGCCACCTCACCCGCTGCTCTCACTCCCTGCTGCCCTCCGTCACCTCACCCGGCTCTCACTCCCTGCTGCCCTCTGTCACCTCACCTGGCTCTCACTCCCTGCTGCCCTCCGTCACCTCACCCAGCTCTCACTCCCTGCTGCCCTCTGTCACCTCACCCGGCTCTCACTCCCTGCTGCCCTCCGTCACCTCACCCGGCTCTCACTCCCTTCTACCCTCTGTCACCTCTCCCGCTGCTCTCACTCCCTGCTGCCCTCCGTCACCTCACCCGGCTCTCACACCCTGCTGTCCTTTGTCACCCTGTTACATTTCATTCATTTATTATCAAAGTGTGCATGCTACTGTTATTGTATTTTATCCTGTTTCTTTAACAGCATGCAACTTGTATATTTTCCATGTATGTTCCAAATTCCTTATGGAATTCTCTTAATAGATAGTTTCACTTGGTTGAGTCAGTTGAACCTGATCTTCAACTTTAGCGGATGCCTTTTTGCCGTGTTGGAAATAAACCTCTTATTTTGTATTCATCAGACTCAAGGAATTCTTGATTTTTAATACACCCTCTGTCACCTCACCCCGCGTGTGTGTCAGCCCGGGAGGAGACAGCTTCCCGGAAACACTCACAGCCGCACCCGAGTACTTCACAGGTCTTTAAAAGACCATTCACTTGTTAATGAGGCTTTGTTGTATTTCACCTCTTCTTAGCGCCCCTGCATCTCCACTCAGAGTGGAGATGCAGGGGCGCTAAGAAGAGGTGAAATACAACAAAGCCTCATTAACAAGTGAATGGTCTTTTAAAGAATCGCCCGGTCCCCATAGAGCAGAGTCTCTCAGAGTCCGCGCTACTGCAACCGGCGGTGTTTGCTGACACTCTTTTAAACAAGCATTGGCATAGCCAATAGGTCTCGCTTTTGGGACCTTATAAGTATTTAGTTATGCAGCACAATATCCTTGGTGCAACAACATCAACTGTTGGATGGCTAAACACTTATAAGGTCCCAAAGGCGAGACCTATTGGCTATGCCAATGCTTGTTTCTAATGCACTTCGATTGGCTGATCAGTGGTCCTTTTGGATGGACTCCTCAAGCTGCACCTGCGACATAAATAGGAAATGGCAGGCTTAGGGAATAGACAGATGGGCCTGAGGAATTTTGGCCTATGATATGGTGAAGCTGCCTCTGGGTATCTAAAGAAAGATGCAAGGAGTTACGTTTGAGGTATGTGCGTGGGAAGGGTGTGATAAAATGAAAACATTTAAGTTTCTTTGTAATATTAAACAGCAGAGGAATGAGCGAGGACGTGTGCACAAACATTTTAATACTCTGAGGCTATAACATAGTGGAGATGAAGGAACAATAGGTTAGATATGTATGTTTAAACGAGTTGTGAACACAGAAGAGGAACTAGACCCTAGAGTGGAGCTCGGAGGCGCATTTTACGCAGCTCGGGTTGTCAACCTATGGTAAGGGGGGAGAGGCGAGAGAGGCTTAATGACCTCGGACTTTTAAAAGCAGTGGAGGGGGGAGGTAGAAAAGAGTCGTGTTGTTGGGACTATAGTCGTTGCCCGAAAGCCAATAACTGGGCTGTTTGTATGAGATCGGAGGGACTGGACGTAGCTGTCTAGAGGCCCCAGGCCATGACGAGTTCTAGCAGCCATTACTCTTTAATCAGCGTTTAGCATGTTGAGGTTGGTGAGCCTCTAATTTCAATGTTAAAAACAAAACTGCAAGTAAAAGCGCGCGATATGCTGCAGGGCAAACAGCTAGGACTGAAAACAACGTCACACGTGGCATGGAGCCGCTCGGACTGTGTACAGGCGGGTAGTCGACGAGTAAGTTTGCAATTATATGCAATTTTAGGAGTAAATGAGAACGAGGTTGTGAGACCCACTGAGTAATCACTAGGACACTGAAGAAAGAAAAAGGCACCAGGGCGCGGGATATGCAGACGCCTGGCCCCCACTCTCTGGAATGCTCTCCCCCTTTATATCCACAGTAACCCTGAACATCAGGCTTTTAGACGTCTTGTGAAGACTTGGCTCTTCTCCCAGGTCTGACTCCCTTGCTGTCCTGTCCCTGTTCTTTCCCAGATTTATTTTCCTTTGCTTTGACTCCTGCTTGGACTGGCTTTAGCGCTGGGATGCCTCTTTGCCGAAGCAGCCATGCGCTTTATAAGTATTTTAATCTAATCTAATCTAATCGAATAGAACAGAAACACACGGGCAGGGTTGGGGACACATAGAGGATGGACAGAACGGCCATCAAAATGAGAGACCGAGACACATAAAATGAATTCGGAATAGGCAGATGCACAGAATAATATGTTCGGCAAATGAAAATCAGAGAGACCGCGATAGCGACTGCACACAGACGACTAACAGGTAGACAGGCAGAATGGAAACAGCCTTAATTAGGGTCAGACACATATAGGCACTCAGGGTTAAAAGTAGGCAAACAGACACACAGACGTAGAGAGAGAAAGACAGAGCACCAGACAGGTACCCAGAAAGACAGGGAAATCGACAGAATGGCATAGAAAGTAACAGACAGAGTGAGACATAAACAGGCTTACAGTGAAAGACACAGAGACAGACTTAGAAAAGCAGGCACACGTAGAGTAAAATGCAAGCAATCAGTAAGACACAGGCAGACAAACGTCATGGCATGGAAAAAGACAAACCAAGACAGACAAGTAACATAGGCCGAATGACAGATAGAAAAAGAACAAGCACAAGCGCGCGCCTCGCGCGGCAGCAGGGGGAGGGGAGAGAGGAGGGGGCCTGCGCGATTCCCTTGCGGGAGCGAGCAGCAAGGCACGATAATTGCTAACATATGGCGCCGCTGCTCGCTCCCGCAAGGGAATCGCCAAACGTGCACGCGTTGCCATTGAAAGCAATGCAACGCGTGCACGTTTTTGGCCTCAAAACCGACTCGATGGCTAAAGGTCTTTTTCCTAAGCAGCGCATGCGCGCTGCGTAGGAGAGACCTAAAAAAAAACAAAAAACACAGGTACGCTGTCTGCAAGGTCCGCGGGCCGCCAATGAAGGCTTGCCGGGCCGCTGGCGGCCCACGGGCCGTACAATGAGTACCCGTGCTGTAATCTATATTTTTGAAGGACATATTTTTTTTACTTTAAATATTTTTGGAGGACAATATTTTTGAATCAACAGTTTTGTTATTTTAAATATACTTAAAGGTTTCACAATATTTTGGTACCCTATATTTTGGCCTTTATATTTTGTATTCGATATTCGGTAGTGCAATCGTGTGAAAGGCAATAAGGAGATCGAACGCAGAAATTGAGTAGGCAGAGCAGACTGGTGCCAGTAATTGAAGGCTACAAACCAGCTGAAAATGAATGCAACCTTTTACTTCAGGGCAGAGCTGCCCTTATTGAAGCAGGTGCAGTAGCACCAGAGCCCAGTGCAGAGCAGAGGTGTGAGAGGCCCTCTGCAGGCCAGAGGTGTGAGAGGCCCTCTGCAGCTCCGTTATGGCTGTTGTTTACGACCCAACAAGCGCTTAGGGACAGTTTTCCTTGCTTGCATTAGGACCCATGGCACCCTTGTTAACTGGTAGCCAGTGTGCCTGGTTGATGAGGGCTAGTTCCAGTGGCGGCTCGCATAGGGCGTGCTGCGGGGCGGTGGGCCGGGGAGGGGCAGGGTGGGGGGTAGTAAACTCGGACATACGACGGAACAGAGGAACGTAATAATTACTTTCCTCCGTTCCGTCGTATGTCCGAGTTTACTACCCCCCCACCCTGCCCCTCCCCTGCCCTGCCTCACCGCCCCACAGCACGCCCTATGTGAGCCGCCACTGGTTAGTTCTGTTCTGTTGGCTGTGAGTGCTTGGTTAGAAGCATGGCTGACTGCTGTGCAGACAAAGTTTTCTGTCCTTCGGTTGCTCTTGGCAACAGGCCAGGGGCAGGATTACAAAATATTCGCACTGGTGCAAAAAGCAGGGCAGCCACATTTTCCTTTATTATCCTGATTATATAATGTGAAATGGAGCAAAAATGTTGCCCCACTCCATAACACAGAACAGTTTTTTGCACAAGGTTAGAAATGAGAAAATGGAATGCGAAACATCTGCTAAATATCAATAACCTATGTATTGCTTATAAACTATTTTATCTCTGAGTTATTAAGATTTTAACAAAGAAATCATACACAATTAATGATGTTATATAGAGAAAACTGATTTTACACTCATTTTTACTATGAATAAATTACTCGATAATGACTTTTTTTAAACTCCACCGACCAATGGATTTTGCCTCAAAATCTGTAAATGACACAAAAATAATGTGAATCAGCATGGACCATGTTTGTCCAATTACAAATATATTTTGGCTGCTTCCTGTCGCACAAGCATCAAAGATAGTGGAATTGGATTTCACCTTGTGTACTTTGCATTAGTGTAAACTGTTTGCAACACTGCACCAGATTGTATGTGCCTCTGTTTCCGTTTCTGAACACCAGTGAGAACAAGATCTGCTCAGCTGGACTCACTGAAATAGTAAGTGTGTCAAAGGAAGCCAAGCAAAGGCCGAGCATACAGGTGTATGAAGAGCACATATATGGCACCACTCTGGTCTCATGGGGCCATATTTATGACATTAGTGGCGCAGGGCACTGCAGGGCAGTAGCGGCCCGTGGAGGGAGTTCCGTGGGGCGGTGAGGCGGGGCGGGGGGGTAGTAAACACCGGAATATGGATGAACGGAGGTAAGTAAACAATTAAATAAATAAAACGAATTTCGTTGCGCGCGCTGCATCGCATTTTGCGATGCAGCGCGCGTAACGAAATTCGTTTTATTTATTTAATTGTTTACTTACCTCCGTTCATCCATATTCCGGTGTTTACTACCCTCCACCCTGACCCTCCCCCGCCCCGCCTCACGGAACTCTCTCCACGGGCCGCTACTGGCGCAGGGCAGCACAGCGAGTCACCTTGCTGCGTTGCCCTGCATCACATGGATAGAGCAGGAATGCGCTGTATTTATCCAATATGGCGCATTCCTGTTCTTTCCATTGAGCTGGTGCTCTTTTGGCAGCCTAGCGCCAACGCTGGCACCCTTGCACCACAGTGCAAGGGTGTCTGTGTTGTAGGAAGGATTGCTTTTGTGCAGGAAGGGGCACCTCCCTGCACAAAAACAATCCCCGGAGGCATATTACTTTTTTTACGTGTGTTGCAGAATGCAGCACACATGGAAAGAGGAATAAACGAGGAGAAATAAAGATATTTCTCCTCGTTATGCCTCACCTGTGAAAGTGTATCTTTTTGCCACATTCCCAGGGTTACAAGTCCTTGTAAATCTGCGAATGCGTCAGAAACCATGGGTGTTGCATGGGATCACCCACACAACGCCCACACAACGCTTCCCTTGCGCAGAGTAATGCAACGCAGCGATTTGCACTGCGTTGCTTTACTCCGGATTTTTGAAGCCATTCAAAGGCACGAAGCGTGGCTTCATGAATCTGACTCAGAGGTTTGCGTCACACATGTACCACGTTGCGTGGTGCAAGCATGGCGCAAAGCTCTCATGAATATGCCCCTTAGTGCTTGTCAGCCACCTGGGAGTCAACCGTTGCACTCGTTCTGGGCTGTATCTGGGGGGCTGGAGCAGGCTTCCCCACTTGTCCACCTAGCTGCAGTGCGAAATGACTTAAGAAGGCCCCAGAAGGAATCAGTTACTTACTGGTAAGCTTCTTTTCAGTGTGTGAGCAGCACTGTAGCTGGCAAAATGCTGCTTTACCTGAAGTGCAAACAATGCGTGCATGGTTCCTGCCGAGAGCCAGTCACATGACTGTGACGTGACTTGGTTAGAGCTCGCGAGAGTCAGCGGAGAACCCTGGACCACACACCTTGTGTGCTCCTCGCCAAAGCTGATTCTGGAGGAGTGCGGCGGGGATGGGGGGGAGACACTGGCTGGTCGGGGGCACATAGCCCAGAGCACCAGTGTGAACTTGGCCCAGAGGAGCCAGTTCAGTGAATTAATGATGTATGCGGATTGTCAAATCGAGGCTTTCTGGTGATCGGACCCCACGTCCTTGCGCGCGCGGAGGCTCCGGCTCGTTCCCTCATTTACGCCGTCCTTCCAAAGTCAGTCGCACAATTATCCCCCTGCTCCTCTCGCCTGATTAATTCTTAACGATAAGCATAATCACCCTCCCTAGAAGGTAACGCGCGCTTATAAATCAGCCATCCCCGGAAGCCCCGCCGCCTCTCTCCAGATATGCAGAGTCAGCGCTTTCCATGATGGGGGGGTCAGCAGGGGCGGGCAGTGAGGAGCTGTGTGCACGGGTACATGCGTGCATGTCGAGGACGTCCGGAGGTATCGAGACACATCCTTGACACGACCTAGAAGAACCCTCGAGGCAGCAAACAAACCTTGGCAGGAGACCCCGGGAAAACGCTTCCTGGATATGGAGTCAGCAGCGATTCAGTTTCTCCTCCTCCCACCCTTCCATATCCTGCCACTGGGGGAGAAGTTCTGCCACCCTAGGAGAACTGACCCTATGCCTGCGCTTCCATGCAATGAAGCCGCGCTTGTTGCTTCTAGCGCCCTCTGCTGGTGGCGCCGGGGGGAGCTGCCTGGTAGTGTCTCGCCTGTGTTCATCCAGAGTGAGGTTAGGGGTCGGCCACCTCTATTGAGAGGCCAAGAAGTGCATGGGTCTCCCACGATTCCCCATGGGCTGCTAAATGTTGCAGTGAACAGATCATGTGAGCAGACGTCTCACAGACCCGCAGTCATGTATCAGAGAAAGTCCTGTGGTAAACACCTCCATCTAAAAGAAAAGTGGTCCCTGGAGTTTATCTGGGGACGAGGTCGTGTGTTGGAGTCCTGTAAATCTGGCCTGGGCAATAAATCAAAGGCAAGCCTGGAGTTCGAAGGCAAGTACATGAGCTTTATTTGGGACATTTTTGTGGACACCCTGCAACGGGCTGCATTTGAATGTAGTCTGTCACACCAAACATGTTTTCTTGAACCATCAGAGCCGGTGGGGTTAATAGATTTATAACACGAAAGTAAACGTAACACAATTATTGAGTTGGGTAACAATAAACATCTGTTATTTAGCGCCAAGATACCCTGGATGAACGTACGCTTTACAAATACATATGTTATGTTATTATTACTTCTTCGGGTTACGGTACTTGCAAAAGAAAAGGAAGAGGCCTCAGAGACACATCCTCCAAGCTGATGAAAAGTGGCCTCAGAACAATATCCTCCACACTGATGAAAAGTGGCCTCAGAGACACATCCTCCACGCTGATGAAAAGTGGCCTCAGAACAATATCCTCCACACTGATGAAAAGTGGCCTCAGTGATACATCCTCCACTCTGATGAAAAGTGGCCTCAGAACAACATCCTCCACTTGATGAAAAGTGGCCTCAGTGATACATCCTCCCGGCTGATGAAAAATGGCCTCAGAGACACATCCTCCAAGCTGATGAAAAGTGGCCTCAGAGACGCATCCTCCAAGCTGATGAAAAGTGGCCTCAGAGACACATCCTCCAAGCTGATGAAAAGTGACCTCAGAACAATATCCTCCACACTGATGAAAAGTGGCCTCAGTGATACATCCTCCACTCTGATGAAAAGTGGCCTCAGAACAACATCCTCCACGCTGATGAAAAGTGGCCTCAGTGATACATCCTCCCGGCTGATGAAAAATGGCCTCAGAGACACATCCTCCAAGCTGATGAAAAGTGGCCTCAGAGACACATCCTCCAAGCTGATGAAAAGTGGCCTCAGAGACACATCCTCCAAGCTGATGAAAAGTGGCCTCAGAGACACATCCTCCAAGCTGATGAAAAGTGGCCTCAGTGACACATCCTCCACTCTGATGAAAAGTGGACTCAGTGACACATCCTCCAGGCTGATGAAAAGTGGCCTCAGTGATACATCCTCCAGGCTGATGAAAAATGGCCTCAGAGACACATCCTCCACTCTGCTGAAAAGTGGCCTCACAACAACATCCTCCACACTGATGAAAAGTGGGCTCAGAGACACATCCTCTTCTTTGATGAAAAGTGGCATCAGAGACACATCCTCCAAGCTGATGAAAAGTGGCCTCGGAGACACATCCTCCCCTCGGATGAAAAGTGGCCTCAGTTATACATCCTCCACGCTGATGAAAAGTGGCCTCAGATAAACATCCTCCACGCTGATGAAAAGTGTCCTCAGAGGCACATCCTCCCCTCGGATGAAAAGGGGCCTCAGAGACACATCCTCCAGGCTAATGAAAAGTGGCATCAGAGACAAATCCTCCAAGCTGATGAAAAGTGGCATCAGAGACTCATCCTCCAAGCTGATGAAAAATGGCCTCTGAGACACATTCTCCCCTCGGATGAAAAGTGGCCTCAGAAAGACATCCTCCACGCTGATGAAAAGTGGCCTCAGAGACACATCCTCCAAGCTGATGAAAAGTGGCCTTTGAGACACATCCTCCCCTTGGATGAAAAGTGACCTCAGAGATACATCCTCCACACTGATGAAAAGTGGCCTCAGAACAACATCCTCCCCTCGGATGAAAAGTGGCCTCACTGATACATCCTCCACTCTGATAAAAAGGGGCCTCAGAGACACATCCTCCAGGCTATTGAAAAGTGGCATCAGAGACACATCCTCCCCTCGGATGAAAAGTAGCCTCAGAACAGCATCCTCCACACTCATGAAATGTGGGCTCAGAGACACATCCTCTCCTCTCATGAAAAGTGTCCTCAGAGGCACATCTTCTCCTTGGATGAAAAGTGGCCTCAGTGATACATCCTCCACGCTGATGAAAAGTGGCCTCAGAGATACATCCTCCAAGCAGATGAAAAGTGGCCTCAGTGATACATCCTCCACACTGATGAAAAGTGGCCTCAGAGACACTTCTTCCCCTTGGATGAAAAATGGCCTCAGTGATACATCCTCCACTCTGATGAAAAGGGGCCTCAGGAACCCATCCTCCAGGCTGATGAAAAGGGGCCTCAAAGACACATCCTCCAGGCTGATGAAAAGTGGCATCAGAGACAAATCCTCCAAGCTGATGAAAAGTGGCATCAGAGACACATCCTCCAAGCTGATGAAAAATGGCCTCGGAGACACATCCTCCCCTCGGATGAAAAGTGGCCTCAGAGAGACATCCTCCACGCTGATGAAAAGTGGCCTCAGAGACACATCCTCCAAGCTGATGAAAAGTGGCCTTGGAGACACATCTTCCCCTTGGATGAAAAGTGACCTCAGAGATACATCCTCCACACTGATGAAAAGTGGCCTCAGAACAACATCCTCCCCTCGGATGAAAAGTGGCCTCAGTGATACATCCTCCACTCTGATAAAAAGGGGCCTCAGAGACACATCCTCCAGGCTAATGAAAAGTGGCATCAGAGACACATCCTCCCCTCTGATGAAAAGTAGCCTCAGAACAGCATCCTCCACACTCATGAAATGTGGGCTCAGAGACACATCCTCTCCTCTCATGAAAAGTAGCCTCAGAACAGCATCCTCCACACTCATGAAATGTGGGCTCAGAGACACATCCTCTCCTCTCATGAAGTGTCCTCAGTGATACATCCTCCACGCTGATGAAAAGTGGCCTCAGAGACACATCTTCCAAGCAGATGAAAAGTGGCCTCAGTGATACATCCTCCACACTGATGAAAAGTGGCCTCAGAGACACTTCTTCCCCTTGGATGAAAAATGGCCTCAGTGATACATCCTCCACTCTGATGAAAAGGGGCCTCAGGAACCCATCCTCCAGGCTGATGAAAAGGGGCCTCAAAGATACATCCTCCAGGCTGATGAAAAGTGGCATCAGAGACAAATCCTCCAAGCTGATGAAAAGTGGCATCAGAGACACATCCTCCAAGCTGATGAAAAATGGCCTCGGAGACACATCCTCCCCTCGGATGAAAAGTGGCCTCAGAGAGACATCCTCCACGCTGATGAAAAGTGGCCTCAGAGACACATCCTCCAAGCTGATGAAATGTGGCCTTGGAGACACATCCTCCCCTTGGATGAAAAGTGACCTCAGAGATACATCCTCCACTCTGATGAAAAGTGGCCTCAGAGACACATTCTCACGCTGATGAAAAGTGGCCTCAGAGACACATCCTCTAGGCTAATGAAAAGTGGCATCAGAGACACATCCTCCCCTCTGATGAAAAGGGGCCTCAGAGACACATCCACCAGGCTGATGAAAAGGGGCCTCAAAGACACATCCTCCAGGCTGATGAAAAGTGGCTTCAGAGACAAATCCTCCAAGCTGATGAAAAGTGGCCTCAGAGACACATTCCCACGCTGATGAAAAGTGGACTCAGTGATACATCTTCCAAGCTGATGAAAAGTGGTCTCAGAGACACATCCACCAAGCTGATGAAAAGTGGTGTCAGAGATACATCTTCCACTCTGATAAGGAGGGGTCTCAGAGACACATGTTCCTCTCTGACGAGGGGTCTCAGGGACACATGTTCCACTCTGATGAAGAGGGGTCTAAGGGACCCAGTCCATCATCCACTCTGAGGAGTGCCTGGAGACACATTCTTTACTCGAATGAGAAACGGCCTCTGAGGCCCACCCTCAATACTGAGGGCTAGCATCCCCAGAGGCACGTGCTCCAGTCTGATGAAAGGTGGCCCCAGGGGTCTATTATCTATTTTGATGAAAGGGAGAGCTGTGGCCCGTGAATTTCAGTTTGGTAATACAAATAAAACATCTCCATGGGAAACCTGCGCACTGGCACACGGGGTTATTGGCAAGTCAGTGGCCTCGACGGAGAGTAAAAGGCCACATAACCCGAAGGATGAATGATAGAGGACTGGAGCTTCGTGGGGCAAAACACCGAGGATACATCATTTAGGCTCCAATCCATAAATGTCAGGCTTTAGGTCAATGCTTCCAGCCCCAGGAGGTGTTAGTTTAGTGGCTTCGCCCACTGCCTTTGGGAAATCGGTCAGAAATATTGGGGCATTGCGGGGGTGCAGTCTCAGCTTTACTGCATAATTTCCAGATTTAAACCCTGTAAACGTTTGTAGCTCAAATGGATCAAAAATACTTCAAAAAAGTGCTGCACTGCGGAAGACCATTTACAAAGGGTAACTGGTCGTATTTCGTTGCCGGACTATCGCATTCAGGTGTTAAACTGGCACTATAGTGGTGAATGTTTTGCGCAGACTGTATTAATGTATTTTAAAAGGACAACAGAGTGAAATAATACTGCCATACAATGTGTCACACTATGCCACATAATTCACCGTTTCTAGCCACATAATTTAGTAAACCCTGACCCCTATTCCCATATATTTTCAGTGGCCCTGTTTAAGACTAACGAAACTCAAAGGTGGTCTAATGTTGTACAACTTCAATGTTACAGTGAAGAAACACCCCTGGTGACCCTCCCGTAAGAATCAGCTATGTTTATTTATATAATGCATGGCCTGGTTGGCACATGGCAGGTGATCTGCTGAACCATCCCTGAGGCACAGTGATACCACGGGGCAGATTTAAAAGAGACTGACGCATCTCTGCGTTATAGCAGAGATGCATCAGTTTACTTACGTCACTCAAAAAACCCTTGCGCCACCATGGATGCGTCGCATTTACAATGCGGTGCACCATGGCGCAAGGATTGACAGATGCGTCACTCATCTGTTGGCGTAAAGGTAACGCATTGCTGGAGTCGTGTCGCAAGCAAGACGCAACTCCTGCAATGCTCAGGAATGCCTATTCCTATTGTGCTGCGTCATTCCTTACGCCTACTCCAAGCAGGTGAAAGGTTTTGACACAGTGGCGTCGTAGAAGTGGCGCAGTGAAATCTGGTAGATTTCACTGCGTCACTTTTACGAGGCTTTCCTGCGTGGGAACGCCCACCCTGCATACATTATACCTGACACAGGTATAATGTGGCGCAGGGCTTTACAACGTGACACATCTCCCTAGAAGCGCCACGTTGTAAATATGTTGCAACGTGGCACATTATTTACGCCGCCGCTGCGTCACAAAAGTGACGCAACGGCGGCGTAAAAGTGTCGCAAGGGGCTTGTAAATCTGCCCCCAGGTGTGCAAGTCAGCTGCACCCTCTCCTCAGCACTGTGTTTCAGATCTTACTACACCAGGTTTACTAGTTCCACAACTATCCGGTGCTGGAAACTGGAGTCGGCCAAGGGTGCGAGAACCCTGAGATGTCTCTCCTGCCTTAGGCTGTAGTTTCCCTCTAGCGGAGACCATCCTGCGCCCATCAGGACTCTGGTCTCTGCTTATTTTCCGTACAATTCACAATGCCTCATTTGAGTGCTGCGGTTGCTTTAAGCCGCTCTCCCTTACCAGTCTGCCCTTGGGGACGGGTTTGACCCGGGTTTTTGTGCTTTGGTAATAACTTGCAGGACTTGATGGACCAAAAGTGAGCGTTAAGGGGAATACCGTGTGATAATACCCTCCACTCTATGTTAATTCATGTTTTCAATTGCTACCATGACCTATCACCTGGAAACGCACATCGTCTGAAAGGGTCTACCACAGTCTTACCAAATGCACCAAGATGCACTTACCGTTGGTGCTCTCTGGCATGCCAAGCACCTCGAAGGCAGTGCATGGGTTCAGTGTGCGCTCCCAGCGGCCTGCTGCACTCTTACCAAATGCACCAACATGCACTTAGCGTTGAAGCTCTGTGGCATGCCAAGCGCCTCGAAAGCACCGCAGGGCTCAGTGGGTTCTCCCAAGTGGCTTCTCCAGTCTTGCCAAAGGCACCAACATGTACTCAGCGTTGGAGCTCTGTGGCATGCTAAGCGCCTTGGAGCCTGCGCAGGGTCTCAGTGTAAGCACCTACTGGCCTGTTCTAATTTTGTAAAATGTACCAAGATGAACTTAGTGTTGGAGCTCTGTGGCATGCCAAGTGCCTCAAAGACAGTACATGAGCTCAGTGGGTGCTCCTATGGCCTGCTCCAATCTTACCAACTGCACCAACATGCCCTCAGCTTTGGAGCTCTGCGGCATGCTAAGCACCTTGAAGGTAGTGCAGGGCTCAGTGTGCGCACCCAATGGCTGTTCCAGTCTTACCAACTGCACCAACATGCCCTCAGCGTTGGTGCTCCCTGGCACGCCAAGCACCTCGAAGGCACTGCATGGGTTCAGTGTGCGCTCCCAGCGGCCTGCTGCACTCTTACCAAATGCACCAACATGCACTTAGCTTTGAAGCTCTGTGGCATGTCAAGCGCCTCGAAAGCACCGCAGGGCTCAGTGGGTTCTCCCAAGTGGCTTCTCCAGTCTTGCCAAAGGCACCAACATGCACTCAGCGTTGGAGCTCTGTGGCATGCTAAGCGCCTTTGAGCCTGCGCAGGGCCTCAGTGTACGCACCTACTGGCCTGTTCTAATTTTGTAAAATGTACCAAGATGAACGTAGTGTTGGAGCTCTGTGGCATGCCAAGTGCCTCAAAGACAGTACATGAGCTCAGTGGGTGCTCCTATGGCCTCCTCCAATCTTACCAACTGCACCAACATGCCCTCAGCTTTGGAGCTCTGCGGCATGCTTAGCACCTTGAAGGTAGTGCAGGGCTCAGTGTGCGCACCCAATGGCTGTTCCAGTCTTACCAACTGCACCAACATGCCCTCAGCGTTGGAGCTCTGCGGCATGCTAAGCACCTCGGAGGTAGTGCAGGGCTCAGTGTGCGCACCCCATGGCTGTTCCAGTCTTACCAACTGCACCAACATGCCCTCAGCTTTGGAGCTCTGCGGCATGATAAGCACCTCAAAGGTAGTGCAGGGCTCAGTGTGCGCATCCAATGGCTGCTTCAGTCTTGCCAAATGCACCAACATGCCCTCAGCGTTGGAGCTCTGCGGCATGCTAAGCACCTCGAAGGTAGTGCAGGGCTCAGTGTGCGCATCCAATGGCTGCTTCAGTCTTACCAACTGCACCAACATGCCCTCAGCTTTGGAGCTCTGCGGCATGCTAAGTACCTCGAAGGTAGTGCAGGGCTCAGTGTGCGCACCCAATGGCTGCTTCAGTCTTACCAACTGCACCAACATGCCCTCAGCTTTGGATCTCTGTGGCATGCTGCTAAGCGCCTCGATGCAGTGCATGGGCTCAGTGTGCACTCTCAACAGCCTGCTGCGCTCATACCAAATGCACCAGGCTGCACTCAGCGTTGGAACTCTGCTGCATACCAAGCGCCTCGAGGCAGTGCAGGGATCAGTGTGCGCACCCAATGGCTGCTTCAGTCTTACCAACTGCACAAACATGCCATCAGCGCTGGAGCTCTGCGGCATGCCAAGCGCCTCGAGGCAGTGTATGGGCTCAGTGTGCGCACCCAATGGCTGCTTCAGTCTTACCAAATGCACCAGGCTTCACAAAGCGTTGGCACTCTGCGGCACTCTCAGCACCTCCTCAGATGGCAATCTACCCACGCGCTCCGCCCTGCTGCCCTGGTTGTAACGCCGGCCTCCGCACCAGGATCTGCGGCCCGTGTCTCTTCTGCCATCTCAGGAGGTGCTCCCGGAAAGATCACTACGGTGGAAAGTCCGGAGCGACGCACGACTCTCGATGCTCCTGGGCCCTGTTAGACCAGCGACTCTACCTCACTGCGGGTGTCGGGTGCTGTCTGCTGATGAGACATGGTGGAGCCGCCGAGCGTAGTGCAGGATGGTTGATTGGAGTTGTTCGATCAGCTGGCTGGTTGGTATCGTCAACCACCGTAGTGTGCACTGCGACTCTGAGTGGTGCTTTTTGGTCCGAGGAGCTATCTGGTTCCTAGTAGTCCTGCTGCGGTGAAACTATCCTGTGCTCGTTAGGTTCCCAGAGCGTCCTGTGAACCAGACATGGCGCTGGATAAGGCTGAGGGTAATGCGTTCATCGGACTGATCTCCTACGGTCCCGTTTGATCCCCCCTGTCTATCCCTTCGTTTTGCAAGTAACAAGCACGGGAACACTGTCACTTTGGTTTAATGACTCTCACATTTTGCTGACATGGTTTAACTGGTGTCCTAGACGGGGTGTGTTGTTTCCTATTGGGCTGTCCTGGCTCGTTCGGTGGCCCATGGGATGAGTGATTCACATAATTGGCACCCATTTTGCTCTCCTCTAATTGTGCTCTTGGATGAGGTTTGGTGTCCATTTGGGCCTCCTCCCTGGGGAGCCGAAGAATGTCCTTCCCCATCATTGCGATCCTATAGGTGACTCCCATTTCCATGCGGGTTTCCACACTGGGAGGTCCCAATCCCGGGTGGTAGGGTTTGCCCCGGTATGATCACACACCCTCTCCACTGCTGGAGGCAAGCCAGCCTTCTATCCCACCGGTATGATGTTCTATTAGGGAGTTAGACCAGAGTCCCTGGCCCTGCATGTCTAGTCGTCTCCTGACCTCTATCTCATTGGATTATCCTCACTCGTCTTCCGGCTGATGTGCCCTCCTCTTCTTATTATTCTTCTTGGCTCTATCGCTACCCTAGTGGCCCCTCTTCTCCCTATCATGGCTTCCATTCGAATTAAGTCGGGAGTTAACTGCTTCAAAGTCATCTATCCCCCTAATCTGTCCAAAGCAGCAGCAAAACGGTTCAAGCACAACACCATTGAACACTTCCCGATTCCCTCTTTGTGGATCAATTCCATAATGGGCACCTAGGGAAGCTAAAAAATGACTTAATTTTTTCACCCATGACATCCCTTCCTGGTCTACCAGCTTCCTCAATTTCTTCAACGTCTCCTCCTCCTCATCTATCCCGCATGGACAGCGGCTAAAAATTTCCCCCTCCACGAGCTTTAAGGGCTCTCTCACCATAACACTCTACAATAATGGCACCGTCATGATTCAAGCGACAGACTCCTGTCTCTCCCTCTTTGACCATCTCTTCCACTCCATTCGTCCAACCCACACAACTATGATTTCCCTCGACTCTTCTTTGAACTCCTCTCCTTTCTCCCTTTCTCCCTTTCTCCCCCACTGACCCCCCGATACTCCAGCAGGCCGCTATCCCGGGAGGCACAGGCCTACCCTTTGTTCCCCCTGCCTCTGCTCCCTCATCTCCCTCTCTTCCCCCTTCCCAAAATGCCCCTCCCCCTATCTTGTCTTTCCGGCCTCTGGCCTCCACCCCCCCTCCCCACCCTGCACCTGCTCGATTCTCCAACATTTTCGCCGCCCCCCCAATCCCACTAAACCTACCCACTGCCCCCCCTCTTAACTCACCTCTCTTACAACCTGGTCTACCGATCAACTTTCCTTACCTTCCCCCTTCCCTCCCCCTTTCGCCTCATCCCTTTCCGCTCTTCCCCGTCCCCCGTACCCTAAATTCTTCTCTTCCACCTCCCATCTAGCCTCAACCCCACCTTCCTCTTCCCTTGCTTCCCAACCTTGTCTCCCTCCCTGACAATTCCTTCCTCGTCTCTCCCTCTGACCTTGCAGTCCCTTACTCCTCCCTCAGTTTCCCTCTAGTTAATTCCCCCCACTCCAACTGTTACCTGTCCCCCGACATTCACCTTTCATAGCCTACAGTACCTGTCTTGCACCATCCTCTCCTTTCCCCCATTCCTCTGGCCTTCCTCGGACCCCCCGCCCTCCCCCCCTTTACAGCCCCCTTTCCTCTAGTCTCCACGCACATTCGGACTTCATCTGACCCCCCGCCCACCCCGCCCGGGTCAGTCTCGTCTCCCCTCTTCTCCCCTTACCTCCGGCCTTCATTCGTCCCCCCTCCTACTCCTCAACTTCCTCCTCATACGTATGCCCCCTTCTCTTCCCCTCTGTTCATCTCCAGTAAAAATATTTCGCTTCCCACCACTGTTTCACCATCCACTCCTTCTGTCCACCATCTTTCCTCACCTTCTACCCTTGCTCCCCAACTCCCCACCCATTCCCCCACCCCTCCCCTCCCTCCCTCACCCTCTGCACTCCCTCCCTTATCCCGTTCCACCACCCCGCCCCGTCCTCCCTCACTCTCTGCACTCCCTCCCGTATCCTGCTCCCCCAGCCCGCCCAGTCCTCCCTTACCTTCTGCACCACCGCCCTCAACTCGTTCCCCCTCCCCTCCCTGTTCTCCCTCACTCTCTGCACTCCCTCCCATATCCATCGAGCCACCAAACACTCCGTGCTCAGCTCTCCTCTCTCTGGAAAATAAACTTGATTCTCTCATCTATTCCATTTCCCAGCTTGTAGCGTCCATCTCACGTTTAAGCGCCAAGTTGTCCCCTGTCCCTAACAACCTCCCGAGGAGTTCCTTGCTCCCGCGCCCCAATAAAACCAACCACAGTCTGACCTCTGCAGACATCACCAACTTACTGGCCAGCTTCAAGACCACCAACGTCACTCCCCCTCCGCCTTCCTCCCCTAATAATTCTACGCAGTTTCCTATTCAGATCATCTCCTCTGTCAGACCTCACCAACCTCCCTCTTACCGGGCTCCCTCATTCAAGAATCTTATTCCTATCTCCCTGAACAACCCTAACACCCCCATCACCAAAACATCTGCGTCAGAGCTGCACTGTTTGCTCCACAACTGCAGATCTGCAATCAAACACAAAGTGGAAATCTCTGATACTATCTTACACCAAAATCTTGACATGTTCTTCCTCACTGAGACCTGGTTTAATGACGCCTCTCATACTTTGTTTGATCTTCTGGTACCCACTGACTACTCTATCCTCAGAAATGACAGGGCTGACAAAATTGGGGGAGGTGTCGCTATCATCTTCAGAAACTCCCTTCAAATTAAAGCGGTCCCTACCACCCTCTTCCGTACATTCGAATGCCTTTCCCTAGAACTTCAAATACATCACGGCTCACCCTTTAGATTCCATGCCATCTACCACCCGCCTGGTTACTGCTCTTCCTTTGTGGAGGAACTGACTGACTTCATCAGTGACCAATTCTCTCAAAGTGACAGACAGATCTTCCTGGGTGACTTTAATCTCCACTGGGGCTCTTTGGAAGACTCGGCTGCCAACAAGCTTGCCTCCTTTCTCTCAGCCAATGATCTCCTCCAACATTGCTCGGAAACCACACATTCCAAGGGCTCAATTCTGGACCTTGTCATAGCCAAAGCAGACCTGCTGACTACTGCTCCTCCCATCCATGTAGACTGGTCTGACCACCTCCTCATTCCCTTCCGTTTTCACCTATCGCACGTTATAACTCTCGGCCAACCTAAAAGAGCTACTACCTGGTTCCGCAACACTAAGAACATTGATCTTGACACCTTTTGTGATTCCGCTATGCGGGCACTTCCTAGACTAGACCCTAGTGTGGATGTCAACGTTCTCACTTCTCAGTACTAGCAGTCGAAATCGACATTGTCGCTCCTCTCTAAAGCAAAAGGAAAAGACCCACCCCCTCAGCACCTTGGTTCAATAAAGCGCTCTACGATGAAAGGAAAAACCTTAGATTCCTGGAGAAACATTGGAGAAAATCTCCTTCCACCTCCAATCTCTCTCTTTTACGCTCAGCAAGATCCAAATATCACAACCACATCTTCCTTGAAAAAGCATCACATTTCAGATCCCTCCTTGACTCAGCCAAAAACAGACCCAAAAAACTTTTCGACCTCATCAAAAACCCAAACTGTTCTCCCCTAACCATTAAGCCTGAGGATTCCTCAAAGAAAGCAGCAGATTTCGCTATATTCTTCGATGAAAAGGTCAAAGCACTGGTGGATCAGGTCGTCCACCCCCCCCCCATTGAGGAGCGGAAATCCTTAGTTACCTGGCAGAACTTTGACGTCATCTCGGAAGATGACCTCCTCAAATGCATCCTCGAAACTAAACCCTCCAACCATTCTTCTGACCCCATCCCTAGCGACATCGCCATCGATTTCTACACCTATACTCTCTCTTACTGGACCAGGCTAGTCAATCTCTTCCTCAGTCATGGCTCCCTCCCGGTTGCCCTCAAATCAGGTCAGGTCACCCCTCTTCTAAAAAAACCCTCCGCCGATGCGAACGACCTCAACAACTTCCGCCCTATCACCAACCTCCCTTTTCTTTTGAAAATCACCGAAAAATGTGTTGCGAAACAACTTTCCTCACATATTATGGACAATAACCTCCTCGACGTCTTCCAGTCGGGCTTCATCCAAAATTGCAGCACTGAAACAGCCCTGCTGCAAGTGATTGACGATGCGCTGCATATACTCGACTCTGGGGAATCTTGTCTTCTGATTCTTCTAGACCTCTCTGCAGCCTTTGACACGGTTAATCATAGCACCCTCCTCAACACTCTTCAACAGAGAATGGGACTGGATGGCACAGTGCTCAAATGGTTTGACTCTTTCCTCTCGGACAGATCCCAAATGATCAAGATTGGGAACAGTCTTTCATCTCCTGTGGCCGTAGGCCAAGGCGTCCCTCAAGGTTCTATCCTGGCACCCACCTTGTTTAATCTCTACCTGGAACCTTTAGGGAACCTCCTAAGCAACTCTGGGATCCTTTACCATCTGTATGCGGACGACACGCAAATCTACCTTAAGGTGTCTTCCGCACACGATCTCTCCCTACTCAATTCTACTCTCAACTCTATTCACAACTGGATGTCAGCTCACCAACTCATTCTGAATCCCGCCAAAACTGAATTCCTCCTCCTCTCTACCTCTCTCTCACCTCCTCCTGTTCAATCTTGGATGGATCAGCTGAACCTACTCAACAACAAACCCATCATTGTCGACAGCGCTAAATCCCTAGGTGTCATTCTTGACAAAAGACTCAACCTAATCTCCCACATCAACTCTATTGCTAAGAACGCACAGTACCAGCTGCGCCTTCTTTGGGGGATCCGTCGGTTCTTCCCGGAGAAAGACTTAAAAACCTTGGTACAATCTCTGGTTCTCTCAAGACTGGATTATTGCAATTCTCTTCTGACGGGCCTACCCAAATCCCACCTCTCCCCTCTCAAATCCATCCTCCATTCAGCAGCTCGCTTCATTTCAGGGTCTAAGCAGAGCGACCACGTCACTCCTATTCTGTCCTCTCTTCGATGGCTTCCGATCGAGGCAAGATCTATTTACAAAACTGCCTGCATCACACACAAAGCCTTACACACGTCCTCCCCTCGTTACCTGGCGAATAAATTGAAATTGTCCGGTGGCTCTCGCCCTTCTCGCAATGCGGAAAAGCTTCTGCTTGAGCCCCCCGTCTTCAAAAGGGAAAGATCGATGGCTCAATCCTTCTCGGGCAATGCGGTGAGAATCTGGAACTCGCTTCCCCCACTGCTCCGTGCCACCTCCTCTACCCGGATCTTCAAAGCTGACCTCAAGTCTCTTCTCTTCCAAAGACACTTCCAGAACTAATACTTTCGTTCTCAGGCCCCTCTAGGAAGTTCGCTCGTCAGTGTAAATTTGTACTTTGTCCTGTTCATTCCTCACCTTTGCGTGTTGTGTTGGATTTTATGTGCGTGTTCCCTTCATTTCAAGTCCCCTGTTGAATTCACGCCTTCTCTACTACCTCAAGGAAGTTCTTCCACTATAGGAAATTCTGTACTCCAAACCTATAGAAGTGCCTTCCCAGTGTGTTATGAGTGACTGCCACTTTCTGCAGTATTATACCTCTATTTGTATTTTGTACCCCATGTATCATATATTTTGTACCCCATGTACCCCCTGTTGAATTCACGCCCTCTCTACTACCTCAAGGAAGTTCTTCCACTATAGGAAATTCTGTACTCCAAGCCTATAGAAGTGCCTTCCAGTGTGTTATGAATGACTGCCACTTCTGCAGTATTATACCTCTATTTGTATTTTGTACCCCATGTATCATGCACACCTGTCACTTTTTCCTCTTGGAACGTATACCTCTTTATGTATCTGGTTTGTTTGTTATCTGCACAATTGTCACTTTTCCTCATGCAATGTAACGCTTGCTTTTGTATTATGCTCACTGGTATCCTTCTCCTCATGTAATGTTACTGTTCCTATTGTGAAGCGCTCTGACACCCTCGGGTAAAGTCCGCGCTATATAAAAACGCATAAATAAATAAATAAATAAATGCCAAGCGCCTCGAGGCAGTGCAGGGATCAGTGTGCGCACCCAATGGCTGCTTCAGTCTTACCAAATGCACCAGGCTGCACTCAGCGTTGGCACACTGCGGCATGCCAAGCGCCTCGAGGCAGTGCAGGGATCAGTGTGCGCATCCAATGGCTGCTTCAGACTTACCCATTGCACCAAGATGAGCTCGTATTGGAGTTCTGCGACATGCTAAGCGCCTCGATGCAGTGCATGGGTTCAGAGCGCGCACCTAAAGGCCTGCTTCAGTCTTACCAAATGCACCAGGCTGCACTCAGTGTTGGAGCTCTGCGGCATGCTAAGCGCCTCGAGGCAGTGCATGGGCTCTGTGGGTGCCTCCAACGACCTGCCGCTCTCTTACCAAATGCACTAGTAACATACCCTCAGCGTTGGAGCTTTGCGTCATGCTAAGCGCCTTGAGGCAGTGCATGGGCTCTGTGGGTGTGCCCAATGGCCTGCCGCTCTCTTACCAAATGCACTAGTAACTTGCCCTCAGCGTTGGAGCTCTGCATCATGCTAAGCGCCTCGAGGCCGTGCATGTTCTCTGTGGGTGCGCCCAACGGCCTGCCGCTCTCTTACCAAATGCACTAGTAACTTGCCCTCAGCGTTGGAGCTCTGCGGCATGCCAAGCGCCTCGAGGCAGTGCCTGGGCTCACTGCGCGCACCCGCCCCTAGCAGGGGCTCCCGTCTCATAAACCACCCCGGCTGGTTTTAAGACGTGTTATTACCATCTGCCTGGCGTTGAGTAGGACAGATGGGGTTGGCTAGCGTGTCTAAGCACATGACGGCAGCCGAGCAGCAGCGTCTCTCTCACTCCAGCTCACTGCTTTGCCAATTAAGTGCTCGTCGAACCGTCCCGTCCCAGAATCTTAATGGCTTGTCTCACAAGCGCAGCTCGGAATCCAACATCATGACATGGGCCGGCTGTTTGTCGGGACGGATGGATGGAAGGCGAGTTGTAAATACACACGTCCGTCTTTGCTGCACGGTAAGATGTGTCCTGGTAGTGCCAGAGTGTGCACAGCTCAAAGATCTCTGCAGTGTTATTTACGAGGCCCCCAAACCTTTTCTGCTCCCCTCATTGTGGTCGATACGACACAGAACAAGGGTCCGACCTGGTGGGCATGTGGTTCCGGCCGAGAGGCAGCATTGAGTTCCATGAGTTTTCAGAACGCATCTCATTCAGCGGTTCGTTGGAAGCACAAATTAGATTCCTAAGGGCTTCCTCAAAATGGTCTGCAGGTTCTGATTGGTTGATGCAAGATTGGGTTTTCCTGGTCATCCATCCATGTTTTGATGGATGGGGGATGGGTGGATGGATGGTGAGGTGAGGTTCGTGTCTCTAGTGCTTCAGCCATAGGCCACCCAATTGCAAGGTAGCGAAGATTTGTGGAATCCTTCCTTGCCCTTTGACAAATCAGAACAAGCATTGGCATAGCCAATAGGTCTTGCCTTTGGGGCCTTATAAGTGTTTAGCCAGAGCTATTGACTTTGCCAATGTCTTCAAGCTGTGCTGTAGAGAAGTGTGGCTGCTGTGCGGCATGCTGAAAAGTTATAATAAAAAAGTGTCAGAAGCATTTTTGTTACTTTATATATGACCAAGAAGGCATTATGTAAAACTGAACGACCATATTAAAAAAGTATTTACAATAAAAAATGTCCTCAGTTTTCTTTTGTTCTTGCAATGCTGGCAACTTGTTTCTGCCTATTGCAATGGTTGTTTGTTAAAGCTTTTTTTTTGAGGGGGCATAAACAATCGGAGGGTGAAGGTTGGGAACTAGTACCTGTATTATAACACTAGCAGCGGCCAGACGCTAGGGGAGAATCAACAGATGCCAGATTCCGGGAGCAGGCTGAGGTGGTGCTGAGTGATGCTGAGGTGGTAGTGGTGGTGGTGGTGACTGTTGCGGAGACGATGCTGAGGTGATGCTGAATGATACTCAGGTGTTGCTGAGTGATACTGCTGTGGTGCTGAGTGATATTGTCTTGGCGCTGAGTGATATTGTCTTGGCGCTGAGTGATGCTGTGGTGGTGCTGAGTGATATTGTCTTGGCGCTGAGTGATGCTGTGGCGACGCTGAGTGATGCTGTGGCGGCCCTGAGTGATGCTGTGGCGGCCCTGAGCGATGCTGTGGCGGTGCTGAGCGATGCACTGGCGGTGCTGAGCGATGCAGTGGCGGCGCTGAGCGATGCTGTGGCGGCGCTAAGCGATGCTGTGGCGGCGCTGAGCGATGCTGTGGCGGCGCTGAGCGATGCTGTGGTGGTGCTGAGCGATGCTGTGGTGGCGCTGAGCGATGCTGTGGTGGCGCTGAGCGATGCTGTGGTGGCGCTGAGCGATGCTGTGGTGGTGCTGAGTCATCCTGTGGTGGTGCTGAGTGATGCAGTGTTGGCCCTGAGTGATGATGTGGTGTCGCTGAGTAAAGCTATGGTGGTGCTGAGTGATGCTGTGGTGGCGCGGAGTGATGTTGTGGTGGCGCTGAGTGATGCTGTTGTGGCGCTAAGTGATGCTGTGGTTGTGCTGAGTAATGCTGTGGTTGTGCTGAGTAATGCTGTGGTTGCACTGAGTGATGCTGTGGTTGCACTGAGTGATGCTGTGGTTGCACTGAGTGATGCTGTGGTTGCACTGAGTGATGCTGTGATGGCGTTGAGTGATGCTGTGATGGCGTTGAGAGATGTTGTGTTGGTGCTGAGTGATGCTGTGCTGGCTCTGATTGATGCTGTGCTGGCTCTGATTGATGCTGTGGTTGCGCTGAGTGATGCTGTGGTGTTGCCGAGTGAGAGATAGAGTGAAGATATAATGCCCAATTAGAGAGGGTGGTGAGAGAGAAAGAGAGAGAAAGGGTGTACATAGAATAAAGAGTGGAGCGGGATAGAGAGAGAGAGAAGGGGAGAGAGAGTGAATGAAGGAGTTTGAAAGAGAAACAGATAAAGGGGTGAGAGAGAATGAAAGGCTAAAAAAGATAGAGAGGGGAGAGTTAATTAAGTAGAGAGAGAATTAGAGAGGGAGAGAGAGAGAAGGAGAGAGACAATAAGAGTGGGGGTGTGGAGTTTAAATAGAGTGAAGAAGTGACGCGGAAAAAGTAACCTTAAATATAGCTTTGCGCTTTGCGCGAATAAATATAAAAAAAAAAACAGTGAGAGACAAAAATACTGGTAATTAGGCTGTGACTCCCAATATAAAACAAATAGCGATATAAGGTGAAATCAACCCACCGAAGCAATATTTCTAACTAGACAAAAAAAAGCTTGCATTTCAATGCTAATCGCTGTTGTTTTTCATGTGACTGTAGTCCAGGGCCCTCAGTTGGTAATGTGAGCTGCTGCTGCGATTGAAACAGAGTCCAGAGAGTTAATGAGCCATGACGAGGAAATGAGGAAGAGATAGAAACCCAGATGCCAGCTGCGCGTGCACGCCATCGTGAACTCAAGCTGGTCGCCAGCCGAAAGCCAGTGTTTGCACTTCCAAAACCCGCTTACTAAAACTCTCGGCCAGACCAGCGCAAGCGCTGGTGCAGGCCGAGACCTAAAAAGGTAAACATTCCAAAATACTGTGGGAAAGTCATCCTGGTCTTGCATCCAATCACAACATCGAAATCATTCCGAGGAATGCTTGTAAAATCCACCTTAACCACATAAGCAGTCAAGACATGCAGACCACTTTGATGACGTGGCAAACCCAGTCTCAGTTTAGAATCCATCAAAGAGCACAGACCCTTCAGAAGGCCTATGACTGAAGCAGTAGAGAAACTAATAATGCTCGAAAAGGGACAAAATTAGCCTTTCGCTCTTGCCATGAAGGATAACCTTCTAAAGGTGAGGCGATACTGTCCCTGGTAGGAATAGTTTTGACAAGCATTTCACTGACTGCCTCTTCTGGCAGGATTATGTCAGGGCCCCTCTCTCACATTCACAATAGAAACACATATTAACTTCAGTTTTATAGGTGCACGAAAGGATCTGGGTTACTATTGGATAATTACCCACTAGAGGCTTTAATTTAAAAGAGGCTGGAATGTAAATGAGTGCCCAAAACTTGTAGAACCTTTTAAGTGAATGATCCAGAATGCGTCAGAGGCGTAGGACACAATGTCAGAACATTACGCGAGGAGGGCAGGCTCCATGGTGCCGCGGGCGGTTGCAGTCTCAGCAAGATTTTGCTTGTTCTAAATTAAATACCTGCACTCTGCATACTTCATTCACCTCCCACATTCTTACGTGTAGATTATTAGGAGGGTTCTTACCAACAAACTTCACAAGAAGATGAAATCCAATGATGTTCTACAAAACTCCCAGTCCATATTCTGCGCACAGTGCACAGAGACAGCCATCATCCAAGTGATTGGCAGAGCTGTTCTGATCACCGACAGTGAAGGCCTTCTTCTTGGTCTGCTTGGCCTCTGTGCAGCATTCAACACCGTCAAACACTGAGCTCTGAAACTCTACTTGATCTGCCTCCATCCCGACTGGGCTTTGAAAGAATTGTCTGCGCTGGATAAATTCTTACCCAAAGACAAGATCCCAGGAACTCTAGATTGGCTGCTCCAGGTCCAAGAGCCTCCCTGTGACATGTGGAGTCCCTCAAGGCTCTAATCCGTCTGCGTGATCATCAGCCTGTGTAAGAATTCCCTGGGACTCCTTCTAGCCTTCAGTATTCACCAGACAAAAACCCACCTGGTCTTGAAAGTATCATTCAGCCTTGATATTGACTGACTGAAGGACAACTGTGTCACCATTCTGGGATCGATGTCCACATCCTACCTCTAGAGGAAATGAACTTGAACTCATTGATCACATGTTGTAAAAAAAAGTGTCTTCTCTTCTCGAATCATTGGCAGTGTGACACCACTGGGCTTCTACAGTGATATCAACTCAGCTTCAAGACCCCCATCACACACAGAACAAAGTCTGCCGAGCACCAGGCACCTCTGATTTATAAGGTGAAACCCTTTCTTTAAGAAGCCGACTTTAGAAATGCTGTCCAGAAGCTGGTTCATTCCCACCTTGATGGAGGCAATATCCTGTTGGCCATCCCCCGAGAGACCCACTTCCCTCCACTGAAGATTGTTCTACGTACAGTAGCTGGCCCCAGGAAAGGTATTAATATATACCGATCACGATAACCAGGTAAGGAGTAGTTAAGGTATTTATTGAAGATCAGTCCTACTGGGAGTAAGCCTACAAGCCAACTGCCCGCTCAGAACGTTAGCTGATAAAATTATTTTATAGAACCAGAATTCTCCCACAGCATTCTTCTTAACAAGGAGAGTAGAATACCACAGGCTTTCCTCCCTTATAATAACAGAATACTAAAAGAACATCAAAGGGCAGCATGCCTACAAGCCACAAATAGTGGAAAAAGAAAGCAATAGAATATAATATTTTCCGATCATAACATTATCCACCACTCAAATTACTTTCATATTTCACTATACTAATTCAACACTAATCCATCATGGGTTCTGAAGTAGAGTGCTACTCGCCGAAAAAGCGCTTCGACGCCTCGTCAGGGGTAGTAAGCGCTATATAAATGCAATTACAATACAATACAATACACTGAAGCGCTATACACATTATAAGTCAATCAGTATATATAGAATGTCTGATAAATTTCAAAATCCTCAAACCATTTAGAAACCTTTTGTAATCTACCTACAATAAGTGACTCAGCGCCGGATTCCACCACACTTTTACCCTAACCTCATGCATCAGACACTTAAGTACTTTCACCACTTTCTTGAAGTTCTATGCAGTCCCATCACTCAACAGACCTGAGAAAGGTCAGTCCTTTTTGCCTGGAGGGTCTGGGAAAGCTTGGATAATCCTTTGCTCGTCAAACATCCTTTTCTTACAAAAACCCAATCCTTTACGAATCTCCACAAGAGGATACCTGACCAATTAATTTGCTCTCTCCCCACACACTCTCTTCTTTTCTGCAGCATTAGACAATAACGAGCTGGATCTTATACTCTTCATGATCTCAAAAGGAGTCTTTCCTGTGACACTGTGGGGTGTGGTCCAATACGAAACACAAACTGGTTGACAGCACTCGTCTACTGAACACCACTGCACAAGGCTAGCTGCAAACACCTCTTTAAGAGTCATTTTCCATCTCTCAACAAACCCATTTCCTTGGGGATAGTGGATTGATTATCAACAAATTCAATACCAATGTTCAATGTTTTCATGGTATGTGACACAAACTGCATATTGTTATCTGTCCCCATATTTTCCACAACTCTCTGAGAAATCTGATAACCTCCGCCGTGGAGACCTGATTTACACATTTAACTTCCGGCCACCGCCGTGAATGATAGTCTATAACCACAATTCCATACTTAGACTGCTGCTCAAAATCTTATACGGACCCGAGTTGTCCAGGGCAAATTTTTTCCCACAGGTGGATACTGTACAGTTTTTTGTGATTTATCGCTCCATGCACAGAGTACACAATATTGTATGCTATGTTCCTCATCTCTATTAAGTCCCAGCCACCAATACTTTGCTCTGATGCAAAGCTTTGTGGCACTCATGCCTATTAAAACTTCATGAGCTCAGGCACCACCAGTAAATGCTTTCTCATCATAATTTCTACTGAACATAACAATTTTGTGCTCACATTACGATCTGACTGTGCTTTATCCGGCCGTTCCTGCCGACGTGTACCATCTGACGTCTCCCAGCACCACGTCCTCTTTCATGGTTGCCACCCATTCTTCATGAAATATTCCACTGCCAGTGACTTCATGCTCACTGGCACCCAGAAACTCTTCATCGTTAGACTCATTAACTTGTCCACTCTTCACAGGGAGGCCTGACAAACAATCCGCTAGAATATTTTTTTCTGGAACATACTTCACTCTGTAATCACACTCCAGTAATCTCAGGAGCCCCACTGAAATCCTCCTAGAGGCTCCCCCCACCCCTCTAATGGCAAAAACCTCCATAAGAGGAAGATGGTCCATGTAAATGATAAACTCAGTCCCCCACACAAACTTTCTAAAATAATGTACCTCCCACCAGCATGCTCGTGCTTCCTCTCATTGGTGAAGTAGTTCTTCTCTGCTTTCCTCAAAGGCCTAAATGCATATGCAATAGTCACCTCCTTGCTTTTCCAAATTTGCAGCAGAACAGCCCGAAACCAAGATCCCTAGCATCAGTACTGATGATGTTCTTTTACCGGGTACTAATCGATTTTAATACTAGGGCTGTGGTAATGTTCTTTTCCAACGCACAAATCTCCCTCTTGCACTCAGCCAACCAGAGAATCTCTCATTTATCGACATCAGTTCTCGCATGTGTTTGGTCCTATCAGCAAAACCTGAGGATAAAACAAGAATGATAATCCGCCAGCCCGAGATTGATCATAACTGGTCCTTACGCTTAGGTGAAGGAGCCGCCTCAATGTCCGTAGCCACTTTAACTTTGAGGGAAATTCCACTCTCATCTAACCAGTGACCCAAATACTCCACCCCCGCCACTCCAATATTGCATTTGTCATTTTTAATGGTTAACCCACTGTTCTGAAGATGTTTTTAAAATGAATGTAAGGCCCTGTCAGGAATCTCGATGATCTCTCCCAAATGTCGCCCTGAAGGTGTGCATCCTGGACACAGTTTTGAAAAGCTGGTATATGGCTCTCTGGCAAAAGGCCGAAACTCAGGCTAATATAAAGGGCAGATGTTTATGCCTCGAGGTGTGATGACAGATGTCAGAGGCTTAGAATCTGGGGGAAGAGAAATTTGGCGGTATGCTGATGACAAGTTCACAGTTACAGAACATTCTTGCTCCTTTCAGTCATCAGTATCTCCCCAATATTAGGCAGGGGATGTCTATTCACTCAAATTGCGGAGTTTAAATTGTGCAATCCCACACATAAACACACTTTATACATGGGTTATCTCATATCGAAAGGCTCACTCAGGACGGGTGTGCTTTGAGAACTGCACCCTCCTTTAGTATGAGTGTGTGTACAAACTCTTTAAGCAACCCAAAGCTTCACTGAAACTCCTGGAATCTTACTCCTCCACCCATGCTCCTGACACCTGATCTGGATGACCAGGATCTAAACGTATCAATAATCCCTCTATTGGGGCCGTCCCAACAAACAGGAACCATAATTGGCAATGTACACTTTAGATTGGACCTTGACTCCTTGGAATTTCGGTGGTGCCTTAATATATCCCAGCAAATCAGCAGGCGTGTTTCCATATACCACCATTTTATTATCAGGGGGATTCAGCACACGTTTTGAAATTTTGCCAAGATGTTTTTCTCCAACTAATGTAGAACAAATACCAGAATCTACCATCATTAAACAAAATATTTTACCTTCAGTCTTAATAGTACAGAATGTCCCTCTCAACATCTCCCATCTCACTAAATGGCAACATGTATTCTCCTACCAAGTTATCTGTGTTTAGTAGTGTCTCTTGCATATTTTTACTGTTGACTTTCTGAGTTAATTGTCCTTTAACATCTCATCCAAAAAGCTATTGTAATTGCATGAAGCCGCTAATAGCCACAAGTACTACAGCATAATTTTTTATAGATGCGCCCAGAAGCTGTCCTCTCTTAAAACACTTTAACCTCTCCAACACTTTGTTCTTTTTTTCTCCAAAATTGACATCGAATTTCTTTAATGCGCTGTCATATATTAATCCAAATCTGTACCATTTTCCTCAAGAGCTGGCAGCAGATGTTTCAGTGTGCATCATCCTTCAGTTCCCAAATAATGCTTGAGCATTGGTAGTTTCCTAGAAGGAGTAAATATTCCCCCTCTCACTGCATCTGCGTACACCTTGAAACCTTCCTTCCATTCCTCCCAAAGGAGATTGTGTGCTAGGAGTGCTTAAGAAAGGAGAGGGTGCAATTATTCCTTCCACGTCGATGGAAATAGTGAAGATGTGTTTTAGGTTTATAGTAAAAAATGATTGTAAAATATGGCTGTAATGCAATGGAGGTGAAGAGAGTAGCCGTTTCTATAACTAGAATTGGAGTTTTTCATAGGTGTTATGATAAAGCAAGCAGTATCAATGCAAATAATTCTACTATTTCTTGAACAGTGAGCGGTAGCTTCTTTATTTTATCCCTTTAGTTTGTTTCCAGCGTATTTAGCAGGGGTGGGTGGAACTCGCAGAGTTTCACTCCGTGGATTTCTGCAGGGTTACATAAAAACTCTGTGAGATTCTGCGGAGTTCTGCCAACAGGCAGAAAATATGCACCTCGCACTGCAATTTAGCGCTGGTAGCAGAGTCAGCGCTGGAAAATCAGTGTGCACAGCACCATGCGGGGGCAAGAGCGTGCGGCCATTTGAGCTGATTTTGATGCCACTCGGGTAGAAAATCTACTCGAGCTGCAGCAAATCTACTCGAAAAGTAGCCGTCTGACTGTGACTGCTTGCGACCACCCACTTTATAAAATTGTGCTAGGGGACGCCAAATCTCACTCGCGCTCGCCAACTTGAATTTCTGGAGCCTCCTGGGAAAATAATTCCGCCACGTGGCTATTAGCGGAATTTGGCCGGAACTCTGCGTTACAAGAGTAACACGGATTTGCCAAATTCCACCAATATTCCACCCACCACTAGTATCCAATTGATGAGGTATCAGCAGTGCGAGACAGCTCAAGTGAGAATATCTAGGCAGCAGAAGGACACACTCTTGCAGATCTGTTTGTGATGACATTGCATGCGCGAGGCAGCCTCAAGTCCCTTACAGCATCATTTGGTGGTGAGTGGTGTGCCGGGTGCAGACAGTTGGAAGGGTGTGCAGTACGGCTGAGAAAATAATAGTAATAACTAAAGGGCAGTTCTGATATACTGAGGAGCAGTTTCCCTATTTACGAGTGAAACAGCGGGCTCAGACTCATGTTTACTTCAGAAAGAGGCCAATGTCCTTAGGATCGTGGTTGTTGGCCACCCTAGGAGGTGTGTCCGTGACATGCTGAACAATCTTCATCCACATGAGTGCTCTACTCCCTTTGGGCGCTCATCGCCAGTGAAGAAGACCACGATCCCCAGGAAAGAAGTAGTTAAGGTATTTATTGAAGATCAGTACTACTAAGAGGGAGCCTGACATCCAATATACCTAATCCATCTTTGACCTAGAGTAAAAGAGAGAAAATTAGAAAAGGGAGAAAGAAGGCAAAATGAAAAAAATAGGATAACAATGACAAAGGGAGAAAGCAGGCAAGAAAATGATCCTGTAAGGGTGAGTTACAAAGATGAGAAATATAGAGTGGAGAAAGAAAGAGGCATGTGGTAGAATCAATAGAATAGGCAGACTTGGTATTCAGCAACCCCAGCATTCTGCAGCATTTGTGAAAGGCTCCTAAGAAAAACTTTTGGGTGCCTGCTCAGTGGCTCTTAATATTTATGTATTTATTTTTACAAATTAAGGATTAGCTCCTAGAGGTTTGACAAGTTTAATTGAAAAGGAATATTTTTTGCACGCACTTTGGAGCTGAAGAGTAACAGAATGCACGTGGAAAGAGGCAAGAGGTGTGCTGCCTGAGGCAGAAGGACGGTGCCCAGTGTCTGGACCCAAGCAGGCCATTCTTGGCATACTGGGGTATCTGGCTGCTATGAAGTGCAGCACAGCAAGTCACATTGCTGCGCTGCACTGCATGACAGGGAAAGGGCAGGAAGTAGACATATTTAAGTCAATACGGTGCATTTCTGCTTTATTCCCTGCGCTGGCGCCCTTTTGGCGGCCTAGCCCCAACGCTGTCACCCTTGCACCATGGTGTAAGGGTGCCTGCGTTGTAAGGAGGATTGTTTTTGTGCAGGAAGGGGCAATCCCCTGAGGCTTTCTCCTCTTTCTATGTGTGCTGCAAAATGCAACACGCATAGAAAGAGGAAACAATGAGGAGAAATGAAAATATTTCTCATCTTTACTACTCACCTGGGGAGGCGAAGGATTTTGGTGCATTCTCAGGTCTATCACTCCTGGTAAAATCTGGGACTGCATCAAAGTCCACGGATGTTGCGTGAGAACACCCACACAGCGCCCATGGAAACGCCTCCCCGATGCAGAGTAATGCAACGCAGTGATTTGTGCTGCGTTGCTCTACTCGAGGTTTATGAAGCCACTAAGGGCTATGCAATGTGACCTTGCGTGGCTTCATTAGTTTCATTTTTAAGTTGCGACGCTCTTGCACCACGATGCAATGGAACCCGTAAATATGCCCCATAATGTATAAGGAGCAATACCCACCATGCTCCGCTAGGAATGCCTATGCTTCAAGCAAGATGAACAGACTGCAAGGAACTGCTTGGAAGCATCGGAAAGTGTGAGACAGGGAGAGCACTCTGTAGACCTCTCATTTATTGCTAGATTAGGGAACTATGTGGGTGCATAAGGGGCTTTGTGGGTCTACTTTCAAGTGACCTTTTGTTTTTAATGAAGAAGGGTGGGTGCAATTTATGAATCTGAAGTTGAAGTGATGTCTTACTACCCAGGAATATACAAATGTCTGTGATCTGGTAGGGTTTTATTGCCTTTGTCAATCTTGTCTTTGTGAAAAAACACAGAAATGCAACGAGGGACCAACATTTGATTGCACTCAGAGTGTGACGAGAAGGATGACGGACTCAACCTTCGTCATAAAATGTGTCAGAAATTTAGGGAGGTAAAATAAAAACATCTTTGCTGCCCCGGAGCGAGTAGAATGAACGGATACTACGTTTTTTTTTTTTGTGTCCTCATTCTGCCTACTTTCTTGCTAGGTTGTACTCTAATCCCTCTAGGTCTTGCAAGAGGAGACCAGACCGGAGACCAGAAGAGGAAAAAGAAGAGTAGTGTCCCACAAGTATACTGCTGTTTCCACTTCCATCTCCTTTACGTCCTGAGACCACCCGAGGGTAGGAGATACCATGGCCAACAGCATGATTGGCTTAATCATAGGACTCACGTTGCCTTCTCTCTCCACCTTACCAACGGAACCCAGATTTTATCTTTACTTCTTGGATCACACGCCATGTCAGACTCACTTGTATATATGATATTTCTAAGGCACTCGGTAAAAGACGGAGGACATTCGGATTTCCATAGCCTACATATCTCACGCCTTGCTAACAAGATTACATAAAACAAAAACCTTGAGCCAACTGTTGTGATCTGTACTTCTTCCTCCGGATTTAGCCCAAAGAAAATTAGACGAGGGCTTACTTTAATCTGTATCCCAATAATTTCTCCTATAAAGTCACACACCGAATTCCAGTAGGATACTATTTTTGGGCATAACATAAACAAGTGTACATCATCTGCTGCTACGAGCATGCATCTTGGGCATTTATAAGTATTACCAGTAACCTTGGACAGCTTCGCAGGTGACCAATAAACTCTATAAGTAGTAAACAGGTGATTACGTTTAAGTGGTGCCGGTTTTACTACTGTTTGTAAGATACCATATGAATCGCACCACATTTGCTTCAGATCTTCATCCCAAACTCTCCACCCCACAGATTTAAGATTTCGGTTTCAATCTTCACATCCGTCTCCAGGAAAGCCCAATACCAGAAAGAGATTTCCTTTTTCCACTGGTCAGTTCTCAGCACCTGATCAAATTTTGATTCCTCCTCCTCTGCCCAATCTTGTGTCACCCACCAGGAGCTCAGTTGGTAATATTTAAACCTTGTTAGCTGTCCATTGGTGCAGTTGCTCAATGCTTCCCAACTCATTAAATTTAAGCCCTCCTTAAAATCTGCCCAATAACAGATACCCCCCGATTTCAATGGCTGACTAAGATGATCCCTCAAACATTCCGGGGTACCCGGGGAGTCCCAAATCGGAGCCCATGGTGAAAAATATGGAACTCCCAGTATTTTTCGCACATACATCCACGTATTTAATGCAGACTTCAAGATCTTAAGCCTCACCTTTTTAAAAAACTTTGGGTCTCCATATTTAAAATGAATGTGAAGTCGCCCTTGCGGAATGTCCACTAACATAGCCTCAAAAAGTAAGCCGATCGATGACTTATCTGTCTTGTTGGCGAGCATGTGAACATTCTTAAAATGAAAGGCATAGCAATAGGCAAGTAAGTCTGGTAACGCCAATCCTCCAACCTCTAGCCTCCTCCTCAACTTTTTCCAGGCTATCCTGGGACCTTTTGACGCCCAGATAAAGCTTCCTATTCTCCCCTGGAGTTTAGCTATATCTTCCTTCTGAAAGACTAACGGAATAGTGTTGAAAAGGAAAGTGATTTTTGGGAGGATAATCATTTTTATGAGGTTTACCCGACCATAGATATTTAAAGGTAGATTCGCCCATTTTGACAGCAGTCCCACTATTTCCTGACTAACTTTCCGCCAGTTTGTTTTTGTAATATCTTCCATTTTCTGAGTAATTAAAACCCCAAGATACCGTATTTGTGTTTTTGCCCCGTGACTCGCCAGACCCTGGTTCCATTCCATTATCTCAGTTTTTCCTGTATTCACTTTGTACCCAGAGATGCAGCCAAATATCTCCGCCTTCCTCATCAAATTGGGGATTGCATCTTGCGGATTACTTGTAAACAGCATCAGATTGTCTGCATATAATGCTAATTTAACTTCAAAATCATACGATTTAAAAGGAAGAATAGTGGTATCTGCCCTTATCAAATTGGCTAGTGGCTCAATGTACAGATTGAAAAGAAGTGGGGACAGGGGGCAGCCCTGCCTTGTCCCTCTAAAAATATTGAACCAATCTGACAATTCCCCATTTACCAACACCTTAGCCTTGGGACCATGATACAGATTTTGCACCGCCCTTACCATATTCTGCGGGAAGCCAAAACTTAGTAGAGACTCCCAGAGATAAGCCCAATGCACCTGATCAAAAGCTTTGGCTGCATCCACTGCCACTATGGTTAGAGGTAAATTCCGGGCCTCCGCCATGTCTACAGCCCCCATCAACTGAAATGTTAATTCATTAAGCTGCCTCCCCGGTATAAAGCCTCTTTGATTGGGATGGATAACCTCTTTTATTACCTTAGCTACACGAGATGCTATAACTCCGGAGAAGATCTTATAATCCGTATTTAAAAGAGAATCGGTCTGTACGAATCCACTAACTGCGGGTCCTTATTTGGTTTTAAAATCAAAGTAACTGTGGCCTCTGACCAAGAATTGGGGGCCCTTTCCCCCCTGATATATATCTCATTAAATAGAACTTTTAGAACTGGAATTATTATATCTATAATGCAGATAAAAACCTCAACTGGGAGGCCGTCTGGTCCAGCTGCCTTTCCCTTTGCCATTTTCTTACACTGAGCTCTTATCTCTTCCTCCTTGATCTCTCCCTCTAGGGCTTTCTGTTGTTCCTTAGTTAACTGAGGAAGTGTCGTCAATCCTAGCCACACCTTTATGTCCTCCCGGCTCGGTTGAATATCTTCGATATATAAATCACTCATAAAACTACGGGCCTCTCCGCATATATCTACATTGGCGTACAATACTTCCCCTGATTCCCTACTAATTAACTCCCGAATTGTATTCATGGCCCTATCTACCTTAGCCTTCCAGACTAATAGTGAGCTACATTTTTCTCCATAAGCAAAATGTTGAAGCTTACTTGCTCTCCATCTATCAAGCAATTGTTTATCTATCTGCACCTGGAATGCTACTTGTAACCTCTCCAACTCTTTACTCAGGACTTGCACACTATCTAGATCCTCCATTGAAGCCTTCTGTAGTTCTCCTTATTTTTCCTTAATCTCTTTAATTCTATTCTCCTCTTCTTGCTTCGCCACCCTTCTTTTTCCCACCATTATAGATTTTAGGACCCCCTTAAGTATGCCTTAAAAGCATCCCAGACTATTTGTCCTTCTGTCGACCCCCTATTAGCATGAAAATAATTCACAGATTTTTCCCTTAAATCACGAACCACATTCTCATCTAATAGTATCGTCCTATCTAGTGTCCATCTTCTCTGCCCCTCTTTTTGATGAATCCTCAAGGACATGGCTACTGCGGAATGATCTGACAGAATCGCTGGAATATGGGTCACCTCGACTACCTCTCCGCATAGCTCCTGATCTAATAAGAAATAGTCTATCCGGGAGTGATGCCTATACTTCTTGCTATAAAAAGTAAACTCTCTAATCTCCCTCTTCTTAGTACGCCAAATGTCAATCAGGTTAAATTCCTTCATCATACTTTTCAGTCTGGAAAACGTTTTAGGTGGATTAGTATACTTAACTTTTGACGTCCTATCTAATCCTTTATTCATAACTAAGTTAAAATCTCCTCCCAATACAATGGGGGCTGTTGTCTCCAGTAAACAGGATTCCAACTTTATCAGGGTCTCTGGGTTATCATTATTCGGCCCATAATATACAGCACACACCATTGGCCTACCTTGAATTAGAAGAGTTGCCACTAACCATCTACCCGAAAAGTCAGATTCATATTTAGCTAATCTTATTCCATTATTGCTTTTGAAGATGATGGCCACTCCCCTAGTGCTCCCTCTCTGGTCTGAACATACTACCTCCTGCACCCATCTGAACTTATCAAAACATTGCCTGCACTCATTTCTTTCCAGATGAGTCTCTTGTAGTAATATAATTTGGGCCTCACTGTTCTTTAAAATTTCCATGACCCGAGACACTTTCCTTCTAGATCTCAACCCATTTACGTTCCCTGTTAGAAAATTGACTACTTTTAGGTTATCCATACTCTAATTCTATTGCACCGGTTCGCCTTCTTACGCAATAAACCTTGATTCCATCTCTTAGTCTTTTTAGACCCAGACTTACTCTCTAACCCTTCAAAAGATAGCCTAATGAGGACAATTTTTTTTTATTTTTCTCCCACTGCACCCCACACCCAGTGCCCTTCTTCCCCCCTCCCCCCCAGGAAACCCCCTCTCTACACCTTGGGCGATACAGTCCGCCCTTCGTGACCCCCCGTCCCGCATAGAGAAGAGAACATAAAGTTGAGTAGAAAAGAAAAACAGCCTATCTATAACACCCTAACAACTGATCTTGATATCCATAGAGAACTCATACCCTTTTTACGTAAACTGACAACTCATCCCTCCATCTGTGATAGAAAAGTATCCACTTCCTCTGGATCACTAATGTTGTGCATTTTATTTCGCCACATTATTTTTAACATTGCTGGGAATTTCAACTGAACCTGAGCTCCCTTGCTTCGTAGCTCATTCATTCTGGTGCCTCTGAGCCGTCCTCTTACCTAGATCTGATCTAATTTGATACGTAAAGCCATCATGCCTTAAGGAACCCTCCTTTAAAGCCCGTCCTAACACTAACTCTTTCACCGCAAATGTCAGGAAATTTATCAAAATCTTTCTAGGGGTCTTCCTATCCGAGTTCAGCTTAAATGGGTCCCTGTGAGCTCTCTGAATCTCCTTCTCCCAATCGATTTCTGGTCTATCCTTCAAAATTTCTTCTCTCAGGAGGCTGCATATGAAGGCCTTGACATCTCCTTTCTCGCCCCTTCCGGAGTTTTGAGGAACCTCAAATTATTACGTCGAGATTGAGTTTCCAACCTTTCTAAATCCTCTTGCAGCGATCTATTCTGCCTTTTTAATGCCTCAATATCCTTGGAATTTTCCGACACTGCTACTGACAGTGTTTTAACTTCCCCTTCCAAAATTCCAGTACGCTGCACGATATCATCCAATTTCTCTTCTAATACCTCACACTTATCTTAATGTGCCTATAAACAACGAAACGTGTGTGAGGAGCCGTTATCAGCTGCGGTCGCTCCCGGAGGGTAAAAGGAAGGGTAAAGGAGGTAAAGGAGGGGGAACCAGGGAGCAGGCAGTAAGAGAGGCTGTAGTAGTTTCCCCTAAAAGGAAGTTGCTGAAGTCTGGAGGGAGACTAAGACGCTGCGGTCCAAAAGAAGTGCATGTGCCTGCCAAACCTTCACCTTCCCTAAGATCATACTTTAAAATAATGGAACAGGTCGAAACCTCACAGGTAAAGGGGAATAAGGCCACAAAACCGACACAAATAGCTCCACTTCCTTTGGAAAATCGATTTTCTCCACTAGCTGGGTCCTTACATGGTGAAGAGGAGCAAGCTGAAAATTTAAGTTTGGAAGCTAGCTCTAGTTCCAGTCCTAGTCCCAGTTCTAGTCTTACTCCAATTTTAAGTATGGAACTACCTCAAAGTAGCAGTAAGATGGGGGAGGTGGAGAGCGCTAAGCAAAGTGACAACAATACACATGGCGATGGAGGCGAAAATTCTATGGAAAGGATGTTTTTGAACCTGAGGCGGGATATTCTCACGAAATTCGAGATATCCGAGACTAACCAAAAAGGGATTCGAGATAAGAATGAACGGATACTACGTGACAGAATACACAAGAATGGGGGATAATGTGTTTACGTGCTAACTCTCACAGTATTTTACATCTGTTGTGACTTTCTCTTCTTTTGGTCTTGTGCAGAGAAGTCAGAATGACAAAGAAGTTACACAATTAAAAAATAAGATGCATTACCCCCTTGTCCATCTTCCTCGTCGAGCCCTTACATATGAGTGATTCTCATCCACCTGGCCTAAATAAAAACATCTGTCAACATGGTCGGCATTACCTAGAGGGTAAAGAAGGAAGGGGAACTTCCTGGGCAGCACTTCCTGTTGTTGTTCTCTTTCTGTCTAGCAGCAAAGCTTACCTGTCAGGTAAGAAATTTTATATGTATATCTTATCATGCAATATTAATCATTTATTTAGCCCCTGGAGACTAGTTTTCGCAGGCTCTTACCTTATTGATTAGGTTGCAACTGCTGTGCTGAGCCAGTGAGACCACTGTGTCTCCCCGAACTTCACTGACTAAGCGGCCAAAGGTAATATATTTAAAATGCATCGAAAACACATTCACCAGATGGTGCCAAGCCCGTACTGCGTATAGTAAAACTTGGATTTGAATTTAAACACCTTTAGAACGCGCAGTGCCTGACTCAAATATGGCGGCTCACACAATTTCGCTGGGCTGGTTTATTTCTTTCTCAGAGAAACCGGTTTGTGCCAGGAACCCGGTGTTGGTGCACGCTTTCCTACGAGCATGGAGGAAACTAACTCAGCTTTTGAAGCTCACGAGTGTCCAACACCAGCCAAGGTCCCTAGAGTGGAGCCAGCCAAGGCCCCCTCTACCTACACCGATGATGAAGAAATGAGGGGCTGTTTTATTCAGGGCTCTGAATTTGTGGAAGTTTTGCACATTTGAGAGAACTTTTATATTTCCGACTTCAGCAGCTGAGAGTGAGAACTTTTTCTCTCAATAAAAATGAGCAGAGCCAGACTCCCTGTCCCTTCACAGTGCGGTTCGGTGGGTGATAGCACAGGAGTGGAAGGAGGCAGACAAACAGTTTTTCCCAAGATTTCTGGCAAAACATTATCCTTTGGAGAACTTTCCGAAACAGCTTCCAGCATCCGTTAACGTCGATAACCTAATAGATGCACTGTCTTCCCAGGGCACTGTCATTCCAGAGGATGCCTTGCCCTCCCATCCAGCCAATAAAAAAGCAGAAGGCACCGTCAAGAGGGCCTACCATGCCTCTAACTTCTCAATCCGAGCTAATGCTCATATCACCTGCACTGTGCATTCCCTTCACAAAGACTTTCCGACTTTAGCGGATCAGATACAAGAGGGAGTCAATTCCTCCTCGCCATTCGCCGTGGTGGAGCAGCAGCTCTGCTTTTTGTCTGATGTGTCTTTTGATAATTTGTGTGCGTCAGCGGTCGCGTCAGGAGCAGCAACTGCGGTGTGAAGGCACATCTGGATGAGCTCCTGAAAAATGGATTCAGCGCAAAAATCCATTCTCATGAAGCTTTCTCTTGCCGGTTCCAAGATTTTTGGCCAATCACTATAGGACATGGTCAAAAAGTCAGTAAAAATCAAAAGGTTGACACCAGTGCAGACTTTTTCCAGAGTCCGAGGTTTTGGGTATAAGAGAGGCTTTGGTCCAGCAACTAAAACCACCATTCAACCCTTTTGAGGAAAGGGGCCATGGCCAGGGGGCCCTTATCACTGACAAGTCCCGATATCAGCCTCCCTCCACCATTCCGACCCCCCCTCCCAAAGCATGAGTATACCGAGGACATTCGAGGGTGCCCGCTGCATTTTGCGGGTGTTTGGGAATAGTCTGTCTCGGATGCATTGGCTTTCGAGACAGTATCAGAGGGTTACAAAATATCTTTCCCTGAAACTCCAGTGAATATTTTCCATCAGATTCCTCGTTCTCTTGTCATCAGGAGGTAACACTGAGGATTCAGCTTCTAGTGGATAAGACCACAGTAACTCCTGTTCTGAAAAACGAGAAATACCAGGGATATTATTCCATTCTTTTCCTGGTTCAGAGCGCATCTGTAGAATACCGCCCTGTGTTGGACCTGAAGGGAGGGAACAGATGTATCCCTCACATAACCATCAAGATGGTATCACTGCATCAGGACAGGTGATTTCTTGAATTCTCAGGATATGATGGATGCATGCCCTCGTGTACCAATAAATGTTCATTGCCAAAAGAGTCCTTTGGAAGCACTACCAGTTACAGGTCCTGCCCTTTGGCCTGTTATCCACTCCAAGGGTTTTTACCAAGCTCTTGGCTCCACGGGTGGCTATATTTAATGTTAAAGGTATTCAAGTGTACCCTTATTTGGATGACAGGCTAATTGTATCTCCTTTTCTCGAGGCACGGCAAGATCTTCATGACGTCTGCGAACTCCTGCAAAACCACAGAGTTCTCATAATTCCCAAAAAGTCACAACTTTCCCCTTCCTAAAACCTCCAATTTATTAGTGCTCGCTTTCAGACAGATTAGGGTTAAATCACCCTAGCAGAAGAAAGGAAAAGGAAGCTCAGACTTCACCTTTCCACTCTTCTAAGCAGAACCCAAGCAGCAGCAGCTCTCTGGCTCGTGATTCAGGGGGAAATGGCATTGGCTCTTTCTGTGCTTCCATGGAGTCACCTTCACCTGCTTCCTCTGGCACATCATCACCTACAACTCTGGAATCCATGTAATCAAAATGAAGGGGCACAGGTGCCTGGACAGAGGTTAGCTAGCTGGCATCTCCTCCTATGTTTATTCTATAAACAAACACCAGCAAGATTGTGGGGGGCTTCAGGGACTTCAGAGTTCTGGGCAGTTAGAACTCTTTCGAGAGGAGGAACTCATCCAGTTGGAAAGAGTTGGCTGCAGATCACATGGCCCTCTTAAATTTTCTTCCTATAATTCACAACCAGGCAGTTTGTGTTCAGATAGACAACCAAGTTCTCAAGTTGTATAAAAAACACCATGGGGGACACATCAATCTCTCTATCACTAGATAGAAGATAGTTCCTTTGGGCGGAGAGGAATCTCCTTTCTCTCTCTCTCTCCCGTTTATCTCCCACTTATGTTCCTATCCTCGATCACCCTGTGTTTGCGTTGAGTCCTATTCTAAGAGATTCAGTCTTCCTTGGCTAGATCTTTGTACTACAGAAGAGAACTCTTTTCTGCCGCAATTCTGCAGTCTGGTTCCTGTCAAGCAGTCCAAGAGGCCTTCCAAACTCAAAGCTTATGGCTGCCATTGGCATGATTTTGAAAATTGATGTGAGAACAATGGCTATTGTCAGGTCTCTTGTGATTCTCCTAAAATACTGGGTTTCTTAAGAGATGGTGTTCTTTCAGGGTTCGCCGTATCAACTATAAGAAGTCAGTGGGAAGTTATACAGGCTTTCAGGGGTTAGGCTTAACATTTATTGAAAAGTTTTTTTTTCTCACAATGCCTGTTATTCACTGTCCAGTACCATTCTGGTATTTATCAACGGTCCTTCAGGCTCTCCAACTTCCCCCTTTTGAGCCTCTAAGGATGGCTAATCTTAGGTTTCTTTCAGCAAAAGGTATTTTTTGGTTGCTATTTGTTTGGGAAGAAGGATAGGAGAACTTGGAGCATTACTCTCTTCTCCTCCCTTTCTGAAGTTTCCACCAGACAGAGAAGCCCTCAAACTGGTCCTCTTTCTTCTCAACCAAAAGTTCCTTCTAGTTGTCACTGTTTGGAAGATATTGTCCTTTCAGTCCTCTGCCCTAACCCAACTTCAGCGGAAGAACTCAGAATGCACACATTGAACATAAACAGAGCGCTTTCGATATACCTGGATAGAATGTCCTCCTTTTGGAAAGTTGATTCCCTTTTTCTGACCTTTGGTAGTTTTGGGTAGGGAATGAGTTTATCTCCTTCTAACTTCTCAAGATGGATCAAGGTAGCGATAGCTAAATACTTTGAGATTTCGGGTCAGGATCTCCTGGTCATGTGCAAGGTAGGTCAACTAGAGGAGCGGCTGCGTCCTAGGCAGGTTTTCAGAGTGCGTCCCTGAATGGCATTTGTTGTGCAGCAAATTCGTCATCCCCTCACACATTCATGATACATTACCAACTGCAGGTGGGTGGGCCTCTTTCTGCAGACTTTGGTGCACATTTTAGCCTCTGGAAATATGCTTACATTTCTGTTAATCAAGTTCCCGGGTGTTGTATTCATGCTCAATGTGTGAAACTTTTTATTTCATCAAATCAATCAGAGTTCGGGTCTTCCTCGTTACAGTTCTGAAACATTCCCTCCCTTATTTAGCCCATCTCTGATTAATTATTGATTGTATTTTTATAGCTTAGACTTGATTATAACAGGAGGTGCCGCCCAGAAAGTTCCCTCTGCTATAGACATCTGGGTAATGGCGTCCATGTTGAAAGAAGTTTTTGTCTGAGCTAGGTGCTAGATAAGCGAGTTCTGTGGATGGAGAGAATCACTCATATGTAAGGACTGTTACAAGGAAGACCTGAGCTCGGAGTAATGAAGATTACCCGTAAGAAACCGGCTCAAGTTCAAGGTTGGAGACTTATAGCTCCACATAGGCAATATGGTGTGTCAGGACATACTCGGGCCAGAATGGTGTTGGAGAACATATATTCACACCGGTTCATAATATGGGATAAGCGAGACCAGGGCCATAAAACAGGCCCAAGCAGGTCCTGCAGGTGCAGTGGGGTCCTGAGCCCTTCAGGGGCCCCCAACCCTTCATGGGGCCCCCCATTTAACCAAAGGTCAAGGAACATCTGTTAGATATGGGAGACTCAGAAGCCCCCTCATCACATTCTGCAGGGGGGCCATGATTTGGCATTACGCCACGGGAAAGAACCCTTCCAGCAAGTCCTGAGTAGGTAAATGCAAACCTCAAAAAGGAAAAAGGGACAAAAACACACCATGGTCGGACTCGCCAATGACATGAGACAAAGAGCAATAGGAACTTTTAGAAACTATGGGGCATATTTATGAGGGGAGGTGCGTCGCGCTTGCACCCCGCAATGTAATTTCTATTTCCTATTTGCAAAGTGCAAACATATCACCCCTTGAGGGTTTCAAGGCACTAGGGGCCGTCGGGGAGATTTAGTGAGCTATTGCCCAGAGTCACATGCTGCTGGGCTGGGCTGCCGCGGCAATTGACCTGTGAGTCCCATGCGCTGGAGTCAGCCTCTCTGGCTGCTGCACCACAACTCTCTGCAGTGTGGGGCAAGCTCGACACAAGCCAAAAATGCAATTTATGAAGCCACGAAAGGCCACCTTGCATGGGCCCAGGGTGGCTTAATAAATCAGGAATAACGGCGTGGTTTGGAGCGCGAGGAAGATGGCACTGTGAGCCCACAACTCCGCTCCGGAGGGACAAACACATCCGATTATCTGAGCACAAAATAGAGTATGAAGACAAAGAAAATCGGACTTTGACCTTTATTCGTTAATAGCCTCAGGCAATCCCAAGAAAAATCCTCTACTGCTCGGATTTTTCGAGCGGTACGTGAAGGAACTGGCTCAGATCTCAACCGACCCATGTGGCAGAGAAGATCAAGGGACTTATAGATACAGCGCAAAAATGGAGACCTGAGCAGCATTTCTATCGGTCTCAAGTGGTCCGCTACCTAAGATACAAGCGGCGAGGGGTCATTAGCTGGAAAAAACGGCAGCGAAGCATATCATGATCTGACCCCACTGCCGACGACCATGTGCAAGGCCTGACCCAAATATGGCGTCCACACATCGAGTCAGCCAATTATCCCAGATTCGCGCAGCAGCCTGTTGAAGTGACTAATGACTCCCTTGCGGGTAAACCGAGACTGCGGCTCAACGATAAGAAATTGCTAAGATCACCAAACTCACTTCAAACGACAGGAGCATTCCGGTCATCGTTGCAACTATCGCTGCGAGGTTGCGATGTGAGCTGCGGGATATATGTGCAGGTCATCATTGCGCACCAATGATCGTTACTGATTCAGTGGTCGGGCATCCACTGTTCCAGGCTCTCCCCCGGTTACTCAACTAAGAGCAAGTAAGCACTTACCGATATATATTAATGCTCCTGGGTCCGTTCATCCAGCAAATTCTGCCTGCTTGCCTGACCTTAAGATGGCGAATGGTTCGGCAGTACGCGCTTGATCAGTGACACATTCCTTCTACTGACGATTGCGGCAGAATCAGTTAACAGCAATCAGGCATCCACGGCTACAAGCTACAAGCTTCTCCTCGGTCCCACAACAAAGAATAAGTAAGAACCAACCTAACCACTAACACGCCTGGACCTGCTCAATCAGCACAACATGACTACATACCTGACCGTGCACGCCTGTCCCTAAAATGGCGAATGGCACGCACCTGAACAGAAACCTAATATAACACATTTCCAGCCTATCATTCCAATCTCAGATCACAGCTGGAAAAACTATTGGACTGATATTCTGTACTGGTACCATCCTTTTTGCTTGGCCACAAACTACGTCACCTCACTGTATAACTGCTCAACTAATCGACAATTCGAATGTAGCAGCACTCACTGGCCATAACAAAGTACAGCTCAGTGCTGTTAAATGCCAATCTGATTTGGCCAGCGCTGGTCAATCCAAAGACTTACGTCTGGACAGACACAACTCAGCGAGGTTCTGACCAATCAAATAAGACACGCAGCCTACTTTCACCAACCCACCAATCCATCAACCTGCACAGGCTGGGACTATTTACTCTTCACACAGTGCATACTAATCTTATCTGACAACATAGAACCAATATTTTGCCGAGACAGCAGTTCCTCAGTGTAATTTCTCTCTGCAGTCCACCTCGCATGTAAAAATGGCAGAAATAAAGTCCAAACAATCTTTGAAGAGGGTGAAAGCAGACCCTTCCTGCCGGCACTCCCCAGTGAAGAACAAACAAGACATCAACGTGACAATGGAAATGATTCTCAAAAACCTTGCATATGTCCACGACTTAGCCAAGTCCACCAAAACAAACACAGATATTATGCAAAATGAAATCTCAGCATTACGTCAAGACATCAGGCAAACTAACAACAGAATCGCCAAAGCAGAGATTAGGATTAGCAATCTAGAAGACAGCGATACCACAACAAAGAAATCTATTCAAGCACTCAACACTGCAAACCCCTTGATCTCTAGAGAGCTCTCAGAGTTGGAGGACAGAAACAGGTGCTGCAATCTACGCATCTTCAGAATGCCTGAAGGAGAAAAGGACTCGGCAGACTCCTTCATTCTCTTCCTAGAAAAATGGTTTGCTCAAGCAACTAACATAAAATTCGACAAAAATCTCGAATTTGACAGGGCACACAGAGTCCCAACAAGGATATCTCAACATCAAAGGGCACCTCGGCCCATTGTATGCCAACCCTTAAGATATCAACATGTCGAACTCATACTGTCCTACATGAGAAAACACAACCACATCCTTTGGATGAACAATAAAATCTTTATCTCATAAGATTACTCCAAAACTAAAGTGGACATTCGTAAGGGCTTCCTAGCCCTCCGACCAAAGATGAAAGCCCTAAACATCCAAGGTTCATTCATAGGCCCTGCCAAATACCGGATTACAGCACAAGGTAACTCACACATATTCAGCGACCATATGATCCTCAAGAAATTTCTTGAAGACAAGAAAGAAGCTTCAATGGACACTTCAAACTTCAGAGACCAAGGTGCTGGATCCACTCAACAATCCTAATACAAATCTAACCCTCTGAAGAACAGTTGTTAATAACGAGGATATTCCAAATAGCAGAGGTCTACTGCGCCAATAAACACTCCTAGACCCTGTTTCTAAAATAATGACAAATTTGTTCCAGGGATGTGTAAGTGTAATGATGTGCCTGAGACAGATCAGACAGACACAGTAAGATCTCCCGAGATGGTCAAGCCACAAGCGATACATTCCTGTACACACAAAAGTGCCCAAACACCTAACTACACATCGTCAAATACATACATGCACCATATTCACCCTTATGCTTGCATCAAACACTCACCTGTATTTACCCTTCGTCGACAAAGTGACCCTCACATGTTGCAGCTCTCCTGCCATAACCACTACCAACCTACCTACATGCAAGAGAAGTCCTGATGTTCACATCTTAATTTGACCAATTTGTGATTTTAACCCAGTAGGTCCGGTTCTGACTGACCTCAGATACATCACTGTTTGCTTTACTGTACATCTGAGAGGATATGCAAATCTTATTAATTTTGCAAATATTACATGCTTTACAAGTTACTGGATTTAAAGGGCAGCAAGTAAGTTCTCAGTTGAACACCTATAACAGTCTGTATGTTGTACTCTATTGAATATGAAGTTTCATAGTCTGTACCTCTGGAGGAGCAGTTCATCCTCCTATCACCATGCCCATTGGCTACTTTGGGGGTTGGCAGGGGGGATATAGAGGTTGGGGTTTTTCTTACTCTTACTGTATTATTTTTTTGCTCACTTACCTTTTGATTTATGTACCTTATATTTTATTTCTCAGTGATCCACTCAGAGGAAAGAGTCACACTAAAGCACCTATCATAGTTGTACTCTCACTGAACCCTCTTAGCTATATACAAACAATATTCCCCAAACAGGTGAAGTCAGGAGTAAAGCGATGCCTTACCCATACTGATGGTTGGTATAAACCAAACCATTAAAATAGTGTCCCTAAATGTGAAAGGGATCAACTATCCCATTAAGAAAAGAAAGATCTTTGGCTATTTAAACAAACAAAAAGGAGATGTGATCCTTCTACAGGAGACCAAACTTGACGCCACACAAGCCTTAAACATTAGGCACCAGCAGTTCGCGGACTCTGCCTGCTCAGCAGCTTTGGGTAGGAAAAATGGGGTTCTTACTTTAATCACCAAAAAATCCAGAATCAACTTATTATCAAGTCTTTCTGATACACAAGGGAGGTGGATTATCTCAACATTATCAAAAGACAACATTGAATTCTTTGTGGTTAATATATATGCACCCACTAAAGATGACCCATCATTTTGGGATGATCTTTACACACAACTAGAAAAAATACCAGACTCAGCCACAATTATACTAGCAGGGGACTTCAACCTACCTCCAGATCCCCATTTAGATAAGAACTCTCAGTTCTTGTTCCACCCGAACAAATCCCACAAGGCACTCAAGAAAGTGTACACAAAATGTAATCTGGTTGACGCTTGGAGAATCCAGAACCCTACGGAAAGGGACTACACGTTCTACTCTTTTCTCCATAACTCATACTCTCGTATTGGCTACATTCTGATATTGGGTAATGCCTTGTGTAAAATCGACCAAACCACAAGAGAACCAAGAGTGATATCGGATCACTCCTGCATCACCCTATCCATTATTGACCCCACACCAAACAAAAAACAACCACTCTGGCAGTTTAACAATGAGATCCTATCTACACAAAGCAGCATACAAACCATTAAAAAGTCAATCCGAAACTTCCTCTCTAAAAATAAAGTAAACGAGTCATCGGACCTTATAAGGTGGGAAGCCCTAAAAGCAAAAATAAGGGGGGAGATTTTCAAAATAAGGTAAAAAATGAACAAAGAAGTCAACTCAAAACTCACAGAGTTAGAAAAAGAAATTTCTGACTTGGAAAAAATACACACCACTAGCACAGACAATATACTTAACAAAATCTTGAACAGGAAATATGAGTATAACAAAATTATTAGTAATCGTGCGGGCATCTGGGCTAACAAACAGAAAAGCATTAAACTATGTGAGTCAAACAAAGCTGGTAAAACCCTAGCCTCATACCTAAAATTCAAACTTCAAACATATGCCATTAGTGCTATGAAAGACAAGGAAGGGAAGATTACCACAAACCCTGACAAAATAGCTGACATTGTTAAAGACTTTTACCAGAACTTATACGAAGAGAATACTGAAGTTAACCACTCAAACTGCAAAAAGTACTTAAATGGTATTTGATTTCCCTCACTTACAGAGGAAGAAAAACTTTCCATCAATGGTCCGTTTACCGAAGATGAAATCATAGACTCAATCCAAAAACTTTAAATTGGCAAGGCGCCAGGCCCTGATGGTTACAATGCCAAATTCTTCAAGACGTTCTCTTCGTCCTTAATACCTCCACTCTTGAGATTATACACACATTTTACTAAAACCGGCCAGATTGCAGGTACCCCAGCTGAAGCTATTGTGACGGTATTACCTAAAGAAGGGAAAGATCCTCTCCTACCGAAGAATTACAGACCGTTCTCACTGATAAACCTTCACTGTAAGAGCTATGCATCAATCCTTTCAAAACGCATACAACAAAACATATCAAAACTTATTAATCCCTCTCAGGTAGGCTTCCTAAAACACATATTGTCTAGTGACAATTCAAGACTACTATGTCACGCTATAGAAAAAGCTAAAATAGTAAATTCCCCCACAGTAGCGATCACATTAGATGCCAACAAAGCGTTTGATAAAGTCGACTGGAGATACTTGCGCACAGTCCTGGAGAGATTCAATTTAGGATGATTATGGCCCTGTACCACAAACCATGCGCTAAGGTCAGAGCTGGAGGTATTATTTCTTCCTCGTTCAACCTAAAACAAGGCACCAGGCAAGGCTGCCCTCTTTTACCACAACTATTTCTCCTGGTGTTAGAACCCTTCCTCCAACATCTAAGAGAGAACCAAGACATTACAGGTGTTGCATTTGGCAACACCACAATCAAACTAGCCGCATACACCGATCATACACAGACACAGGCAGGCAAATGTATACATATGTATGTGTATGTATATAATTATAAATTGATTTTATGTAATTACAAAATTATTAAGCCAGAGTCTGTGGCATACCATAAATTAATGCCCCCCTCCCCTGCAGAATGTGAAGATGGGCCCCTGAGTCTTGCATAGTTAACAGAACTACCAAACAGCCTACCTCTGTAAGCAAGGCACTAATTGGTTTATTAATAACCCGATATATGAACCTCCATGGCTGGCAGTAGAAAAGTCTCTCATTAAGGATATACCTCTTGCAGCTCTCTCAACTATGCACTCATCCCACCTCCCACATTCCAGGAATAAAGCTTCCCTCTCACACTTAGGAGCTTAGTCAATGGCTCAGACCTGACACACACTCCTGCACTTCACCTATTCCTCATTTTCCCACTGATTGCTGTAAGTTTTATTCACCTCAGTGCAAGGTGATGAGAGAGCTCTTGATCCCCTCCAAGTCAATATCCTGGTATATTTGTAGGTTCCAGGGCATAATCAATATCCTCATAACGCTAGCAACATTGGTTCAGATGACTTATCTCTATATTGATACTGGACTGAACCTTTGAATAAAACGTCTACTGAAGCTTATTCTACAATATGTTGTATATTCATATGATCGATAAGGGAACGAAGTGGGATCCCCTGAACCAAAGATGTGTGACCTGCGCAGTCGTTCCCACCCCTCTACACTGCATCCCAACTTCCGGAGCGTTGTACTGATCCGCCTGTACGTGTATTTCTTTACCACTGTATCACTGTATGTGTACGTTTTTTCTTCTTGCTTTCTGAAAATTCAATAAAATAAGCTGAAATTAAAAAAAAAAAAATCAGGAGTAACGCACCGCAGCGTAAAACGCTGCGTTACTCTAGATAATAGCCTTTTTCTACTAAACTGTGGGACACGACAGGGTTGTGATGTCACTTCCTGTAGAGTTACTGCAGATTGTCTCTGCTAAATAGTCAGTTTACTTATTTTTTAGGGCATGGACCTTGCAGCGCATACATAAAGGAACAGGCAAGAGGTCGTAGCCTGCGAAAGGTTGCCGCGAAATAAATACTAAATTTGCTCTCTACATGACTATAGCGCTTTACGCTGCAGTTGGGCCCTTTTAAAGCACTGTATATAACAGGTGCTGATGGTACCACATTTAGTGGTACTCAGTTAAGTAAGGACACGAGATTGACCTCTTCCGGGATTCGACCTGCAGGTCACAAGGTCACACACAGGTGTCAGCTCGCTGATGTCACGCTGTTAGGGTTTCAGCCAGGGCGTAGATAAAATGCAGTCTGGGAGCGTTGCACTTGGGGGGGATGGGGGAGGGGCGGTGATGTGCCTGCAGCTTAGGCATTATATATTCACGGCTCCCTGGCAAAAAGCAATTTCTCAGAAAAATCTGTCAATAAATCGCCGGCGGCGGCAGGATTTGTGTACTTCAGTGTACATGACACGAAGGCGCATAAAGTTTTTACACAGATTGGATATATTTGATTCCTCCAAAGCAATTTGCGCTGCCCCTGAATTATGCGTCTACCCGCCCGCGCGCTCGGAAAAAAGCATCGGCAATAAAAGCCGAAAAAGTTGGCCGCGAAAATTCATTTTCATAAAGATTTATAGGAATACGACTTTGATGTCTCCCGAATCTCTTCACTGATAAAAAAAAAAAGAGAGAGAAGAGACACGAGAAAAAGCCATTAAATTTTACAGCAACAGAAAAATGTCAAAGCTCCTGGGATCTGGCAGTCTCACCACAAAAATGGTAGGATAAGAGAACTGAGTACCGTATTCTTACCCCCGTCCCACGCCCAGACTTTGGCTACGTAAATTAGCATTTTGGCCTTGTTACAATGTGAGCCCAGTGGCCATGCTGTTATTATTGTGGCCAGTCTAGGGCTCTAACAGGACCTTTGAGGCAGGGTCCGGCGTCCCCGTGGGACATCGTTCGGCTCAAGTCCTTCGTATATCTGTGAGGTATCCTGTCTGAGTGAAATTATAAGCGCCCCCAGACTTTTCATCTCACAGGGTGCAGCCGTGTGTCACTCGATTTAAGCTTCTTTCACAGTGTCACCCGGTGAGGAGCCGAAATCACACGGTGGCGGGGAAGATGAGCACAAAATTGCTTTCCAGCTTGTCTTTGGAGGCAGGAAGCAGATGATGTCCATTAAGGGGTGTGATCCTCCCGACCCCCCTCTAGGACATCAGTGACAGTCTCAGCGAACCTTTGCTTTCTCTTGGGGGGTGGTGGACTTGTTGGAGGGCAGAGTGCCTCTTAGGTAGGTCTGGGGAGGAGGCCCCCCCACCTCCATGGCCTGCCCCTCCTCACACTGTGACATTTATTCATCGACGGGGTCCGGTTTTCAGAGGGTTCAACCAGGTACCAAGTGGGTGTCTGGCTTTCTCGGCGGTGTGCCATTCAGCCACCACCCCCCTCCCGAGACCCAGGGTGTGTCTAGTGATCACCCTATGTAGATCTGCGGGTTCCAAAAAGTAAGAAGGATCCCGCAATCATAGTAGGTTTTTAAAGATTCTTTTTCCTACTTTTTCACGCATCTGACCTCCAGGTTAGGGTGAGCCTTAGCGTGCTCATACCGCCGGGGTCTTCACCTTGGTCCTGACGAATGCCTAGCTAGTAGCATCATAAAGGCAGAAACATGTTGACCACACATAGTGAGATTTAGCTGACCAATTTCTTCAGCGATCACATCACTCACATTGTTTTTATTTTGTGCCTGACTGACCGGCGAATAAAATCATTTTCGGATACAGCCTAGTCATTTTTAAATCACTTCACATTCACGTGCACTTGTCACTTTAACCTGCTCCGCAGTAATTCTGGCGTTGAAGCACATCGGGGAGGTATTCGACCTTCCTGGTGGGGCCCGATGATGAAGCATGTCACCAACCAGGTTGGTGAGTGAGGGCTTTATAAGAATCAAATTTGATTCTCCACGCTAGCTCTTCTCTTGAGAAGGCAAACTCTTTTGTTGTTTAGACAGTATAGGGCCCTAACAGGACCTTTGAGGCAGGGTCCGGCGTCCCCGTGGGACATCGTTCGGCTCAAGTCCTTCGTATATCTGTGAGGTATCCTGTCTGAGTGAAATTATAAGCGCCCCCAGACTTTTCATCTCACAGGGTGCAGCCGTGTGTCACTCGATTTAAGCTTCTTTCACAGTGTCACCCGGTGAGGAGCCGAAATCACACGGTGGCGGGGAAGATGAGCACAAAATTGCTTTCCAGCTTGTCTTTGGAGGCAGGAAGCAGATGATGTCCATTAAGGGGTGTGATCCTCCCAACCCCCCTCTAGGACATCAGTGACAGTCTCAGCGAACCTTTGCTTTCTCTTGGGGGGTGGTGGACTTGTTGGAGGGCAGAGTGCCTCTTAGGTAGGTCTGGGGAGGAGGCCCCCCCACCTCCATGGCCTGCCCCTCCTCACACTGTGACATTTATTCAGAGGTTGGTAGGTCTACACCTCAAGTCCTACAAAGAGGGGGACCCTCATTTTGAGTTACACCCTGCTTCCTGGGCTTTAAATGGGCCTGGTCCATCAGGGTCTCAGACCCCGTGATAATTAGAAATGGACATTGAAATGGGGCCCTATCGGGCCTTATCTTCGTGTCCTTTTTCATATCTTTTTAATATTTTATCGATATTGCAAAATAAAAGGTTTTCAACCAAAGAGAAGAACAAAAACTTGCATAAAGAGGCATAGCGTGTGCTTGTAAATTGTATGCAGCTTGCGTGTTTCCACATCCTACATAGAATGTCGGTGGTATCTAGTCTCGTGGCCGGCCATGCCATGCCACACAAAGAAACATGCGGGCTATACTCTGGGTTGTAAGCACCCGGGGGGGGGGGGCACACATCTGTAGTACACATAGAAAGAGGAAAACACCTTGTAGGATTGTTTTTGAGCAGGAAGGTGTCCCTTCATGCACAAAAACAATCCTACCTGCAACTGATGCACCTTTGCACTATGGTGCAAGGGTGCCTAGGTTGGCGCTAGGCTGCTGAAATGGCGCTAGCGCAAGCAGAAAGGACAAGAATGCACTGCATTGCTTAAATACGGTAAATTCCTGCCCTCTCACTTTGGCGTAGGGTAGTGCAGCAAGGTGCCGTGCTGCGCTGCCCTACGCCATAATGCCATAGATGAGGCCCTTGGAGTGTTTCTGGAGTTCATATCTATGCAGAGACATAGGGGTGAGGGATGCACCCTGTCGTATCCTACAGTGGATTATACAAAGCCTACTACTCGAGGGTATCATGCCAGTTTGTGCACAACAAAAGGTCCACATTTTCTCTGGTATCTCAAGACCCATCTCCGCGTACCACCAGACACGCGCAAAGTCCGCTGGTCTGATGCGCCCTCGAGCACAGCTAGATACAGCTTGGAAATGAACTGTGTCATGAATGTTCCTGCAAGGAGTGTGTCCAGTGCTTTACACGGCACCTGCTCTGCTGGAAACTCGGGTGGAAATTCCCCCAGCAAGCTCTTTAGTTGGTGATACAGAAATAATGCAAAGGGGTATGCTGTGTGGCACCGGCACATTCATCTAGGTATATGGATGTTATATTTAGCTGTAGGTCTCCCCCTGTCACCCGCCCTTGATTGTGAAGTGGGGATAGTGCTTTCAGTTCATGAATGGCCAGTATCCGTGGGTGGTGGCGGAGTGGGAGGGAAGGGGAATAAAGGACCTCCAGGCTCACTCGTCTGCCCAGTTCGGTCCACATCCTAAATGTACAGGTTGCTGTAGACTTATTCAGTGAATAGCTTGGTGGTGAGCTTTCAATGTGTGCTCTTAATGGTCTGAGCACCATCGCATCTGTCTCAACCACAATGTGCGGAAAGTACCATCCTGGATTGTACCAGTAATGTGCAAAATGTGCTTGGGCGCAGAGGTAGTACAGCTCGGGGTCAGGAGCTTCAAACCCTCTCCGGCAAAACAGCAACGTATGGATGTCCCATCCAATCCGAGGCTGCTTGTGGCCCATGCTAGTTTTATAATCTGGGAGCAGATCTGATGGAAGAGGTATTTGGGGAGTGGTAGTGTGATGTTAATGAATAGATAGAGCAATTTAGTAATAAATTCTATTTTCATGAGTCCTATTTAGCCGGCAAGAGATAGTGGGAGGGTGATCGAGTGGGACACCATGTTATTTTGTTCAGTGTTTGACTGTAGTTGTCTCTTATCACCATATCCGTGTTTCGGTTTACCCACACCCCCAAATATTTCACGGAGCCATCACACCACTCTAGTGAGAAGTCCAAGGCAATGCGCTGTGCACTAGTAGCTGAGGGGAATATTATGGATTTGTCTCAGTTAATAGTGACACCTGACAGTAGCCCAAATCGGCTGTATTCATGAGGCATTTGCTGGTGTTCCACAGGTAGAGGGTCACGTCATCCGCGTGCAATGGTATAAGGATAGGAGGTGTCCAGTAACGGAGCGCATAGTCAGCGTAGTGCTGGTGTAGCTTAGCCACCAGGGGTTCCAAAGTGAGGGTAAACAAGGTCGGTGGCAAGGGACATTCCTGCCACATGCCCCTCGAGACCATAAGAGGGGCGGAGAGGCAATCATATATTCGTATTCGAGTGGCCCGGGAGTGACAAAGCAGGCGGATCCAGTCACAGAAGCTTCCTGGCTGGTATGCCCATTCTGGGCAGGATAGGGAATAGGTACCCCGACTCCAGTGAATCGAATGCCTTAGAGGCGTCTAGAAACAGTGCAACAGCATCACGTTCTGGATTGACGTCCTGCAGCAGTGCAAATAGTGTGTGGGTATTATGAGCGGCGGAGCAGCCTGGGGAAAATCTGGCTTGGTCCAGTCTGACTAAGTTGGTAAGAAGAAGGTTTAACCGATTTGTAACTTGTTTTTCCAATACTTTATTATCACAGTTTAGGACAGACATTGACAAGTACAAGTCGCAGTGCTGAGCCTGCTCACCAGGTTTCAGGAGGGTTACCAGGGGAGGAAGTGTGTGATGTGTGTGTTTGTAAAACTCTGCAGGAGCCCGTCTGGTCACGGTGTTTTACATTTGGAAAGCTCATTTCTCACCTCCTGAACTTCATCGGATGTGAAGGGCTGTGTAAGAAATTGGCGCTGGGCATCTTTAAGCCATGCCAATGCTGTGTCATCTAGGAAATTGCTACTATGCTCAGGAGTCTGCGATCCCCTAGAGGAGTAGTGCTCGGAGTAGTATGCATGGAAAGCATGCATGTTTTATGGTGTAGTGTGATGTTCTATGCCATCTTCGCCTATCATATACACAGCGGGGCAGATTTACAAGAAACTGACGCATCTGTACAGATGCGTCAGTTTCCCTGCGCCTGCGTGAAAAACCCTTGCGCCACTATAGATGGGCCGTATTTACAATACGGCACACTTTGGCGCAAGGATTGACAGATGCGTCAGAAATTCTGATGCATCTGTTGGCGGAAAAGTCACGCATTGTTGGAGTCGTGTCGCAAGCACGACGCAACTCCAGCAATGCGTGTTGCGGCCTATTCCCAATACACTGCATCACTCCTTATGCCTGCTTCAAGCAGGCGTAAGGTTTTGACGCAGTGGCATCCTAAAAGTCACGCAGTGAAATCTTGTAGATTTCACTGCGCCACTTTTACGAGGCTTTCCTGCGTGGGAACGCCTACCCTGCATACATCATACCTGACGCAGGTATAATGTCACGCAGGGCTTTACAATGTGACGCATCTCCCTAGATGCGATACGTTGTAAATTTGCCGCATTTTTTACGCTGCCTTTGCGTCACAAAAGTGACGCAACGGCAGCGTAAAAGTGACGCAAGGGGCTTGTAAATCTGCCCCAAAGTTGTTAGCTGCCTATGGGTATTTGATCATGCTTGCTAGTGATCGTCTGGGGTGCACCCCCTCCCCATACACTCAAGCCTGGGCCTACTTTCCTCAGTATTTGGTTTCTCTGTCTTCTACCGCCTTGTATTCTGAGTTTGTCTCTGATAGTCATCTGGACCCGAGTGTCTGCCCCGGCCTGGAGTTGAACCTCCAGGACCCTCAGCTCCCATTCCAGCTTATCTAAATACATCCTCAGGTCCCTTTGAATGTCACAATGTTTAGAAATGCAGAGACCCCATGGCCTTGAAGGCCTCCCATATGGTTCCCTTCTCCTTCACTGAGCCTAAGTTCAGTTGGAAATATTCTAGGTCGTAACTCTTTTGCAAAAACTTCATCTAGGAGGCTGAAAAGAAGTTATACTCTCCATAAGGCAAGTATTCCAGTTTATTCCAGTTGTCACATCAACCACCCAGAAGCAACTGTCACCTCAGAATTCTCCCCTCAACAGTGCTCCATGCAGGGAACATCACACATCAAAACCCCTACATTCCATGCCATCCCTCACCCATCAGTCCCCCCTTCCTTCACAATAATGATGAAAAGAATAATTCAGGTTGCAAAGGAACACTCTTACAAAACTAATAAACGAAAATAATACTAATCAACTAGAAATTTCCTTAAAAAAAAATAACTTACATTTTAAGGCATTAACTTACCCCATGAAAAAGAGGGTGCAAAGTGTAGAAATGTCACTATAAGATTTCATTACATAGAATCGACAGTGGAGCAGAAAATGTCGAAAAAAACAACCACTAGTATATGATAAAATCTTTGGAGAAACACAGGTACAAAATGCTACTCCTAAATCATGACATAATCCTTAAACCTTGCAGGGATTTTTTTCGCCCTACGTGAAAATTTCCTCTGAATTTTCTTTCCTAAGTCAGTGTTTTCCCTATTGTCGATATACATACCCATCTTCACACATACATGCTCAGAGTTCAATTCAGGTACAACTGATACAAAGCATTTGTTCCATACCTTCGCATTCTCCAGTACAATCACATGATCTTTACTTCCTTCACTCGAAAAGGTGCCGAAAAGTGTGAAAACCCTTTACGGATGTGACCTGGTTTCTTGATCCTCACCCAATCACCAACCTAAACCATCATAGTCTTGTGTTGTTCCCCAACTGTGCTATATTTCTTTTGAATGGCAGAGCTTACTTCCATCACCTTGGCCACTTTCAAGCTATCAACAGCCTTCCTGCACATCTACTCCTTATTCAGTTTAGACCCAGAACTAAGCCTCTAAACAGAGTGAAAGGAGACACCTCCGTGCTAATGTGAGATATTGTCCTCGTGGCCCATAACATTGACTACCGATCTCCAATTTAGACCTTTAACCAATGCTAGTTGCAATTGATCCTTAATGACACGGTTGACCCTTTCCATCAAATCATTGCTGTGAGGATGGTATAGAGACGTTCTCACAAGTTTTATGCTGGTAAATTCTAGAAAATTAGCCATTTCTTTTGACTTCAATTGGGTGTCATTATCTGTCACAAGTTCTTCTGGAATGACTTCTCTTACAAAAAAGTCCTTAAAAAAATTATGATGACATTGGAATTTACAGTCTCCACAAATTTCACCTCTGGCCACTTGAACAAATAATCAATTTGAAAAAGGGCAAACTTTGGCGTACTACCCACAACCTCAAAAGGTCCAGATACATCAAAAGCTACCTTGTGCCAAGGCAAATTATTGACTACAATTGGAGTGACTGTGGAAGGACATGTCATTTGCGGCTAATCACTGAGGATGCATGCACAAAAATCATGAACTTATTTTTCCATGGCTACATCTGCTCCGGGCCACCAAAAATCTTCTCTTACTCCATGTTTCATGGCACGCACCCCAATGTGGCCATCCTAAGCTAAATCAAAAACCTTTTTGCAAATGCATTCTGGAACCACTATATGCCCACATGTATGAGAAAAACCTTAAACAACCAACAACTCATCAAAAACTCTCTTATCAGAAATGAATGTTTCAGGAGTATCTTTAGTATCAGCCCAACCACAGGTAACAAACTTTACTACCTTCTGAATATCCTTGTCATCAGATAATGCTCTCAACCACTCCTGTTCAGACTATGCTCCATTCACGGCACCACCAATTCAAATCACTGCACATACCATTTCCAAATCATCCCTCATTTCATGTGTCTCACGGATAATCTGGACAAACTTTTGGCTAAGAATATTCTTGGCACCTGCCACATATCTAGCTTGTGATAAAACTCTTGCAATCTGTATTGCCACTTAACTCTTCCTCCTCCTTCTTTACTGAACAGATCTACCAGTGGTTTGTGGTCTGTTCTCAAAGTGAACTTGCTGCCCCACATAACATTTTTAAAGTATTGGACCGAAATAAAATAAAAAAAACACCTAGCTGGGCCGGCCAGCCGCTGCCTCTTCTCCGTCCTCTTCTTCCTGTCTACGCTGGTTGCAGGAAGGAGCAGGAAGTACCTGGGCTCCCAGGCTCCCCATAGCCAATCACATGTAATTGGTCTGAGTGCCGAACCACAGCGCTCAGATGAGGACTGGGAGGCTTTGCATGCTCCTCACCAGGCTGTGTAAAGCAAGCCTGGTGGGGAAGAAGCAAACTCCGCAGGACTGCTTGGCCGGCCAGACAGGGCCGGCCAAGAAGTCCTGCGCACTTAAGGAGTGCAAACCACTCCTCTCCCTGCTCTAGCCAGCCCTGCCCGAGCCACTGACTTCAATAGGAAAAATAAAATGATAATAACGATACGTTATTATCATTTTATTTTTCTTATTGAAGTCAGTGGGGCGACGCTCCTCCACCTTAGTGGAGGAGCCGCCACTGAAGGATACCCAGAATCCACAATACATTTAATTACCTTATTGTTTACCGCAATTTCACACAATGGAGGTTTCCTTTTCCGCAAACCAACCATGGAAGATATCTCTACCACACCATCCCATCCATGTTATGAAGAAGATAACGTTAGCACAACATTGGTATCCTCACCTGAAAATACATCCTCCTCAATAGTCATACCCACCTGCAAAGTATGAGGTTTTAGTCCTGGAATGACTTTACACACTTGTGCAAAATGCCCTTTTTTGCCACATTTGAAACAAACTTGACTCACAGCATTACAAAATGTAGTATTTCCTACATGTGATTTACTCCCACACCAAAAACATAGTATATCATTCTTTTCCCATTGCTTTTGGAACAAAACACTTCAGAATTTTGTGGAACTTTAGAATTCACAACTCTAGTTGGTTGCTTGGCATATTGTTTCGAAATATGTTTAACGTCACCTGATCTAGCACTGTCATTCATCTCTTTCATGCACATTTGCAAAAGCTCAACACTTGTTGCCAATGCCAAAGCCGTTTCCAACTCCGGATCCTCAGTGGATAAAAGTTCTTCTTAGATCTTCTAATTATTCAATCTCCCAAAGAGTTGATCACAAATAAATTCATCTCTAAACTCTCTGTAGTTACATAATGTTGAAAGTGTTCTCAGAGCAGCAACTAAATCATCAACTGACTCACCTGGAAACTGAGCACATGTAAATATTTGTGCTGCGCCACATGTTGATTTTTTTAGGATTGAATCTCTTATCCAGCCTTTAGATGATGGATGCATTCTCATCAATTACAGAAGCGGCACCCCCATCTTCCCTTCCATTACTATGAACATTGAAAACTTCCAAATGCAAGATCTTCAAACTACTTCCCCCTTCAGAACCCAAATCTTATATCAAAAGTGCTTTTTTGTTTTTGAAGTGAAACTATCACCATCAATTGCCTGCAAATATGCTTCAAAGGTCACCCTCCACTGTTGCCAATTTAATAGATGAGTACAAGCGACTTTGAGAAATGGTGACGGTGCCAATACTCTCTCCATAAGGTGAGCGTATGTGAGTGAGTTGCTGCCCAGACACTATAGCAATTAGAATGTCTTCGCAGGACACACTCCCAAAAGCACAATATAATTTACTCCAGCATACCAGGGTGTGCCTAACACCAAAGGTATAGACACCAACTACTGACAAAATCAAATATAATTTCTCACATCTGCATATCCATATATCAGCAGAATAATAATTGAATATTAAGGTGTTCCTGTCAGTAAGTGAATGCGCCATTTTAGTAATGTAAATATGCTCAGGTGTGCCTGTCACCGACAACTGATGCTCGCCAAGCAATACCAGTAATTGCAGTTTAAATTTCAAGCAATAGGAAGTTCTCCAATCAAAATGGCCGCCACTTTGCACATGCGATGCGTGTATTTTGACAGTGAGTTGGACACGTTCTACTTTCGATGGGCAAATTTAATTTGTCCAGGCGTGGGTCCCTTGCTCACTTTGTCACTGGATTCAAGCTAGCCTGGCTGATGAGGGGTGTTACCCCAAAACCGGTCCCAGAATGCTTGTTTACAATTCAGGGAAGACCTGGCTTGGCAGTTCGGGCTGGACTGTTCCCATGAGGCACAGGGTCAAGACTGAATTGCATATAGCTGGGTCTGAACTGAGGTGACGAAGTGAGCTAAAGAACGATCATGGATTCAACCCAGATCTGTGACTGGGGGTGAGTGTCTGAAAAGTTTCAGTGCTCCATCCATTATCTCCTTGTGTTTGCTTTGTTCGCCCTAAGTTGGCAGGGTATGACCAGACGTGGGTCCCTTGCTCACTTTGCCACTGGATTCAAGCTAGCCTGGCTGATGAGGGATGTTACCCTGAAACCAGTCCTAGGATACTTGTTTCCGGTTCAGGGAAGACCTGGCTTGGCAGTTCGGGCTGGACTATTCCCATGAGGCACAGGGTCAAGACTGATTTGCATATAGCTGGGTCTGAACTGAGGTGGTGAAGTTAGCTAAAGAACGATGATGGATTCAACCCAGATCTGTGACTGGGAGTGAGTGTCTGAAAAGTTTCAGTGCTCCGTCCATCATCTCCTTGTGTTTGCCAAATTTTATCCCAGCCATGTAAAATGAATGCCAATACTGTACGCAGGATGCACATGTTTCAACAGGCGTTAGGGCTTGTTGTGGAGACGTGCATTGAAAAGCTAGGAATGACTCCTTTTCTAAAATAAATCCCCCTGGTTGTCCTGCTCACCGGTTTACCTACCTCCGAAGGACCACAGAATTTCACCACAGCATCCAGCAGCAAAGATGGCATCCAGCAAAATATTTCCAGCTTCTTCACTGTCCAGGTCAAAACTGCATCAGAGGCACAACAGCAGGCAAATATCCATCTGGAGGAAGGAGTTGAAAATGACAGCAGCTCGTGCCACTAAAAAGGAGACACACGCTCCATAAGGTAAGTACTCCAGTGACTCCTGTCTCATCAACCTCCCGGCAGCAACTGCCACCTCAGAATTCTCCCCTCAACAGTGTTCCATGCAGGGAACAGCACACATCCCAATCCCTACATTCCATGCCTTCCATAACCCATCAAAGGGCCTCTGTGTTTAGATGTCAGCATGTCCCACCCGCCAAGAGCCCCTGGACCCACAGGTTCAGCAGCACTGGGGAGTGATCTGAGAGGGTACGTGCTAAGTGGTGAACTGCTGTTACCCACGAGTCAACGTCTCTTGTGGAGAGCCAATAATCCAACTTGGACCAGGATTCCTGGATGGATGATTAAAATGTACCTTCCTATCTCTGAGGATGTCTTCTGAGGCTGCCATCACAAACACCTCCTCACTGATTTGGCACATCCATAAAATGATTGGTTTGTGCTTCTAGGGGGAGGCAAAGGTATGTAGGGGCTGGTGGAGCAGTATTTTCTCACCCCCACCGAAAGTTCAACATTCCTAGGGCTTCAAATCGGGACGGTTGAGCAGAAGTTGAAGGATAGGTTCTTACCATTGTTACACAGAATGTGAAGATCTGTACATAATTGTCCTGTGAGTTGGTCAATAGGTCCCGGACATCACTATCCACTCCAACATGCACACAACACACTCACAAAGAGACTGATGTTACCAACAACGTGAAGTGTAGTGGCTTGTAGAAAATTAGGGAGAAATCACTACCTTGTGTCAACATTTACACAGCTCATCCGTCCATCAGCAGATTGTTGTGAGCTCACCACAATTAAATTTCAACAAAGAAGCAGGACATGAGGTCAAAGGTTAAGTTGTAGAATGAGGAAACCCAAATACCCATTGCCTGTGTTTTAAGTAATGTGGTAATCCTTGGTTGTAATCATGAGGAAATCAAGGCATCTTCCAGTTTCCAAAACGTACGCAACTATTTAGCTCCTTCATATATCTCATCATATGAAAAACAAACTGGTCCTTTTATTAGGCAGAAATCATTATTTCAATATGTATATGTTTATTGTTAATAGACATTGGGTAATCAGCTGAGGGAGGTAAGTACTCACCTGAAGTAATAATTACAACCTTTGCCTGGGAGAATCACTAAAGTCACTAAATCAATCTAAGCTCAACCCCCTGGTAGCTATGGCATAGAGCAGACAGGCTTAACTTAGAGGCAATATGTAAAATATTTTAGGGGTGGGCGGAATTTAACCCACCCCTAGGTTTATTCCCAACCATGCTTTGCCTCTGTGCGCCGATCCATCACAGACGCCAACAGCACTTCACGGAGCACTTCATTAGATGCCAATACCGCCCTGATCGTCTCTCACAGAATCGATCCCGGAGTAGCGGGTGGGAGGGAGGGTTAAGAGCTCACGATCTCACAATTGAGTGTGTAACCGGTTGTGTCAGAGCACTGATGAGACAAACATCACAAGGGTGGGGGGTCTCTGGCTGTAATACGGCTCTGATCACTTCTGAGAGGGTCCAGCATGGGGGTTGTTGGAGCTTACAGGTCATCAACTGGTGATACCATCACACAAACAACAATCACAAGGGGGGCTGTCCCTGGCTGCAGAGGCGCAGGGGAGACACCAATCGTGCTCAGATCACATCTCAGAGGCTTGATCAAAGAAGAGTAAATTGTGGTTGCTGAAGATCAGACCTCACACACATTTCCCAGTGAGTGTGTTTCTTACCTGCACCGGACTTGCTGCCTCCAGGGTAGGGGCATACTCCATTAAGTCGTAGATGCCCCCGGATGCGAAACACTCTCCCCTCAGAACTACAGTGCTGGGGGACATGGTAGCTGCCCAAATTCTGCCCTGTGAATAAAAGGACACATGTCTTTCCTTTCGTTTGTTTCTACGAAGGTGTCACTCTGCCACAGTGGGAGGGGAAGACAATAGCGCCAGTAGTGCGGTGAGAACGCCCAAACAAAAAACTGGAGTCTTACTAAGAGAGGCTGTTAGGTCTCTTTAACAATGTGTTTAAATGAACATTTAAATGTACAAAATATTTTCAGAATCATTGAATATCTTTGATACTGCCCGCACAGCCTAAGCTCTCAAGCAAAAATTATGAAACTTAGAAACAATTCTTTACTCTTTCATTTCAAGGGGTGCTAGATGGTTAAGGTGAATTTAAATATTATTATCTTGGTTCGCCCACAACAAAGGAAGACATTATTTCAAATTTTCTTTTCTTTTAATAATTAGTCACATGAAGTTGTATTCAATTTGGTTTCTTTTAATATGGCCGCCACAAACACACTGGCTCAACCATTCATCCCATTGGGCTTCTGCCTCACTTTCTCTTTTCACCTGCTTACACTGTATTCAGCCAGAAGGTGAGGGCTGTGACTGATCGCACCGAGGCCGCTGAGCTTTGTTTGCTAAGCGGGTACAGATGAACAGAATTTTGCAAGGGAATTGAAAAGAACACACCATAGCGTTGGTCAGACTGGTATGTTTTCAAAAGCTTGTGGTTGGCCTCAGTTCTGTAAGTGGCCCTGTCTGTCACCTTGCTGTTGTCTTTGTGAGACAGATTTCATTCTGCTCTCTCCCACTCATTCTCTTAGTCTTAATTAATAGGCGCCAAACTCCGCGCTCCAAGCGGAAAGCAGAAAGGGCAAACTCTGTGAACTCCACCAGCGAAGCAAAGTTTACCACCATCCCCTAAGCTATTTATGCAGTAGCAAAACAATAATAAAGTCAAAATATAAAACAATGAGAATCCCAAACTGTATTAGAAAAAAATGAAGTAAAATGCAGTAAATAAATTGACACCAAAATGGCAAAAATCCAATTAGGGGATCCGGATATAATACTTTTTTAACGTTTTAAATTGAAATAGCTCCAAGAAGCACAAAGTGCAAATGATAGTCACTGAATGCAGTACAGCAGGACTTAGACACAATTTGACCACAATGGAGCTCAGGTCAGATACTCTGTCAGGAACGGCGGCTTCGGGCGCCTACCTAGCGTAAAGTCAAGCAAAAACTACACATCCCATGAGTCTCTACACTGGGGGCTCATGGGATAAAAGCGGAAGACGCACAGGGAATTACGTACGTAATTCTGTTTTCTGGAGGATCCCCGTCCGGCGGGGAGAAGTTGCCCTGGACTTCGTCGGCGATCTGGGAGGAAGCGTGACCGTGGTCTTCAGCCCAGCCTTCCGTCTTTCCTGAGGTAAGGAAAGAAGCCTGGGTTCCCGAACCACGCTCCGTTCATGCCAAACACCGGATCGGTGTTCTTTTCTAATATCTAGAGGCAGCCTGTTTGGCTGCATGGAATTCTGCTAGCCGCTCGTTCCTTGTTTCCTGCGAAGGATCGCGGAAACGAAAGCGGCTGTTGTTTCGTGAGGCTCAATTATAGAGCGGGTTGCTCTATTTCTTCCTCGGTGCTTCAAGGAATATTCACGCCCCAAGTAGCCTTCCACTTTGATGGAAGAGTGGAGAGGCTATTTTCTTTATTTGTTTCAGTACTCGTAGGGGTGTGTCTCAACATTCTGCGGGGGACTAGGTTTTACAAGACATTCAGTAAATTACTTTGTAGGAGTTCATGTGACCTGCTCTGATTTCCTATTTCTCCTACCATTGGATTGGCGTTCAGTGTGAACGTGAAGATTGGATTACTTTGCGAGACTTTTTGTAGTATTCTAAGGATTTCCTCGAATTCCCATCACTATGGTCATACAGCCATTGGTCATCGACTATAGATGGGAGCGCTAACAGTTTATTCATTCATTTATGTTGTATGAGGTATGTATGATGACTTGCTAGATCTGAGTATATACTTGTTGAGAGCGGCAGGAAGGAAATTCATGACTCATTCTGTTTTCATGCTCGCAGGTATCAGCAGGCAAATAAGAATCACTAAGAAAGATTGACATAGGCTGTGGAATTCATGGAGATGTGGTCTGCCTAGGGTTCTTAAGGTATCTATCAGTACAAGCGAGAATTAATGAGAGTAGTCTTGATGCAATGAGTTAATGTATATTTCTTTGTTCTTTTCAGATGTCACATTCCCTGCTGTTCCTCTTCCCAATTCCCTTTCCCTCGCCTGCTCTCCCATCGCTCTGTGTTTGATCATTCTCAGAGTTGGGGATAACAGGAGGTGGACCCCTTTGTGCATCATTCCGATTCTGGAGAGGGTTCGTTTGAGGATCAGGCCGATCCGACACTAACCAGGTTCACCCTGGTCAAAGACTTTACCTTCTGACTTTAGTACTTTAAGTCCCAATCTACCAGAGGGTACACTGCTGAAGCCCCACAGGACCTAAGGGGAGACACTTAGAGACTCAGTGGGTGTCAGACAGAGTCCAATTTAGTTCCAGTGGCCACTGATCTTCTGGGCATCTGCAGGAAAGACCTGATGTAGCCTGTTGTATCCTTGTAACTTGAACAAGAGGCCAGCCTTATGACTCTTAGTGTCCACTTCTTTGTCCAGTGTCCAAGAGAGAGAGAGCATGTCCAGCCCTCCATGACTGTTCTCAAGTCTCAGACAGCAGGTTCAGTCCTCTTCTGATCTTCCTCAGGTACAGGAGTGTTTTGAAGTGTGTGCCTGGAAATGCCACATTTATGCTTGGCTTGAGCTAGTGAGAGGTAATGACCCCTGGGCATGCCATAACAATGGGTTAAAGGTTCCACAGGCTAATTCTACCAACTCTGGCATTTTCAAGATGGAGGGAGTCTTTGGCCGCACTAAACTTGGGCTCTCGGGGTTGGAGTTGTATGGTGAGTATACTATGATAATCCGGAAGTTCTCTCACATCTAACAGAAAAATCTAGTTTGTTTTAGTCCCTGTATCCCAAAGAAACCCAGAGACAGAAGTCAGGTGCAAAAAAGCTGAGTTTATCAGCAAACAAACATTGGATACACAAGACTCGCCTTTGAAGTGCACCCCAGGTGTGATATATAAAACCACAGCAGACCTGTGAAGCAGGTCTTGACACTCCAGCAGGATCTGACAATGTCATGTCAATAAGAGGCCCACTATGTTTGGGGCTGGTTTATCTGAAGGGCGGGTGGGGGGACAAAAGAAGGGTGGAAGCCTGAGTGTTAGCCACAGCTGCTTATGACCAGGTAGGCCTCTTTGAAGTTATTCAAGTGCTTGGGCCCAGCCCATAGGTCATCCTGTCAAAGGCACAACAACACCTCTCCACACCCAAGGCCTTTTGTGCCTATCCTGGAAGCAAGTTCACACCTCATTCATACCTATTGAAAGGCTAGTTACTGTCTGGAAGAAGTGAAAGAGCAAAATGCAGATTTGTTTCCAGTGGCTTCATGCAGTAAAAAGACAACTTTCTAAAGTACCTTTTCCTTAATAGTTATAGAAAATTCGATTTTACCATTAGGTTGGATTTTTTTCAATAACTATTAAAACGAGTCCTTAAATTATATTTCTAGCTGCTTCTAAATTAAAATTAGTATTACTTTTTGTTTGATCTGTTAATTAAGTTTTTCATGGTGCAGTTACATAGCAAGTGCAGGCACAATAAGAGTGCAAGGGTATATATATATATATATATATATATATATATATATATATATATATATATATATATATATATATATATATATATATATATATATATATATATATGTCTTTTATTTCGGCTGCCAAGCCATAAACAGTTTACGGACATAAAATCCAGTAACAACAAATATAATACATAATTTCTCTTTGCACATATACAAATACAAATAGATTAAATGAATGGAGGTTAGCTATTATTAATACAGTTCATGTCACTACTGTATGCAATTTTTATTTTAGAGTGAACTTGTTTGTCCTCTAGTGCAAATAGCAATCTAGGAAAGTTCATATAAATATATATGAAAACAATTCGTAATCATTTACTTCGATCGGTAAAACCAAGGCAATTAAAAGAGACCCAATACTTGATTAAGAAGATAAAATAAATATAAATAAGAAGAAAAGGGGGCACTAGATAAACCTACTGGAGCTTTTTCTAACAATTTGGCTATCAAGATTGACAGGTATTTAGGGACTTCTTCCTTTGATTCCAGGCACAATGCAAATATTGAGATACTGCAAAGGCTAGTGGTTCACTGGTATCGCTTTTGATAAGCCTTGCAGCTTCCCAATAGTGTCTCACTCCCATAAGTTTACATGCAGCTAACAACCATTTCTTGCGCGCATTCCTGTATAGGGGACAGAAAAACATAAAATGCAACTCCGATTCCTCAATATTAGGACAGCTTGGACAGAATTTAGAATTAGAAGATGCATTAATCCATTTCGAGGTGTGAGCCCTCAAAGGAAGTAGCCCACATCAAATTTGCACATATAAACATTTGGACTGGAATGGATACGTTCTGTCCACAGAGGACTCGAAGCTTGGTGCACACTTATGGTTCAAAAACTGGGCAGTTAGACTACTGTCCTGATTAACTTTCCATGTTTGTGTCAAGACTACCTCCCAATATAGCTGTTTTACTTTCTGTGTGTCTCCTTTAGCCATCAGCTCTGGGGACTTCCATAGTTTTACCCACAAATTTACCCACATCTCCCTGGGCATTCCAAATAGAAGAAGAGCCACCCAGAAAGACGTGAACAATATCAAAAGGAACATTGGTATATAAGATTTCATTTAATTTTCTCCAAATAAGTAACTAGAAGCTCTTAACCAGAGGGCATAGAAAGAACATATGAAGTAAATCACTCTTCTCATGAGAGCAGGACCAGCATTTCGCAACCTCCAGTAGTTTGAACCTATGTAAATCCACAGGGGTAAAAAAAAGCCTATTATAAAAATAATATAAAGTCTGCGTTGTACTTGCTGAACGTGAGGAGGAGTGGATTTTTGCCCAAATGGAGCTCCAAGTCTGAAACGAGAATCCTTGTGCTAAATCTTTTTCCCATAGAAGTTCTATACTGGATTTGATTCTGGGGACAGTAGGATGAGATAATATCTTATAAATAGTGGATGCCTTAAGCTGAGTGGAGAAATCTAGTGAAGAATTATGTGTCTGAGTAGGAGAGTCTAAGGAAGAAGATTGGGCCAGGAGTTGAACTATAGATGGTCTAAGAATAGAGTAATGTGGTGCATGTAAGAGGGATATGTCGTATATCTTTTGGATCGCCGTGAATTCCATAGGAGAGCCAGCAGACAATAAGTGCTCAAATGTAATTATGCCTTTATCAATCCATTCCTTCCAGAAAAGAGCTTTGTTGTTTATCTTTAAGTATTTGTTATACCAAATAGGGGTGTGTGCAAAGATGTCCGAGTGAGAGAAGTGAACTTTAAACAGGGAAGTAGCCACTGCAGTGGAATGCGTGAAAGTAGGAGATAAAAAGCGTCTAGGGGGTTGAGAAAGGCGAGCCGCAGCACCGAAAGAGAATGGTGAATGTTGTGCTTGTTCCAGTGAGCTCCAGGCCGTTGATGGTAAATGTGGGGAGTCGGATAGAAAGGTCCAAACTTGTTTAAGGGTAAATGCAGAGTGATAACGTCTAAGGTTAGGAAAGTTAACTCCTCCTAATTCTTTGGGCATTTGAAGTCGGATAAGCGAAATTCTAGCCCTGCGGCTATTCCATAGGAATTTAGTCAAGGAGCGGTTAATAATTAAAAAAAAAAGAAAGTGGGAGAGTTATCGGGAGCATGGAGAGATAAAAATTGATAATTGGAAGCAACATCATTTTAATTGTGGCTAGTCTACCCCACCAAGACACAAAAAGTGGGGACCAACTTTCTATGAGCGCAAAAGTTTTTTAAGTATATCTGCAAGGTTTATTTTAATGGTTCCTTTAATACTATTGGTGTAAAGGACGCCTAAACATTTAATATTATTGGAATTCCATTTGAACCCCGTGCCATGAAACATATGGGAAAAACAATATTTGTTTAATGGCATAACCTCGGATTTGTCAATATTAAGTTTATAACCAGAGACTAGAGAATATTCCTTTAGTAAAGAGACGAACGCCGGCAAAGAAGTAGTGGGGTTGGAGAGGTAAAGTAAAATATCGTCTGCATATGCAGTAAACTTAGGGGCCGATTCCGATCTCGGCCGGAAGCGCACCGAACGGGATTTGCCCAGAAATAATAGGAGCCGGGCGCGTTTTTTCCGACCGACTCGTACAGTTGTCCGAACGAGCTAGTACGATGCGAATATACGCGTTGTTTCCGACCGACACGTTTCCGGATCCCAACCGCTCCGACCGACTCGTACGGACACGAATCGCACCACGCAATGGAGACGTTCTCCGACCGAGCGAGTACGATGGACACGTCGGACAGCCGGATCGAGTCGGAGCGTCCGGCTCGAAAAAGCTCCCGGAGCTGGACTTGGGAGGTCCGTGCAGGACCCCCCTGCACCCGTAGCCGTATGAGTCGAACACAGGGGGGACCCAAGGGTCCCCCCTAAACATGCATGTACGGCACGAGTTGCACCGACGCGTACACACTGTAGGGGGCGCACTTGTTTGCGACGTACCCATTCAGTCAATGGGAGCCCATGTACGCGTCGTACGACCGGCTCCCATTGACTTCAATGCGAGTCCGACCGAATCGAGTCCGGCAGCATGCGGCCGCATCGTACTCGCTCGGTCGGACTGTAGGAGTCCGGCTCGGTCGGAAATCTCTCCGGATCCGGCTCGGTCGGAGAGTTTTCCGACCCAGATCGGAATCGGCCCCTTTAATGTCTGAGTGTTTGAAATGAAATTCCGTATACTGTGAAGAGCGACGAAGTTTCTCTAAAAAGGGTTCTAGGGCAAGAATAAATAAAAGAGGGGATAACGGGCATCCTTGTCTAGTTCCCCTATGGAGCTAAAAATATTTAGATTGACACCCATTGGCCCAAATAGAGGTAGAGAGAGCTGAATATAACACTTGGATATATCGAAGAATAGGAGGGGAAAAGCTGTGCCACTTAAGTGCTCCAAAAATGAATTCCCAGTTTATTCTATCGAAGGCTTTTTCAGCGTCTAACTTGATAGCAGTTACCGGAGAATCCGCCTTGGAGGCCAAGTGTATAATATTTAAGAAAGTCCTGGAGTTGTCTGTGATGGAACGTCCCTTTACAAATCCTGATTGATGTATGTTAATCAGGTCTGGGATTACCTTATTGATGCGAAGGGCTAATAACTTAGCAAAGATCTTACAATCTGTATAGATTAGGGAAATGGGTCTATAGTTCTTACAGTAAGAGGGATCTTTGTCTTTTTAGGGATCAGACAGAGCATTGCTTGAGTAAAAGAACCTAACGTTTTACCAGTGGCAAGGAAATGATTTATGAGGACTAACAACTGAGGGACCAGAATTTGCTTAAATTGAAGGAAAAAACGAACAGTATAACCATCAGGACCAGGTGTTTTGTCTTTGGGAAGTTGATTAATAGCATTTAAAATTTCTTGTTCTAATATAGGACTATTGAGGGGTGTGAGATCAACATTGTTATCTGAGGGTTTGGGAATGGTACGAAAAAAAGAATCAATTTGATCGGTGGATGGGGTCGACTCGGGAGTATAGAGGGAGGTGTAATATTCAGTAAAACAATCAAGTATCTTAGCATCTGTAGTGTGTCTATTTCCCGTACTGTCCGTGATGGCAACAATCTTTGATTTTTGTTTTTTAATTTTAAGATAATTGGCGAGGGCTTTACCAGCTTTGTTTCGGCCGCCGTACATTTTAGCATTAAGTTTAAGGAGGTTGTTGCAGGCACTATACCAAGATTGTTTATTGTATTGCATTTTAGCCTTAATGAGATTGGACAGAGTGTCAGAACAGTTTGAAGTAAAATAATCATGTTCTCGGGCCTTGATTTGTTTTAAAATTGATGTTGCATCTCTAAGTGATTTCTTTTTTTTCCGGGAAACAAAATCGATTATAAATCCTCTGGCAGTAGCTTTGAAGGCATCCCAGATGAAGTGAAATTGTGAAACAGAGCAGAGATTGTTATAAAAAAATTCCTGCATAAACTGTGAAAATTGTTCCACAAACTGGGTGTCTAAAAGAAGGGCATTGTTAAAGCGCCATCGTCTTGCGATGGGTGTAGAGGTAGGGTAATCCATGTCTAGTATGACGGGGGCATGATCAGATATGAGGATCGAGCCAATCTCCACATTTGTCATGAATTGAAGGGCTGATTGGGTAAGAAATATGTAGTCTATTCGGGAATGAGACTTGTGCACAGAGGAGAAGAAGGAATATTCTAAAACATCAGGGTGAGAAATTCTCCATGCATCCAACAGTCCTCTAGATGTTATAGCCTTATAGAAAGTCTTTTGCATTTTATTAGGAATGTACTTGGTTAGGGATTTCCGATCCAAAAAAGGATCCATTAATTGATTGCAATCACCTCCCAGAATCAGATTTTCAGAGACTTGAGAAGAGAGAAGAGTAGAGAAATTATTCCAAAACACTAAGGGGTCGATTCCGATTCGGGCCGGAAAACGTACCGACCGACTCGGTTCGGGAATTTAGTCCGACCGACACGTACCGGTGATGCCCGATCCGCCTAGTACGATGAAATGCATGCGAATTACGACCGACTCGTACGGAACACAAGCCGAATGACCGAACCGCACGGAAAACAGCTATCCGGCCGGGAAACCACGCGAATCGAACCGACCGACACGCACCAGGAATGAACCCAAACGAAACGTACCTGCGAACTCCGACCCGCGCAGTACGATGCAATGCGTGGAAAACCAGACCGAGTTGCACGGAGCTCAAGCCGTACGACCGACACGCATACAAAACAGCGAGCCGAAGCAACCCAATACTCCGCGACCGACGCGTACGCCGCACATGAAACCCAGCAGAAACACAGCGTGAACGACTCGGAGAAGCTCGCACGAGACAACTGCAGCGTCCTACTCGGTCAGAAGAACGTCTCCTACATGCACAAAAAGTACAAAGGAAAAAATACAAGACAAAAGGGCCAAACAAGCAATTACAAAGCCAATAAATACTGGGGGGGGGAACATGGAACAAAGACACACCCACAACTCCACCCATATAAAGGCCACAAATCCCTACCATGATCCTTTGCAAATTCAAATTACCTGCCAGCACAGAACACCATCAGACAGCAACCACAGACACACTCACAGCTCATCCATCACACAAGCCACACACCATCAGCACCTCAACAAATAGCACCCTCACATACACCCAGCAAAACCTACACTCACACACCCTCACTTGCACACCCACACACACATCAATCACCACCACCACACATCACCATGCCCCCAAAGAAGAATCCAAAGTTCCTAGACAGTGAATTGGAAGTCCTGGTAGATGAGATCCTCAGGGTAGAGCCACAGCTGTTTGGTACATTGGTCCAACAGACACCCATGTCGCAGAAAACCAAGATGTGGGAGAGGATCGTCGACAGGGTGAACGCACAATCACCATGTCTGCGCACAAAGGAAGACATCCAGAACAGGTGGTATGATGTGCGCAGGAGGGTCAAGGACCTACTAAAGAAGGATTACGCCTTGAGCCAACACACCAGCAGTGGCCCTCCTGCCAAACCAGTATACCTCAGGCCCTGGGAGGAGAAGGTGCGGGCCATCCTACCACCAGTGAGCGTATATGGACTATCAAATATCCCAGAGCCTGGTGAGTACACAACCAATATACCCAATATCGTGTGACAATACACACACATCACTGTCAAGGGGATAGTCAAACCATGCACCCTTAGCAAATCCACAGCAACCAAAAGATAATCATCCCAAGATGTGTATGTCAGTCAGATAAACACAATACATGCCATTTCATAGTGATATGTAACTGTGTCATGACATGTACAAACCCAACAACAAATAGAGCTAGGCAGTGGCACAAATATAACCAACAAACACAGTCAGATATGTAGCCACCACTAGAACACCACCTCACAGGGAAGCTCACTGAAAGGAAGGAATTCTGTGTATGCTGGTGAAGTCAGTGTAGCCAAAAGCATGATGGGAGTTGTAGTCACAGATATTGCTCACCCTCACAATTGGCCCATCAACACCACTCTGAACCATGCTCACATCACAGGGAGTGGAAAACAACTGACAAGATGGCTGACACTGGGTACTGCTGTGTGGAGCACAAGGCCCTGCTGGGAACTGTGCACCAACCAACAGCAGGACACCACTGACTGACATCCTGAAAGCAAACTTGCACTCCCTGCAATGGAAGCACGTTCCATGGTGGGATATCTGGCTGGGTGGGAAGGAGGACTGACAGCACTGACCATAGTTACCAGCAGCTGTTCTCACACACACCCTTAACCCAAACTACACACAACTCACCTGGGAGAATGCATTGCCTCACACTCTAATTAAATATCCCACAAAGAACCACCACCCTGGGTTATGCTGTGTGAAGCACAGGGACACTTTTGGGAGTTGTAGCCAAACAAACGCCAGGACAACACTGTCAGCCATCCTGTCAGCACAGGCACACTACCCCACAGGGAAGCAGAGTCAAAAGTAAGGAAGTATGGGCATGCTGGGAAGGGGGGTGTAGGCAATAGCATGATGGGAGTGGTAGTCACAGCTCAACATCCCCCACCCCCATGGCCCAGCAAGCTCACACTGAAGCATGCACACCTCACAGCGAGTGAAAAGCCACTTCAAAGATGTCTGACAATGCTACTGTGTTGTGGGGAGCACAAGGCCCTGCTGGGAACTGGGCACCAACCAACAGCAGGACCACACTGTCAGCAATCTTTCCATTAATGTCACACTCACGCACAGTGAAGTCCACTCAAAAGGAAGGAAGTATGGGCATGCTGGGAAGGGGGTGGCAATAGCATGATGGGACTGGTAGTCACAGCTCAACATCCCCCACCCACATGGCCCAGCAAGCTCACACTGAAGCATGCACACCTCACAGGGAGTGAAAAACAACTTCAAAGATGTCTGACAATGCTGCTGTGTTGTGGGGAGCACAAGGCCCTGCTGGGAACTGGGCACCAACCAACAGCAGGACCACACTGTCAGCCATCTTACCATTAATGTCACACTCACACACAGTGAAGTCCACTCAAAAGGAAGGAAGTATGGGCATGCTGGGAAGGGGGGTGTAGGCAATAGCATGATGGGAGTGGTAGTCACAGATATTGGTCACCCTCACAATTGGCCCATCAACACCACTCTGAACCATGCTCACATCACAGGGAGTGGAAAACAACTGACAAGATGGCTGACACTGGCTACTGCTGTGGGGAGCACAATGCCCTGCTGGGAACTGTGCACCAACCAACAGCAGGACACCACTGACTGACATCCTGAAAGCAAACCTGCACTCCCTGCAATGGAAGCACGTTCCATGGTGGGATATCTGGCTGGGTGGGAAGGAGGACTGACAGCACTGACCATAGTTACCAGCAGCTTTTCTCACACACACCCTTAACACAAACTCCACACAACTCACCTGGGAGAATGCATTGCCACACACTCTAATTAACTATCCCACAAAGAACCACCACCCTGGGTTATGCTGTGTGAAGCACAGGGACACTCTTGGGACTTGTAGCCAAACAAACGCCAGGACAACACTGTCAGCCATCCTGTCAGCACAGGCACACTACCCCACAGGGAAGCAGAGTCAAAAGGAAGGAAGTATGGGCATGCTGGGAAGGGGGGGGTGTAGGCAATAACATGATGGGAGTGGTAGTCACAGCTCAACATCCCCCACCCCCATGGCCCAGCAAGCTCACACTGAAGCATGCAGACCTCACAGCGAGTGAAAAGCCACTTCAAAGATGTCTGACAATGCTGCTGTGTTGTGGGGAGCACAAGACCCTGCTGGGAACTGGGCACCAAAAAACAGCAGGACACCACTGACTGACATCCTGAGAGTCAACCTGCACCCACTGCAAGGGTGGCATGCTTCATGGTGGGATAACTGGGTTGGGGGGAGAAGGAGGGCCGGATGTCCACCAAATACAACCAATGCTGTCCATGTACACACCTCAACATTCACATTGAAATGCTTCAAGTTTGCTGGACAATGTGCCACACCAATATCAACCCCTGACTGTGACAACTTAGGACAATGCAATGTACAGGCCCGCATCCAGAGGTACAGTCACAACTGTCAGGTGTGTGTGAACCATTGATGCCTGCAGAAACATAACATACATTGTGTGTGTCTCCCAAAACAGGTGATGATGGGGACACAGCAGCAGCCGATGAGGAGTCCCTGTCCCAGGCTCCGGGGGACACTGAGCTCACTGGTGTGGAACAGCCTCTGCCCTCCTCGGATGGCGAAGACCTACCTGGCACCTCCGGTGTGAGTCATCATGCAGGACCACCATCTGCACCCCCTGCACCCACCCCTCCAACAACTGCCAACACACAGACCACCCCCACCGACACGGACAGACCAAGGACCACCAATGACAACAGCACAGGGACCCCAGCCCACCGTGAAGCAACGGACAACAACCCCAGTAACAACCCCCAAGGGGGCCTAGGGTCACCTGTGCATGCCACCGCAGGTCCCGCACGTGTCGCCAGGGGTGGTGGGAGGGGTGGTAGACATAGGTCGCTGTTTGCAGAGGGGTCTGGACTGCATGATGACCCACAACTGGTACGCATTGCTGATACGTACCAGAATAGCACTGGAGAGGTCAGCCAGGTAGTGGGGATCCTCAAGGACATTCAACAGCAGCAGGCTGCCCATCATGCCCGCTTGGAATCTCACATGTCTCGTGTGGAGACACACATGTCCCGTGTGGAGACACACATGGCTGGCATGGAGTCCAAGTGGGACACATTGCAAGAACTGACAGCGGTGCATAGGGACATATTGACATGCCTCCGCCAGATTAGCACCAACATGGCCACACCTCCCTGTGTGCCCACAACATCTGGTGCTGCAACAACTGCAACTGCCACAGGGAGGGAGGATGACTCTGGCGGAGAGTCCCCTGCACCGCAGCAGCCTGCACGTGAGGGTCCCCCCAAAGAAGAGGGGTCGTCCGAGGAAGGACAACTGAGAGGCCGATGGCCATGTACATCCCCAGGAACCCAACACCTGTTCTGGCAATTCACCTTTGTGTGCAAACTGTTCACCCTGTCGAATGCAACCCAACTCTCCCACATGACATGGGGAGTTTAAGTTGGACCAATGTATCAGATGACTGTGGACTTTACTCAGGACATTTCTGCTACCAAGACTTCCAACTCATCTGTGAACTTTGGATTACAATCCCAATGTACAGCACCCACCATCCTGTGCACTATCCTCACACATGTATGTAAATAAACTCACTAATACACCATACTTGCCTCTGTTGTGATTCCAACGTGGTTTCTGTCATGGAGATGATGATCTGCTAAATGACACTGTGCATGCTAACTGCTACAGCAAGTTCAACACCGTCATGTGAGTCATGGCGACGTGACACATATGAGGGAGACACATCACTAGGGCTACACAACACCTACACACCAGGGCCATCTGACTCATCGCCTACACTGATGTTGCCAGGAAATACAGTGCAATGCACAGACACCACACCTATTCACAGTCTGTGTTAACAAGCCCACTGGTGCAGTAAGCAAATGTCAGTCAGATGTGTGACCACAGACAATGCACATCCCAAAGTGAAGCACAGGTTTATTACACATTTGCAACATGTTGTTTCCACTACAGATGCAAGGTAATCCCACGTGGCAGTGGCCACACAGTCAACAAGTGTAGAAGAAAGGAAGTCCAGGGGTGTGGGGCACATCACCTGTAGGGAAACGACAGCTTCCACCCTGGAAGTTGAATCACAGTGTCGGGGGATCACAGTTGACCAAACAACTCTGAAAGTACCCTGTGAAGGACAGAAATGACACACAGTCAAAAGCAGTGAAGAACAGGACAGAACTGCAATACTCATGCCCAATACATGTCACAAGATACCTACACAAAACCAAGTTAGCATGTCAACACTGTTGGGGAGTACAGACTACCTGTAAGGACACATCGCTGCACGCATACAGTCAAGTTGCACATGGACACACTCAAACAGCACCAGAGCACCACCAACACATATCGCACAAACTCACATCATTGACATGACATCTCTGGATACTCACATTCAGCTGAAGAAGTTGGTGATGAGCTGTGTGCGGACATCCCCCTCATCATCATCACCATCACTGGCATCGTGGCCCAGGCCAGGATCCTCCACAGGTGGCGGATGTTGGTCATCGTCATCCAGGATGAGAGGCAACTCCTTCCGCACTGCCAGGTTGTGTAGCATGCAGCAGACGATGACAATCTTGCACACCTTTGCTGGGGCATATGGGAGGGCCCCTACTGTCTGGTCCAGGCAGCGAAAGCGGCTGTTCAGGAGACCAAATGTCCGCTCAATCACTCTCCTGGTCCGACCATGTGCCTCATTGTAGCGCATCTGGGCTGGTGTCACAGGGTTCCTGAGGGGCGTCAGCAACCACGGCATGTTGGGGTATCCGGAGTCACCTACATACAGACAATTGCACATTAGCTGAGTTGGAAAAGAGGGTGGAATCCTACATTGAAGAACACACACAATGGTACAAAGTCAGTACACACCGACAAGCCAGGCACGCTGGTTCCGCATCTGTGACATCATCCTCGGGATGCGACTACTCCTCATCACGTAGGCATCGTGTGCAGAACCGGGGAAACGGGCACACACGTGTGTGATGCTCATATCTGCAAGACATACCACCAGAGCATTGACCGAATGGTAATGTTTTCTGTTCCTGTATGCCTGCTCATGTGCCTATGCTGGTACCAAAGCCACATGTGTCCCATCAATGGAGCCAATGACATGCGACATCCTCCCCAGGGCATAGAAGTCACTCTTGACGTCAGTGAGTTGTTGACGTTTAGGGAAATAGATGTACTGGTTCAGGTATCTCAACATAGCCTCCAAAACATCGCGTAGCACACGGCTGAACATGGTCTGTGACATCCCACCAGCAGACGCCACAGTGTGTTGAAAGGTACCGGTGGCAAAGAAGTGTAGGGCTGCCATCACCTTCACCTTGGGGGTCAGCGCTGTAGAGTATGTCTGGCCAGGTTGCAAATATGGGGCCAACCGCACCGTCAATTCCTCAATCAGCGGCCTGGTGAAGCGGTACCGTCGGATGCAGTCCCGTTCAACCATGGTTGCAAGGTCAGGGAATGGTCTATGGACAGCTGGTGCCCTGCAGTGCATAGGTGAACAAAGAAAGATTGTCAGTCACCCCACATATGTGGCATAGACCATACTCAATATCACATGATACATCATTACGAGACACAAGTACATGATGTGTGTGCCGTTCTGTAAGTACATGTATGGCACCTACATGGCCAACATCTAACATCACAGTTCAACATGTGTCGTCAACAAGTCCCAGGTTGTGCCATGGGATATCATCAGGCTGTGTCACAGTACCCATGTACTGCTGTCACGTTCCAAACACACACCACAGTGACATGTGAGGACAGATGTGCCCCAGGCATCACAGCTCATTGACAGGTAGATTCCCAGGGACCCTGTTTTGCCACATGGACACTGGCAGGCCATGGCGTATCATGAATACACCACAGCAAAACAACCATGACCCCCACAGGTAGTGGTCCCTGTTGCCGCTGCAGGACAGACATGGACGTCTGTGACACACACTCGCACAACATCAAAGTCCATGCACAAACAACGTGGATGTGGAGACTGTCTCCCATAGTGCAAATGGAATCAGAGACATTGTAAACACAACATGCACACAGACTGTGGAGGGCCATCACTATTGTGGCAATGGGTCACCCTGTGATGTACATACCGTCCCACATGGGACTCAGGGGGTATGTGACATGACATACACATACACAACCTGGAAATGTGACCATGCCACATGCTCTGAAATGAACAGTTGCACATCACAGTGGTCATGTGCACAACACACCAAGGATTCTGTCCCCATGAACACGTGCACAGCCTGGGAGTGGCTGCCCCCAAGTGCCACCCAAAAAACCACATGTTGACCCCCATACACGGAAAAGGTAATGCAGCCTTAAATGCCTTAGGATACAGTGTGGACAGGCTGTGGTGTTGTAGGTGTGCCCCTGAGTCCCTGGAAAGTAAATGTGGCTGGCATATGTTCACCTGTGACAGGCATGGTGACATATGCGAGTGACTTGTACAGGGACGCGTTGTACAGTAATGGACCGATCGGTGCGCACGCATTGGCCATTGCATATGATGTGAAGGGGTACGCGTTGTACAGCAATGGACCGATCGGTGCGCACACATTGGCCATTGCATATGATGTGAAGGGGTACGCGTTGTACAGCAATGGACCGATCGGTGCGCCCGCATTGGCCATTGCATATGATGTGAAGGGGTACGCGTTGTACAGCAATGGACCGATCGGTGCGCACGCATTGGCCATTGCATATGATGTGAAGGGGTACGCGTTGTACAGCAATGGACCGATCGGTGTGCACGCATTGGCCATTGCATATGATGTGGACGGATGCGTGTTGTCATCCGATGTACGCATTGTACAGTAATGGACCGATCGGTGCGCACGCATTGGCCATTGCATATGATGTGAAGGGGTACGCATTGTACAGCAATGGACCGATCGGTGTGCACGCATTGGCCATTGCATATGATGTGGACGGATGCGTGTTGTCATCCGATGTACGCGTTGTACAGCAATGGACCGATTGGTGCGCACGCATTGGCCATTGCATATGATGTGAAGGGGTACGCGTTGTACAGCAATGGACCGATCGGTGCGCACGCATTGGCCATTGCATACGATGTGAAGAGGTGCAGCGTTGTACAGCAATGGACCGATCGGTGCGCACGCTTTGGCCATTGCATATGATGTGAAGGAGTACGCGTTGTACAGCAATGGACCGATCGGTGCGCACGCATTGGCCATTGCATATGATGTGAAGGGGTACGCGTTGTACAGCAATGGACCGATCGGTGTGCACGCATTGGCCATTGCATATGATGTGGACGGATGCGTGTTGTCATCCGATGTACGCGTTGTACAGCAATGGACCGATCGGTGCGCTCGCATTGGCCATTGCATATGATGTGAAGGGGTACGCGTTGTACAGCAATGGACCGATCGGTGTGCACGCATTGGCCATTGCATATGATGTGGACGGATGCGTGTTGTCATCCGATGTATGCGTTGTACAGCAATGGACCGATCGGTGCGCCCGCATTGGCCATTGCATATGATGTGAAGGGGTATGCGTTGTACAGCAATGGACCGATCGGTGCGCACGTATTGGCCATTGCATATGATGTGAAGGGGTACGTGTTGTTTTTCGACATACGCGTTGTACAGCAATGGACCGATCGGTGCGCAGGCATTGCATATGATGTGAAGGGGTACGTGTTGTTTTTCGACATACGCGTTGTACAGCAATGGACCGATCGGTGCACACGCATTGGCCCTTGCATATGATGTCAAGGGGTACGCATTGTTTTTCGACATACACGTTGTACAGCAATGGACCGATCGGTGCGCAGGCATTGGCTATGGCCTGGCATGGCAACGGACGCGTTTCGAACCTTTAACGAGTCTGATGCTGTGAATTCAGTTGGCCACCCACAACAATGTTGCAAATTCATGGGTCTCATGAAGTTGAACTTTTGAAGGATGCTGTGGGCGTGTGTAAGTGGGGCAATTCCATGGATTGGCCAGATTCAGAAGATGCAAACGACTTGGACCTATCACTTTGGACACATGGGACAGTATCTGCCTCAGCAGCACACATATAATGCTGGCTGTTCCCCTGAGAGCTCACTTGCCTGCACTACATGCTCCAGGACGACATCTGCCACCACCACTGCTGCTGTATATGCATCCTCTGGATCCTGCAATGGCACGTACTGTGGAGCGAGCCCCAGCCTTCAGCACTGAGGAGAACCAGGCCCTGCTGGACAGCCTCCTTCCACAGTACAGCAAGCTGTATGGGAAACCAGGGGAGCAGGTGAGTGTGCTGTCCACTGCCTTACTAAATGTGCATGTTGTCTGACTAGCAAGACTTACAGTGTGCACGCCACTGGCTAGCAGGCTCACTGAGTAGTTGTCACCCCCCATAGTGTGTAGATACATGCACTGAACAGGTATAGTGCAATAACAGTGCATTTATACAAGGTTTTACTTCCCAGGCAATGATACCATGTAGTAACCGCTGGCAAACTGTTCATAGCCATCGTTGCACTGCCTGTGCACATCATGTGCCCCTGTGATTGAGACATGTATATCAAAATGTGTGATGCACGGATATGTTGCATGTGTAGTAATGGCCTTTACACTTTGTCATCCTCACAGGTTGATGCCCACCAGAAGCAGGAAATATGGCTGAAGATCGCCCGGGAGGTAAGATCTGTGGGGGTCTACAAGCGTCGGATCCGCAACTGCCAGAAGAGGTGGCAGGACCTTCGGGGCTGGACCCGGAGGATCGCAAGGGTCCAGCTGAAGCTGTCGCCTACTCGCAGGAGGGGCGGACACCGGACCCTGACCCCCACATGCTCAGGATCCTGGCGGTGGTCTTCCCTCATCTGGATGGGCAGCTGAAGGCCAGACAGCAGCAAGGAGGGGTGAGTCCATGACTGCACTGTGAACTTTGTCTGACGTGCTATGTGCCCTCCTCTGGCCTGGTTAAACTTCCACAGTACATCAGTCTTGTGGGACAGGACCCATGTCCCTCAATTGTGACATGCCCACTCCTCATCTGATACCCAGGTGTGGCCCTCACAGTCAGGAAATTGTGTCACTTGGGTACTGTGTCCTTGCATTTTGCTTAGCTCAAGGCGGGGGACAGAATTTGTTCCCGTTACTTTGTTGTGGGTGCTTCATGGGTGGGTCCATTGCTTACACAATGCCTGAGTTCTGACATTTAATCAGCGTGTAACTTTGATATGTGGTCCAATTACTGATCTGATTCACCACATGTGCCTGGGGTATTTGGCACACACCCATGCTGCGGGTGGGAACAATGTTTGGGCCCAGGAGTATGTATATCAAGTGTGTCACACATACTTAGCCACCTGCCTACTGTCCAGGGCTCATCCCTCTTTCACGTGGAGCAGGACAGTCATGCCTACTCCAGGCCTTACAATACACTCTGTACTCCCACTCCCGTGTATCAGCTGACACGTTGTGGTCAGTGAAATGTTCCCTCAGGTGTCTGCCTCTGTGTCATTGTGCTGTGGCTTCGTTGTCAGGACTACTGGGGTGTTTGTCGGTTAGGGCTCAGCATGCCACCGGAGATGTGACCATAGGAGACGATACTTGTGTGACATATAGGTGTTTGATCACTTGACTGTGCAGACTGGGGTATGCGAATGTGAAGTTCAGGCAGCTGTTTCCCATTCTCAGCAGATTGTGAGGTGCTCAGGTTCCGAGGGTTGTGTTTCAGGTCTCCCATATGTCCAATTGGTATGACGTGGACAAATAAGAGTTCAGATGATGTGGTTTGTGGGGGATGGACATGTGCACTTGTCAGCTACAGGACTTGCATTCCCCATGACCTAGGATTGTGACACAGTGCAGACTGTTGTTGGCTGGCTGCCCTGCCCATGTGACTGGAGACAGTGATGTATGACTTTGCAGGCATGCCTGTGCCATGGCATTAAACTTCCTAAGAGTGATCCTGCAGGGGAGTGACATGTGCTACATGCACCCCATTGTGGCATTGACAATCAGGACATGGGTGCATCATGGTGTCTGGTGCTGGTATGCATCACATGCATTTCAAAATAGACTCTGGCCATCCCTTTATCCGGACACCTGTACTGACTCAGTGGCAAGAGTTGTGATGTGTGCATGTTCACATACTTCACCGTGTTCTCTGCACTGTCCAACTACTGTGTAGGTGGTGCATGTGTCCACACTGGGTTATTGCCATCCTACAGACACCAGACAGATGGGTGCAAGGCCAGGAGGGATGTGAGTGCCATGGTTGACCATCAGACTGACAATTGTCTTCTCCTACTCTGTTTGGGCACTTTTGGCAATGTTCAACTAAGGATGCCAGGGCTTGCTCTGTAATGTGCTGTACTTACTGTGGTATGTGCGGTCAGTGCAGGTGACTGATGTTTGTCTGTTTCCCTAATTGTTTGCAGATACATCCACGGCCACAGGAGGGGACAGCTCCACGGACCAGGAGGAGCCGCAGAGCCAGACTGGGTCGCAGCCGATGAGTGGTCGGAGGGACCCAGTGGCACAGAGGGCGAGGGGAGTCACACCGAGGAGTCCTCAGCAGCATCCACCTCAGCTGAGGACCACAGCAGCTCGGAGGATGACTCCCTTGTGGAGGTGGGTGTCAGCAGCCACCACACCCCAGGTAGTATTGCTGTCCCCGCCACCACCACCACCGCCCTCCCATCGGCTCCCATTCCAGAGGTCCGTGGAGGCTCCCGTGTTCGGGAGCGTGTCTCCTTCCTGCCAGGCACCGCAGCCCCTGCCCCTGTGTCCCCTGCTGCCCTGAGTGAGGAGTCTGTGTACCTACTTCGCCAGCTCCATGTAGGGCAGACAGCAATGCTGAGTGTCCTCCATGCCCACACCACTCTGTTGACTCAGCTGGTGTTGTTTAAGGAGGGCATCTCATCGGGCATGTCTGCCCTACAGAGGAGCAATAGGTCCATGGACTCCTCCCTGATGGCAGCAGTGTCCCTCATCCAACAGTCCCTCACCCCTCCTACCTCTGCCCCATCCACACTTCCTGGCACCCTACCTGTCCCAAGCACATGCACACCTGCACATTCACCCAAACACACAGACACGAGCAGCACAGACACACCTACTACAAAAACAAAACGTGCACGCAGGCATCCTCAGGGGACTGATACCACACCCACAGGGGATGGGGTACAGACACACACACAGGCATCCACAGTCACTCCGCAGTCCTCCGATGACTCTCCCTCCAAGGCCCCTTCCCTTGCCTCACCTGCAACCCCACCTACACAGCAGCTCTTCCTCTGTGACCTCGGCCTCTTCCCCTCCGATCCAGCTGATCCAGCATACAGGGGGAAGAGGAAGTCCACCCACACAGAGGGGAGTGCCCCTCGCCCCCGGACACACTCCCCCAGGTGCAGACAGACTGAGGCCCCCATCCGCAAGTCCCCCCGGACCCGGAAGAGCAAGACCCCACCGCCGCCCTGCAGCTCAACCACCAAGTCTCCTTCCTCCATTCCTCAGGCCCCCACTCCACAGGTTCCCCCACCACACCCTGCCCCAGGTTCCCCCACCCACAGATACACCATCCCCAAAAAGATCCGGCCTTCTCCCCCTACCACTTGCTCTTCCAGCACCACACCCCCGCTGCACTTGTTTGTGCCACTGGTGTGGAGACCGTGTCCTCCCCCTCTGTCCTGCCCACCTTACCTGAACCCCATTCTACTCCCCTGGAGATAGGCACTGCAGTGGAGTCCACTACCACCCCGTCTGACTTGGGCACTGCAGTGGGGAACCTGTCCACTGCATCTGCCCAGCCCACTGCAGTCGTGCCGGCACCCACACCATCTGACTCATGCCCCCCCAGTTGTGCCAGCACACACCATGTCAGACACCTCCACTGCAGTTGTCAGTGACTCTCCAGCACCCACCACCCCTTCCCTGCCTCCTTCTGGTGAGCCCTGATCCTGTCCCTGCGGTGCCTGGCCTGCCCCCCCATATGCCCCTCCGAGGGGAATGTCCCTGGTGTGTAGCATTGCAGGCATGCAAAGGGTGACATCTGCCACTGTCACCCTGTTTGGACTTTGTTATGGACTGGCCATTGGCCTTTGTTATATTTCTGGACTTTCACTTTTTCAAACACATATGCTGAATAAAGCTACTTTCTGTTCTCTAGTGGTTTTGCTTCTGATGTACATGATGTTGATGATGCTAACCATGCCCATGCTGCAGTGATGGTGATGATTTTTGATCTCAGGAAAATGAAGTGTTACTGTGCAGGACCCCATGTGGTCCAGGGGGAATGTGTCCTATCCTGTTGTGTATCCATGTCATCCTTTGCAGCAATATGAGGGTGTCATGTTTTCAATATTTGGCAATGGGATTTCCTACTTATATTTGTAATTTCACATCTGTGGCTTACACCCCTGCACATCTGTTGTGCTTGCCATTGTTCAATTTGTCTATTTCCCTGACCGTGTGACCATCTCCACTGGACATGCAAGTTTGGGCATCAATGGGGAAGGACTCATCTGTGTTATCAGTGCAACTTGCTATACATGTGTGTTGGATCTGTGCTGATGATTTCGGTGAACCTACCATGACCAGGCTGATATGACGATAGCCTTCATTTTGTGCTAATTGTTGACTGAGTGACCAAGTGTTCTGCTGACATGATAGAGCCCTACTGAGACAAAGTATGGCACAGCTTTCCTTACACAGGAGTGGAGTCCACTCATGGCAGTGTGTAATTCTGTGACATTGCCTGAGCACAAGGTGTGTGTTGTGTGAGCATGTCCGTGTGTGTTCACTTCCATTTTGCTAGGCAGGCTGGGATCCCTAGTGATGTTCCTGTTTGTGATGCTTGCTGAGTTGACCTATGTTCCCCCAAAGTCTTCTCCCTGGCTTCTCTGGGATGTGGGTGCATGGCACATTACTGGTCATCAGGGTGTCACCCATAGGTGTGTTTGCTGTCAGGGCTGAGTTTGTGGGCAAACGCAGATGAGACACAGTCAGGATTACCCTTGGCACTTATTGGTTACACCTGTCATGTAATTTCCAGTTTGTGTTAGCTTTCAGTGATTGTGACACGTTGTGTGTGTGACTGCTGCCACTCCTCAGGGTCAGAGCTGCAATGTTGGAAGTTGTCTATGTGTGTTCTTTGTGGGTGACCTTGGCTTCTTCATTGGTGTGTGACTGTGGCCGGGATCCCATTGGTTGGTGTGGTATTGACGTCATGCCCATGTACGGCGTACTGTGCAGTGTGTCAGACATTCACGAGTCTTGTTGACTGGTCATGTGTGATGGGTTTCTGCACCTTAGTTCCCACCACCACCCCTGGGATTGTCATGGGTGCATGTGCAATGTCACCAGTGCATGTGAGCTGCACTGCTGCACATTGGAGGAGATCAAGGTGTGTGGTGTTGAGTGTGTGCAGATGAGAGTTGTTCCACGGCTAGACTCCTGCCTCCATATTGGCCTTGGCTGACAGGCCGTGCTGATTGATTTGTGCTTGTGTAGGTGTGATGGTAGTCTGTTGCTCAGGACACATGACTGTGGTTCACAGTGTGAACGACATCTACCTTTGTCATCACGGTGGGATTGTCATGCAGGCAGGGGTCCCTGGGGGTAGTGCTGTGGTGGGTCTGTGTCTTGCTGTGTTAGTTGCTGTTACTACAAGCTTGTGTGACATGTGTAATTTGGGCTCCCTCTCATCTGACAATGCCTGATTGCCCACATAGGGGATTCGGATCCATGAGTTACTTTTGTGTGGCACTGTATGCACATCTGTGTAATTGGGATTCAGGACTCCTCATGTGTTGTGTGGTTGCCTGGGGACACTGGCACCCCCCCCCCCTCACCTGTTGTGTTTGATATGCAGTGTGGGGCTGCCTGTTTGTGTTTGTGCATCTGCACCACTGCATTGGCATATCTTTAGTGTGCCATTGGCTGTATGTTGTTTGGTGGGTTTCCCCTGCTGTCCCTGGGACTCCTAGGTCATCAGTCAGCACAGTGATCATGGTTTGTATGTCCCATTGCTGCCATGGTATGGTATTTGTTCACCTCACATCTACAGTCTCCACAGGATATCTACATTTGTGTGCCCATTGGTGCAGATATGTGGGTATGCATTATGATGGTCACTTCTGTCATTGTGTTATTGATGAATGTTGACAGTGTCAGCCCCCGTGGGTGATGTTTGTCTGCACATGGCCAAAGGTATGTCTTATTTGCACTGCACTGTTTGCCTCACCCAATCTATGTTGCTATGGGACACAAGCACTACTATGTCACTGATGTGTTTGTTGTTCTGTGACCAGGGATAATCCATGCTGTTTGGCATTTGCAGCTTTTTCCATGACAACACTTACAATTTGGTCACTGTGATGATGGGGGTTAGGCCCCATTGCCACAATGTTCAAAATGTGCTTCAGCTATGGACCCACACTTACCTTTTGGTCACTGTGATGATGGGGGTTTAGACCCCATTGCCACAATGTTCAAAATGTGCTTCAGCTATGGACCCCACACTTACCTTTTGGTCACTGTGATGATGGGGGTTTGGACCCCATTGCCACAATGTTCAAAATGTGCTTCAGCTATGGACCCCACACTTACCTTTTGGTCACTGTGATGATGGGGTGTTAGACCCCATTGCCACAGTGGTCATGGTCTGCTTGCATTGTGGAGGCCACACACATTTATGTGTGACACATGTGATAGGGGGTCACATTGTATGTTCAATTTCATGTTCAGTGTTGTAGGCATTTGACACAGTCTACACACGCTTGTCATGGTGTTGGGGGATGTGTTTTTCTGACATTCCTTATGTTGGAGTATGCTGGTTGTGTCATGCATTACCCATCCTATGAGTAGGGGTGGTGTTGGTGGTAGGCATCCAGCCCCTATGAGTGGGGATGGTAGTAGTGACAGGCATCTAGCACCCCCTGAGTAGGGGTGGTGGTTGTGGTAGGCATCCAGCCCCCCTGAGTAGGGGTGGTGTTGGTGGTGGGCATCCAGCCCCTATGAGTGGGAATGGTAGTAGTGACAGGCATCTAGCACCCCTGAGTAGGGGTGGTGGTTGTGGTAGGCATCCAGCCCCCTGAGTAGGGGTGGTGTTGGTGGTAGGCATCCAGCCCCCTATGAGTGGGGATGGTAGTAGTGACAGGCATCTAGCACCCCCTGAGTAGGGCTGGTGGTTGTGGTAGGCATCCAGCCCCCCTGAGTAGGGGTGGTGTTGGTGGTAGGCATCCAGCCCCCTATGAGTGGGGATGGTAGTAGTGACAGGCATCTAGCACCCCTGAGTAGGGGTGGTGGTTGTGGTAGGCATCCAGCCCCCTATGAGTGGGGATGGTAGTAGTGACAGGCATCTAGCACACCCTGAGTAGGGGTGGTGGTTGTGGTAGGCATCCAGCCCCCCTGAGTAGGGGTGGTGTTAGTGGTAGGCATCCAGCCCCCTGAGTAGGGGTGGTGTTGGTGGTAGGTATCCAGCCCCCTATGAGTGGGGATGGTAGTAGTGACAGGCATCTAGCACACCCTGAGTAGGGGTGTTGGTTGTGGTATGTATCCAGCCCCCTATGAGTGGGGATGGTAGTAGTGACAGGCATCTAGCACCCCCTGAGTAGGGCTGGTGGTTGTGGTAGGCATCCAGCCCCCCCTGAGTAGGGATGGTGGTGGTGGTAGGCATCCAGCCCCCTATGAGTGGGGATGGTAGTAGTGACAGGCATCTAGCACCCCCTGAGTAGGGCTGGTGGTTGTGGTAGGCATCCAGCCCCCCCTGAGTAGGGGTGGTGTTGGTGGTAGGCATCCAGCCCCCTATGAGTGGGGATGGTAGTAGTGACATTCATCTAGCACCCCCTGAGTAGGGGTGGTGGTTGTGGTAGGCATCCAGCCCCCCCTGAGTAGGGGTGGTGTTGGTGGTGGGCATCCAGCCCCTATGAGTGGGGATGGTAGTAGTGACAGGCATCTAGCACCCCTGAGTAGGGGTGGTGGTTGTGGTAGGCATCCAGCCCCCCTGAGTAGGGGTGGTGTTAGTGGTAGGCATCCAGCACCCCCTGAGTAGGGGTGGTGTTGGTGGTAGGCATCCAGCCCCCTATGAATGGGGATGGTAGTAGTGACAGGCATCTAGCACCCCCTGAGTAGGGGTGGTGTTGGTGGTAGGCATCCAGCCCCCTATGAGTGGGGATGGTAGTAGTGATAGGCATCTAGCACACCCTGAGTAGGGGTGGTGGTTGTGGTAGGCATCCAGCCCCCCCTGAGTAGGGGTGGTGTTAGTGGTAGGCATCCAGCCCCCCCTGAGTACGAGTGGTGTTGGTGGTAGGCATCCAGCCCCATATGAGTGGGGATGGTAGTAGTGACAGGCATCTAGCACACCCTGAGTAGGGGTGGTGGTTGTGGTAGGCATCCAGCCCCCTATGAGTGGGGATGGTAGTAGTGACAGGCATCTAGCACCCCCTGAGTAGGGCTGGTGGTTGTGGTAGGCATCCAGCCCCCCTGAGTAGGGGTGGTGTTGGTGGTAGGCATCCAGCCCCCTATGAGTGGGGATGGTCGTAGTGACAGGCATCTAGCACCCCCTGAGTAGGGCTGGTGGTTGTGGTAGGCATCCAGCCCCGCCTGAGTAGGGGTGGTGTTGGTGGTAGGCATCCAGCCCCCTATGAGTGGGGATGGTAGTAGTGACAGGCATCTAGCACCCCCTGAGTAGGGGTGGTGTTGGTGGTAGGCATCCAGCCCCCTATGAGTGGGGATGGTAGTAGTGACAGGTATCTAGCACCCCCTGAGTAGGGGTGGTGGTTGTGGTAGGCATCCAGCCCCCCCTGAGTAGTGGTGGTGTTAGTGGTAGGCATCCAGCCCCCCCTGAGTAGGGGTGGTGTTGGTGGTAGGCATCCAGCCCCCTATGAGTGGGGATGGTAGTAGTGACAGGCATCCAGCACCCCCTGAGTAGGGGTGGTGTTAGTGGTAGGCATCCAGGCCCCTATGGGTGTATATGGCATTGGTGATAGCCATCCCGCCCCTATGGTTCTGCTGTTGCTAGTGTGCGTCATTTCTGCATCCCTATGTGTGTGTGTTATATGTCGGGTACGTGTTGTTTGTTTGTGTGGTGGGTGTTTGACTTACCTTCTGCGCCGTACGCGTCCGTACCGGTTCCGGTAATAGATGTAGAGTATTGGTAGGACCTGCGCGATGGGATTCATGGTTGGTTTGTCTCGTTCAGCTTTCTCGTTGCTTCGAGTCGTACTCGTGGCTGGCGTGTTCGTCTCGTAGCCGTGGATCGTCTTGTGGCGCGAATCGGAGCTTATGTGTGCCTCTCCCGGATGCTCTGACGTGCCGTACCTAGCGACTGGTTCGGCGCGTACGAAAGGCGCATCGTACTAGTCCGGCCGGAAGGTGCTGTATTTTGGCTTCCGTGCGACTCGATTCTGCGTTTACGGATCCGGCTCGGGCGGGGATCAGGAGCTGGATTGGGTGAGTACGGCTGGGTCGGGATCTGGCCAGTTATGCGCATCGTACTTGCTCGTTCGGACGAATGTTCGAATCGGTCGGGAAACACGCGTTCGGCTTGGTTTTTTTCCGGACGAATAGTGTTAGGTGCGCTTCCGGCCGAGATCGGAATCGGCCCCTAAATCAGTACCATTGGGACCATAAACATTGCCAATTGAGAATTGAGTATTGTTGACTTTAACCTTTAAAAAAAGCCATCTACCATCATTGTCGCAGGTCTCTTCTAGCAAAAGAACATTCAATGATTTATGAAACAAGATAACTACACCATTCTTATTGTTAACTGCTGGGGAACAGAAAACCTCTCCAACCCATAGTTTACGCAAGGAGAGAAGATCTTGTTCTTTTAGATGCGTTTCTTGCAATAATGCTATATTACAATTTAATTTAGCAAGATGGGATAATACACGTTGTTTTTTAACTGGATTACGGATACCCTTAACATTCCATGAAATAATACGCAATCCACTCATAGGGAAAACGCATTCAAAATAAAGAACAAAAATTGAAGAAACTTAAAGAAAGAAAAATAGCTGAGGTGCAAAGTTCAGAGTGACATTACATGGTGCGAATCCTGAAATGAAATTAATCCCAAAAAGAGAAGAACAGAAAAGGACCAGAGAATAAGGGGAAAAAAGAGTTCAGAAAAAGGAAAGAGGGAAAAGCAGTTGGCTTGGTGGACCCAAGTATACATACCAGGTGTAGAGTAGAAAAACAAAATTACTGAAACAAAAACATTAAAATAAGGAGAAGCTGCAGTAGAATAAAAGACATATAAGAAAGGATAAAAAAAGGGGGAAAAAGAAGGGATGGAAGGGATAAGTAAGAAAAGTGAAAGGAGAACACAGTCTCCTTAGAAATATAGCAAAAGAGAAGATGACAAAAAGCCAATAGGCTTCAGTCATAGAATTCCAAGACAAGAAGAACATTGATGTGGGCAGGGGGGGGGGGGCGAGGAGGACAAAGGCCGCTCCAAGCCGGACATCGGAAAAGAAACAAGATTAATGACAACAAGAATTCGGAACGCTGCAAACATGAGACGAAAACATAATCAGCAACAATGGAAGGAGACTTACCAAACAATGAGGGAGACAACGCAAGGAATGAAGCATACATCACAGAACAAATTGACAACGCGAACAAGAACATCAGCGTTGAACGAGGTACGAAGATGAAACCTGTGGAATAAAAGAGAGGATATGTAAGAAAACATTCAAGTTTTGCTCAGTTCCATAGCTTCTCCTTTGTGAACATGAATACATTTTCTAAGTTCAGCGGGCTCCTCGAAAGCATAAGATCTGTCTTTGTAAGTTACTTTGAAGAAACAAGGATGGATGAGGCCGTAGCGAGCATTCATAGTACGCAGCGTTGGTCTGAGGTCTAGAAACTCTTTCCGGCGAGTGGCAGTAGGTTTAGAGACATCTTGACTAAAGAAGATTTTTTGGCCAGACCATAGCATCTGTTTGTGCTGCTTGGCTGCGTTGAGAATCATCATAAGATCAGAGTATAAAAGGAAATATGCAATTATACCCCTCGGCTTGTTTGATGTTGATTCATTCTGAGGGCCAATCCTGTGAGCTCTTTGAATATCGAGATCAGTAGATTTCGGCAAGCCAACTATCTGGGGGATGTGAATCTTCAGAAAAGAGATCATATCCGTACCTTCAGAACCTTCCGGAATACCATAAACGCGAAGGTTGTTGCGTCTATTACGGTTTTCCAAATCCTCTGTAGTTTTCTTCAGTTGCACTACTTCACGGGAAAGAGTGTCCATTTTGGCGGCAACATCCTGTGCATCACTAATCCTTTGTTCCACATCCGAGAGCCTTGAATCTAGACCAGACCATTTTTCCTCAATTCTTTGAAGTGATGCAGTGGTGTCCATCATAAAAGGTCGAATGTTGTGCAGTTCATCCATAATATCCTCCAAAGTCAGAGGAAGAGGAGATTTTGTTGGGGAGGACGGATCTTTTTTGACACGCTTATTGGTGTTACCGACCAAATCTTTGCGACCACTGATACTGGAAGCAGGAGCCCCTTGGGGCTTGTTATGGTGTGTGGAATCCATGTTAACAACAAGATATGTCCCAAAGAGCAAATAAATAACTTTCTCCAGGCACAAGAAGCTAAATCCTCACAGCAATATGGCAAAAAGGAGAAAAAATTGCATTAAAAATATGATTGAGTTGAGGACCTGACTAGAGAAAGGAGAAAGAAAAAAATTCGCCAGCACAGGCAGATATCAGTAGTTCCATGTGAGGTAATGATAGAAGCAAGAATGTCATTTGTTGTAAATTGACATTTAGTTATGAAGAAAAATTCCAAAAAGGGCAAAGAACACAGACCACAGGGTCATTTTACCGCATTGTCTCCAAGAAAAGGAAAGGTGAGGCAGAAGCACAAAATGGCGGCCCGCCGTGAGGAACCACCGAGGCCAAACAGAAATACAGGGAACAGTGTCAAATGAACCAATTCAGTTCTCAAAAGCTTGCCTCAGCGCTCCCCACAGCTTCCGACGCCGAAATCCTTAAAGATATTGCAGTACCATGGCTTTCAGCGACGTCCTTCAGCTCCAAACATTTCCCGATATCGCGGAGCAGTCTCAGGAAGCGGCCATTTTGTTTCACCGCCGCTGTGCGCCACCACCTATTCCTATTCTATATGATGTTTCTTTTGTGGCCTTCAGCCAAGGAGTACTCTGGTCCCTATCAAGATCCAGCAGATATTTTACACAATCCCTATATATTGCTAGTTCTTGGGTGGACCAGAGTCTGACCCAGTGTAGCAAAGGTTTTAGTAAAACAGTTAAATGTATCGGGTTGGGAGCTAGGTCTAATCTCAATGGTGTAATAGGCGAGCTCGGGGGAAGTTTAAAAAGGGCCTTAATGAACTTGTTTTCAATTTTAGTTAGAGTCTCTGTTGTAACATAGCCCCATATCTCAGCTCCATATATCGCCGATGGTAAGTAGACATAATATCGAAATTTTTATATCGACATACATAAATATCGACTTTAGTATATCGATAGTACTAAATATCGATGTTGTGTATATCGATGTTAAAAATATCGATTTTAAGTGTTGTTTAAAATATCGAAGTATGTAATATCGACTGTTAAAATATCGTTATGTTAAAATATCGTTTTTGTACTATTTTTTAATGTATTTATCGTTTAATTATAGCTAGTTAATGTTATAAAAAATTACATTTGTAAAATATTTTTCAGGAGCAGGATGTTAGGTTTATAGGGGATAAGGGTGGGGAGTGTTTTAAAATAATTGATTTTAATTTTAATAAATTCAAAATTTAAATTTCTAATTTTTAAATATGAATTTCGAATTTATAAAAATATTTTTTAGGAGTGGGATGTTGGGTTTATAGGGGATAAGGGTGGGGAGTGTTTTAAAATAATTCATTTATAATTTATAATAAATTTGAAATTTTATTTTATAATTTAGAAAGTATAATTTGGAATTTACAAAAATATTTTTTTAGGAGCGGGATGTTGGGTTTATAGGGGATAAGGATGGGGAGTGTTTTATAAATTATTAAATGAAATGTAAAAAATATTTGCAATTAATATAATCAAATTTGGTTATATTTTATTTGTATATTGCATGTATTGTTTTATAATTTTGGAGTTGTGTTTATAGGATGTAATGTTGGTTACTGTTTTATACATTTATTAAAAATATTTTTTAAAAAACAAAAAAACTAATATTTACAAAAATTTCGAAAAATGTGTTTACAGTGTAAGGGGCTCATTACGATGGCGGGCGGAAGCACAACCGCCGTGCTGGCGGATGCAAAAACCACCAGTTACCGCCGGCACGCAGCAGTCCACACGCCCGCCCAATTACGATGCGAAAAGTAGGCCAAACACCGCCGGCAAGCCAGCAACACCGTCCGCCATCAAAGTGCGCCCGTACACGTAGCGGCGCAGCCTAACTGACACACACCGTCCGACGAAACACGTCCCGCCCGGCGTATAAATTACGATGCCGCAAACAAACGGCTCCCACGGCCAAGAGATATCGTACGACAAACCGAAGCGGTAACACGGACGCCGAGCACGGACAACGAAGAAGCGGCTCCCCGAGCATGAATCCAGCACTGCAGGCCCTCCCCATGCTCCTGCTGATGCACCACCAAGGACGCAACGTACCGCGGAGACGCAGGTAGGCACACACACAACAAGTGCACGCAAACAGCGCACACAGTGCAAGGGCGGAAAAAGCGGACAACCCCCCACCAGCGCGTGTACACTACACATCCACCATTGCATCCACATATGACACACAGGCCAAATCGTAACATCGCGTAACACATGTGTACACACCACCTGGGACTAGGAACCAACCACCCCGTCACGGCCCCAAAGCGGCGATGACGCCGCCACACATGCGCACAACGCAGAGGCCAACCGCAGCGCCATGCATGCGTCGCACACAGACACAGGGACACAACCAAGCAGCACACACATCAGCCCCACCCCGAACGCACATGACACGTGACAGGCCTGCCACAGACATGTCCCCAACGCCCAATTCACGGACAACACCCAAAGCCACACAACCGACGCACACATGTCAGTGAAGTCACGCAACAGCAGGACACACCCCAGTGTAACAAACATGGCGTAGCACACAGCGGCGGCAACACCAACTAGGAGAAGCAGGGCCCCTTCGGGAAGAGGAACGCCAGTACCACACTGAAACACCCATACCACCCTGCACATATGAACAAGACATATAAAACGGAACACCAAAGAGCCCGGGGACCGACAACAGGTGGCCCAAGAATAACATTCACACACAAGGCCCAACGCAGAGCGGAAAGGCAGCCTGCCGCCCACACAAGGGAGAGCAGACAGCACTGAATGACCTTCCATTCCAACTCCGAAACCACAGCCCTACGACAGAAGCCGGTGAATACAGCCATTGTCCAAGAATAGACCAACACAGGCATGCCGAGGAGACCGACCACAGGGCAGATAGCGCATATCACAGAAGCACACAACGGACGGGGAAGAAAGAAGAAAACACTCCCCCATGTCGGCCACATGCAAGTTAATTGGAAGGAGTCACACATCACTGACCTTGAACTGTCTGAGAAGCATGTGGGATGAGGGCCCGTGTCCTCCAAACAAGCCAACAGAACACAAGTCCTGTCTCCCTACGACTACACAGAGCTCACAGCAACCTCGGAGCGTGCACATTGCAGACTGCACACACAGCCGGAGCACGCCACCACAACGCACCGCTGCGAAATGGCAACAGCAACACACCTACCCAACTACGCCGAACAGCTCAAGCTGTACAAAACCAACCTGTTACATACATTGGGATGCGATCTCCTGTCCCTGCTGAACGTAAGTTACCGACTGACTTACCGCATCACATTGTTCAGCTGCGTCATGCCCGTCTTCTACTGTCGGAGGTGTCCCTACCAGCATCCCGTGGAGATATGCCTCTCCAACCCGGCATGTCTGAAGGTGGACCTGCTACCACTACTCCTCCCTCTGGACGCACACGACAGGGCCTGCTCTGCCTATGGGGGCATGGCGTATGTGGCCAACATCGCACCCGCACTGAAATGGGACCACTGTGCCTCCACACGACGGATCATCGAGAACAGCTACATCGAATGTCACCCAGCATGCCCCATCATGGTCCTCCAAGGGACAACTTACGAACAACACCTTGACAGCCACCATCCGCTACATTGGCTGGCAAACATGTACACCACCAATGACATGGAAGCCCTGCTGGACGGCATCGCATACCTGACAACCTGTAAATTCGTCGGACCACAACGCAGGTTCCCCGATTGACCTATGATGTCCAACCCCGCACCCATGCTTAGCTTCCGCACGGACTGGCCAGTCACCACCACAACAGCCATACCAAACGACCGGCAACTGTAACCACACCATCAACGACATCGCCATGACATCGGATATGACCGGGACATGCACAATGTTCCCCATCACATCCAGGAACACCGCATGCATCGTGGGAGGCAGTGGCATGGGCTCTGTGTATCGCACCCACATGGACGGAACTGCACGAACAACCAGGACACGACATGGATCCAGCGCCCATGGACACACACACCGCTCAGTGGACATGAATAGGTCGCCTGGAGTCTGTGGGTGCTGCACCCCTCCCACCCCCGCCCCGGGAATCCCATACCAGGACCTTTGCATGGACGACAAGTGCATACAACAACAACACGACACCAGTGACTGTGACATGTCCAGTAACCACCACAGTGCAACAACAAGTGGCACGCCGCTGCATGCACGCAAGCACATGCCCTGATGTCATCTCACATGCACGCGTGCATGAGGAACAACCGCAGCAAACCTGTCACATGGAACTGAGATGGACTGTGCCCATGATGCCAAGCGGTCTGGTAGGCTACATGTATACCGTCTGTGTCAAAGTCCGCAGCTCCGCAGCTATACGTAAATGTACATTAGCACAGCCTTGGCCAAGCAGATGTCACTCTGAAGCCCACACATGCAACAGCCAATCACATGTAACCCCACACCCTATCCCATTTGCAATCATGCTCAGTATATCCTCAACATGTATTCCGCTGCCAGTAGTGTCCACTATACTGCACCACAGAGGACAGAAGACTCAATATAATGTTTGAAACCAAAACTGTCTCCGCTGACTCATTTCACAAGTACGAATGAGAGAGGATGAGAGTATGTGAAGTACACGGCAGTCGTGACATGACCATGTAGTCCACTTGTATTGGATGTCAACGCAAATGAGTAGCACAACTGTGGAAGACACACATGTGTCGTGTGAAGTCGTATGGACGCAGTGCTCAGGTGGGTGGGTGTGACGGGTAGATGCGCACATGCCAAGTTGGAGCACGCCGTGTTGGGAGGGCTCATGAACAGTACACCACCGCTTCCCTGGGCATTGTGAGAGGACACCTGTCGGGGGGAGTGAACACATGTGTGCACAGCAGCCGGGCACACGTACAAAGCGGTACCAGGCGCACCTCAGCCCACCCTCTGTGGACAAGCTGGATCCTGTTGTGCGCCCGCCATGCCCCTTGACAAGGCACACACAGCCCCAGTCGACCAGGTGTAACCCCAACATAGTCAATCCGCACAGGCGATACAGGGCACGGGATGGCAGTGGAGCATGGTGTGTGAGAGGTCTCCTCGCGCTCCTCCTGGTCATATCACGCAGGCAATAGAACCTCAATGTCTAGCATGGCACAAGTCAAATGGAAGTGTAGGGGGACGCACCACAGCACGAGCAGCACTGACGTCACGGGAGGTGGCTCGCACCATCCCATCCATTGCCCATTATACCAACCACGCCACATGCCATTGCGACTAAGTGCAAGCGCGTGCGCCACCACCCCGAGCCCTCCCCAGAGAGGCCAAAGAGTGAATGTGTGGGCCATCAGTCACAGACGGACGCGGCATGGCCGCAAGGGCAGCCACAGCCACTGGGTGTCGCAGGTGGCGGATCCGGAAGGCGAAGACTGTGATGCATAGTCCATGCAGGCCGGGTCTCCATTTGGGGCACCACGCAGGTGGACGGCGTCCCGCAACACATCATACCCTGAGACAGCCCACTCGTGCAACTGGACCCACACATACACTCCTTGCCCTCTCTGGTGCGAGCTTGGGGCTGCCTGTGCAAGCGCTAGCCTCGCAGGTGCACATGCATATTGGGGGAGCGAGGGGAGGACATGAGGGCTGGGGCGAAGATGACTGTATCACTGTCAGTGAGTACAAGGGATGACCCAGATGTGGAAAGGAAGAGACGTGTCCCGTGTGTACTGCAACTAGTCGCCAATCCAACTACCCCCATGTCCGGAATGTAAGCCCGCACCTAGGCCCGCCCATCCGCCACATCGAACATACCACCAGCACGACAACCTTCCCATTCGAAACACTGACTGGGGGTGGCGACCAGTGAACAATCATGTGTAGCCTACCCACGCGTACATGTGGGCCCTCCATGATCCATGTCACCTGCGGCAAAGTCATGACATGCGCAATGAGGGAAGTGAGGAGAGCTGTCCGCCCCACGCACAGAAGGTGCATCAGCTCCACAGACCCAGCAGCGAGTCCAGCAGGGGTCACATGTGCAGGGGCAGCTGTGCCTGGTGTGAAGGCACATGCATATAGACAGCACATCGACCAATGTGTAGTCTGCCCACATCTACAGTCCATCATCATGCGGACATAGGAATTGAACACAGGGCAACACATCTTAGTGGGTGCACCCACCGTGACCAACAATGCGCAATCATCGACGTACCCGCCCTGTGCATGGCCCCCCACCCAACGGAGGCACATCCAGTGCCACCATCCCACACACACAAGCCTTCCACGGAACATGCTGTGTCCAATGCTCAGTACAGAGTCAGCGCCCATCTGGTGGATCCTGAACAGGAGACACATGCACACACATGCCAGCTCCCACTATGTACGTCTGCCACCTGGCACGTGCAATGTAACCTCTCACCTGTGACGTGTGACTGCAAGCACACAGCCGTCTTGGCATGGGGCTGTCAATGTGGACACCTGTCAATGTTTCGGGAGGTGTGATCCGTACAGTGCTGTACATAGGGTGCAGTGCTGACACCTACTACTGTCTCATATCCCCTCGTGCCACAGGTCCCACTTGTTTTGGCCGCTCAGCCTGTGCCCACATCGTCGTCGTCGTGTGCCATACTCATCCAGCCTCGGAAGCAGTTCCATGCTCAGCAGACATTCATGTTGCCGTGGCGTTGCCGCTTGACGAATATGCAGTCAGTCCCCATCAGCACGCCCCGCAAGTCATTGGGGCCTAGATCCCCATGTGCATGCACATGGCAGTGGTCTGTATCACTAGCCATTGCCATTGTTGGGAGACCTGTGTAAGTGTATTGTGGCCGTGCCGTCCCAGCTTGACAGCTGGGCTGTGGCTCATGTGCTTGCTCAGTCATGTCAGTGATGTGTATGCGAAATTGCTATGTGTCGTGTTGCTTTGACATGTGTCCACTGCCATTTTCCCTAGGCGGAGACCGAACATTGACCACCCATACCAATTGCTGGCGGACATGGACGATACAGAGGTCATTAGGAAGTTTCGGCTGGACAGGCCAACCCTGCATCGACTGTGTGCCATGTTAGAACCCCATCTCCGTCCCCACAGGGTGTATCCGACAGCTGTCACCCCCACGGCTAAGGTGATGGCCGCCATGCATTTCTTCGCCACTGGGTCATTCCAGCACACAGTGGGCAGTGGAGGAGGGATGTCCCAGCCCATGTTCAGCAAGGTGCTGAGGGATGTACTGGCAGCCATGATGCTGTGCCGAAACAGGTACATCCGCTTCCCCAGGACTCGTGAATTGGCGGCAGTGAAGGGTGCATTCTATGCCCTTGGCAGAATCCCACACGTCGTTGGAGCCATTGACTGCACACATGTTGGCCTTGTTCCACCACAGGCCACTGAGCACCTGTACCACAACAGGAAGCACACGCACTCCCTGAATGTGCAAGTGGTGTGCCTTGCGGACATGGTGATCACCCATGTGTGTGCAAAGTTCCCAGGCTCGGCCCATGACGCACACATAATGCGCAACAGCATCTTGCCACGACTGATGTCCAATCTGCAACAGGATCGTGGCTGTATTGTCGGTGAGTATGTGGAGTGGTGTAGCGTGCTGGTTGTGCGATGCTGTCCCCTGTCCAGTTGGAATAGCAACGGTTCTCTGTGTCCCTCACACCCAGGTGACTCTGCGTACCCGAATGGGGCATGGCTGCTCAGTCCATTGAGGAATCCTCGCACCCCAGCAGACGATCTCTACAATGAGGCACATGGGAGGACCACACGTGTGGTTGAGCGTACCTTTGGCCTCCTCAAGTCCAGGTTCAGGTGCCTGGACCGCACCGGGGGTGCGCTGGCGTACTCCCCACAGAAGGTGTGCCAGATAGTGGTGGCGTGCTGCATGCTGCACAATCTGGCCATTCGGAAGCAGATCCCCCTCATCGTGGATGACGGAGATCAACCAGGGCCCCAGCCCGCAGACCAGGACAGCTCGAGTGAGGAGGACAGCGGAGAGGAGGAAGCTGGGAATGTGCGGCAGCAGCTCATCGCCCACTACTTCACTTGACGGTGAGTGTCCATGTACGACGGCTGATGTGGCTGTATCTGTGCAGGTGTGTGTGTGCTGTGTCAGGGTGGCCGTTTGTTCACTGCGTGCTGTGTGTCAACGCTCCATGGCCAGGGTAGTATGCCACTGTTGGTGGCTGTGGCATTGTGCCCTATTGCTCTGTGCGATGTGTGTACATTGCTTGTAGTTGTTGACATGTACTGTGTGATGGGTGTGTGACACACTCATTGAATGTGCTCCTGTTCTGTCTCCCACCCCTAGGTCCCTACAGGCCCTCCGGTTCCATTGCCATGCCACGCATCAGCTGCCTTTCCGCCCAAGGTGGCCGTTGTATTCCGTACAAATAAAACACAGGGCACAAACAGCAGTTTGTGTAAGAGGTGCATTTATTTCAAACTGTGACATGTGATTGTGTGTAAGGTGATGACAAAAGTGGTGCGTGCAGTGACAATGAGCTGTCGGTCATGGCTGCGTGATGCTCAGGGTGTACCCACTGGTTCTATGTCCATAGTCCAACACACACATGCCATCCAGATGGCTGTGTGGAGTGGGATCGTAGTCCAAGTCAATGCAGTGGCTGGTCAAGGAAGGCTGGCTGGCTGCCTCACTTGCGTCTGGAGCGTGCGAAGTCCTCCCGGGAGATCTGTTTCCACTTCGGACGGCCCCTTCCACGTTTGCGAGGGGGGTGCCTGCTTGCGACATGCTGGTGGTTGAGGTGTGCTCACTGGCTGTGGACGCAGGGGAACTGGACACTGCTGCTCGACCCTGCGCCCCGGCAGGTGGTGGCGGAGGGGAGCTGCTGTCCCTGGCTGTGACCTCACCGCCACCACCAGCTGGCCCATGAGGTCCACGAGTTGGCCCATACGGGCGTCCATGGACCTCAGCACCCCCAGCACCTCACGCGTGTCCGTAGCTGACCTGGCCCATTGTCCTTGGGCCTCTTCATAGGCCCCAAGGACTCTGGCCATTTGAGGCAGGGCATGGCTCCCAGGGGAGGCTGGCGTTTCCCTGACCCTGCTCCTCCTACCAGTCCTGCTGCCACCGGCCTGCCCACTAGCCACATTGCTCACCACGGTCCTCGCTGTGGCTCCCAGGGTGGATCCAGTCGGCCGGGCCACCACCTGCGCTGGGGCTGGTGCCAGCGAAGACGTGGTGGTGGTGGCGGCGGTGGTGGTCGGTGCGGCGATGGTGGCGGTTGCGGCAGTGGTAGTGGCCGCAATGACCGTGGGTGTGGCCGCAATGACCGTGGGTGTGGCCGCAACGACAGTGGCAGCAGGGGGCTGGGAATGTTCAGCAGCCCTGGATGATGGGTTGGTGGGTAGGAGGGGTCCTGGGGAGCGGCTGGGCCCTGCCACACCAGATGGGCCTGCTTGGTGGTCCGTGTCCGAAGAGGAGGACAGATCCTCCACATCCGTGTGTCCTCGTTGGGGGCTTGTAGGCTGGCTGTGCTGGCTGCTGGCTCCATCCCCAGCATCCAGCAGTTCGTCACCTGTGGAGAGAATGAGATTTGTTATTGTGTTGCACCTTGCGAAGTATGTATTTGTCGTCTGACATTAACAGTTCGTGCAATCTCGTACATGGGTTTCCCGGAGGCATGTGTGTGGCTGTACCATTTGTAGTTGTGTGTGCTTGGCAATGGGACTGTGTGCTGTGCACATGTGGCATGGGACGGATTGGCTATGCCGATGGGTGTGTTGCTGTGCCCCTACTTATTGTGACTCTGGTGTATGCGGGCTCCTGGCCCATCCTGGGTCTGGTTTGTACTTTGCTTTTGGGGTTCAAATGGAACGCTTAGGAACGCATATGGCAACATGGGGGCCATGCCCCAGATTCGCATTTGGGATGGAATATGCTTTTGGGGTTCAAATGGAACGCTTAGGAACGCATATGGCAACATGGGGGCCATGCCCCAGATTCGCATTTGGGATGGAATATGCTTTTGGGGTTCAAATGGAACGCTTAGGAACGCATATGGCAACATGGGGGCCATGCCCCAGATTCGCATTTGGGATGGAATATGCTTTTGGGGTTCAAATGGAACGCTTAGGAACGCATATGGCAACATGGGGGCCATGCCCCTGATTCGCATTTGGGTGGGAATATGCTTTTGGGGTACATGCTGTGAGCCATGGGTGCCGAACGTGACATGTGTTGTGGCAGCATGACAGTGCATGGTTTGAGGTGTGTGCATGCTTGACATGGCCTGCATATTTGCTGTCTGTTGTGATTACTGGACATGGCATTGGACGCATCGTTTTGAGTGAGTGATGGTTGTGTGCCAGCCAACGTATTGCAGTTGTCCCATCTCCTTGGTGTGCGTGCTGCCCTGTGCCATGTGCATCACTGCAGTGCTCGGGGGGTGTGCCCCATGTTGTGTGTTGTTGCTCACAGTGTGTCGTGCGCTTCATTGACTTCTGGCACATGGTTGGTCATGGGCATGTATCTTAGCGTGACTGCTGTATGTGTGGCAGCTGTGCGGATGACATGCCTTTCATGAGACTGGGGCTGACGGATGGGATGGATGGGATGTTGTATGTGCATGGTGTGTCTGTGTGTTTGATGGGTTCAGTGGTGTTCGTGTGCATTTATGTTGTTCCGCTCTGTTGCGTCTAGTGTTGTTTGTCTTACATAGGCGTAGGTGTGGGGTGTGTGGTTGACAGGCAGTAGGGGCTACATGGACAGGACTTCAATGGTGTTTCGGTTGTGTGTGATGAGTTGCACAGTGGCTGCCGTGTGGTACTATATTCAGTGTGGCTTGTGCATGCAGACGTGGCTCCTTGGGTGTTGCTATGTCTGTGATGGGTCATGTGGGGTGTGAGTCTGTTGTTCATGTCCGTGTGCACATTGTTCACTTGTTCGTGACGGTGGGCGGTGCTGCGTGTTCGTCTGCTACGTGACATGTCCCATGTGTTGGTCGTGTTCCGGTCCTCATGCCTCCAGTAATCCAGCCCTGTCCAGTTTCCCACCTGCAGGTTGTTCGTGCGTGCACTGTACTGGATGCCACATGGTTCTAAGCGGGGAGTGCTCCATGTTGCAGGTCTGTGGGGGTGGGGGGCTGTTGTGGGTCGTGGGGGTGGCTGGACACCCACTGACACCGATTGCTGTGGACCGTGATGTCTGCCTTTCGGCTGTCGTTGTGCACTGCGGTGGCTGACACGTGGCTGTGGGGTGTGGGGGATGCTCCTCCTTGCTGTGCTGTGGGACTAGGGGCCTGGTGTGTGTTGTACTTGGGCTGTCCACCGTCCCACCCACTGCACTTTGTGTTCCTGCCACTTACCTGTTACTTGTCGGTTAGTGCAGCTGTGGCGGACACATGGGTGTGGTGGGTGCTCGTTGTGGCGCTTCTGGCATATTTGGGGACCTGTTGGTGGTTACGTGGCTGGCTGAGTGTACACATGTCCCCACGTATCTTACAGTTGTTCTGTTTGGGCTGTGTGTGGTGGTGTCTGTTGCATGTGTGTGTTGTGTATTGTGTGCTGGACATGGGGGTGTTTGTCCCTGGGAGCTGTGGCATGGTGGTAGTGCATGTGAGTACATAGCGGTGTGCTGGTATACATTAGTTTGTACTTACCAGCCTCCACTCCCCCTGCTAATCCGGCGAGGATCTCGGGATGTATGATGACTCGCACCTTCTCCTCCCACGCTTTGAAGGTCTTGAAGAGCGCGGGATTCCCTCCGCCAGTGACGGCAGCCAGCTCTCTGTTTTTGCCCTCCTTCTTCTTGACCAGGCTCTTGACGTCATTCCAACGTTTGTTTATTTCTCCTCTGTTCCTGGGCAGGGTCCCGACTGCATTGACCTGGTCTACGATCCGGTTCCACATTCTGTTTCTGGTGGCTAGTGGTGTGTGCTGGACCATGTTCCCATAGATTTGTGGGTGCACCTTGATGATCTCGTCGACCATGACCGTCAGCTCAATGGGCGTGAACTTGGGCATTCTTTGTGGTACCATGGTGTTTGTGGTGCTGGTGCGGTGTGTGTTGTGTAATGTGCAGGGGGTTTGTGGTGCCGGTGTTTGGTGGTGGTGGTGGTGGTGGTGGTGGTTGTGATGTGTGCGTTTCTGTGGTGTGCTGCTGTCCTTGCTGTGTCACTGTGTCCTCTCCTCTCCTCTCTGGTTTGCAATGTTGCAAGGGGTTGTGGTCTGTGGGAGTGCTGCTTTTGTACTTACCTATGTGGGTGTGTCCTCATGGTCTGTTGTTTTCAGGTGTGTTGTGTCTGGGGTTCTGGCCTTTGTAGTTTTTGTTTGTCCGGGGGGTGTTTTCGGGATGTGTAATGTGCTTGTGTATTTGTGCGTGCCTTGCTGTGTGGACTTGTTGGCCATGTTGTGTGCTATTGGTTTTGTGAGCGGATGGTTTCTGTGCAGGGACGTGGGCGCCATGGCTTCTGCCGTGTCGATTCTCATCGGTGTTGTTTGCGCTGGCGGGCGGTATATTTGTAGTTTTCCCGCGCTCATGGCGGTGCGATCGTAATCTCACGTGCGGTGTGTCGGCCGTGAGGGCGGGCGGTTTTGTGTTGTCGTGCGTGTTTCCGTCCGTGGCGGGCGGTTTGACTCCGACTCGGACGATGGCGGGCGGTATCTTGTGTGATTTTTCCGCCGATGGCGGTTTTCGGTTTGTGTAATCGTAATGGCGTGGTCGGTGTTCAGACGGTGTGTGCGGGCGGATTTTTGCCGCTTCCATGCCTGGCGGATTTTTTTACGCCGGGTATCGTAATGGGCCCCTAAATTTTTAATCAATAAATATTTATCTTTATTTAAAGATTAATAATTAATAAATTTTAAGAAGCTAAAAAATGTAGTATTATAATAGGAAATTATTTAATATTTCATTTAAGAATTTAAAAAAAATAAAAAAATAAAGTGAAAATGTTTGTCATATTCAATCAAAAATATATTTTTTTTCAAAAATTACAATTTAAAATTGAAATATTTATATTTAGGTATATAATGTAGATATTATATTATTTATATATGAAATTAAAAATTTAGTAAAATATATTAATTTTTACAAATTACCTAAAAAAATTATATTTTACATTTATACCATATAAAAAATATAAAATGTATTCAATTATATAATGTAGTAATTTATTCTAGGTGTTGTGAAATATTTGTAATTTTATGTATAGTGTAGTTAGTCATATTATATTAGTTTTAATATGAAAACAAAAATATATATGTAAAAGGTCTGGCAACTCCTTTCAATTTACAGTCATTTCTGTGGGTATCGTTAATTAATTAATTTTAGTGTCCAGCACCTACCTGTAATTAATAATAAATGGAGTGTGAATAGTAAATTAATAAAGTTTAGTGTGCAACATCTACCCCTAATTAATACTAACTGGAGTGGGATAGTAAATTAATTAAGTTTAGTGTCCAGCACCTACCCCTAATTAATACTAACTGGAGTGGGAATAGTAAATTAAATAATTTTAGTGTCCAGCACTTACCCTGAATTAATATTAACTGGAGTGGGAATATTAAATTAATTAAGTTTAGTGTTCAGCATCTACCCCTAATAAATACTAACTGGAGTGGGAATAGTAAATTAATTAAGTTTAGTGTTTAGCACCTACCTCTAATTAATATTAACTGGAATTGGAATAGTAAATTAATTAAGTTTAGTGTCCACCACCTAGCCCTAATTAATACTAACTGGAGTGGGAATAGTAAATTATTTAAATTTAATGTCCAGCCCCTACCCCTAATTAATACTAACTGGAGTGGGAATAGTGAATTAAATAATTTAATTGTCCAGCACCGACCCTGAATTAATACTAACTGGAGTGGAAATAGTAAAATAATTAAGTTTAGTGTCCAGCATCTACCCCTAATTAATAATAACTGGAGTTAGAATAGTAAATTAATTAAGTTTAGTGTCCAGCACCTACCCCTAATTAATACTAACTGGAGTGAGAATAGTAAATTATTTAAGTTTAGTGTCCAGCACCTACCCCTAATTAATACTAACTGGAGTGGGAATAGTAAATTAAATAATTTTAGTGTCCAGCACTTACTCTGAATTAATAGTAACTGGAGTGGGAATAGTCAATTATTTAAGTTTAGTGTCCAGCACCTACCCCTAATTAATACTAACTGGAGTGGGAATAGTAAATTAATTAAGTTTAGTTTCCAGCACCTACCCCTAATTAATACTAACTGGAGTGGGAATAGTAAATTAAATAATTTTAGTGTCCAGCACCTACCCCTAATTAATACTAACTGGAGTGGGAATAGTAAATTACTTAAGTTTAGTGTCCAGCACCTACCCCTAATTAATACTAACTGGAGTGGGAATAGTAAATTAAATAATTTTAGTGTCCAGCACTTACTCTGAATTAATAGTAACTGGAGTGGGAATAGTCAATTATTTAAGTTTAGTGTCCAGCACCTACCCCTAATTAATACTAACTGGAGTGGGAATAGTAAATTAATTAAGTTTAGTTTCCAGCACCTACCCCTAATTAATACTAACTGGAGTGGGAATAGTAAATTAAATAATTTTAGTGTCCAGCACTTACCCTGAATTAATATTAACTGGAGTTGGGATATTAAATTAATTAAGTTTAGTGTCCAGCATCTACCCCTAATAAATACTAACTGGAGTGGGAATAGTAAATTAAATAATTTTAGTGTCCAGCACTTACCCTGAATTAATACTAACTGGAGTGGGAATAGTAAATTACTTAAACTGGAGTGGGAATAGTAAATTACTTAAGTTTAGTGTCCAGCACCTACCCCTAATTAATACTAACTGGAGTGGAAATAGTAAATTAAATAAATTTAGTGTCCAGCACTTACTCTGAATTAATAGTAACTGGAGTGGGAATAGTACATTATTTAAGTTTAGTGTCCAGCACCTACCCCTAATCAATACTAACTGGAGTGGGAATAGTAAATTAATTAAGTTTAGTGTCCAGCACCTACCCCTAATTAATACTAACTGGAGTGGGAATAGTAAATTAAATAATTTTAGTATCCAGCACGTACCCTAAATTAATATTAACTGGAGTTGGAATATTAAATTAATTAAGTTTAGTGTCCAGCATCTACCCCTAAGAAATACTAACTGGAGTGGGAATAGTAAATTAAATAATTTTAGTGTCCAGCACTTACTCTGAATTAATAGTAACTGGAGTGGGAATAGTAAATTAATTAAATTTAGTGTATAGCACCTACCCTGAATTAATACTAACTGGAGTGGGAATAGTAAATTAATTAAGTATAGCGTCCAGCACCTACCCTGAATTAATACTAACTGGAGTGGGAATAGTAAATTAATTAAGATCACTGTTGAGCACCTATCCTGTATTTATGGTAACTGAAGTGGGAATAATAATTTAGCTAAATGTGTTTTAATATGTAATTAAAAACAAATATTATAGTTTAAAGTAGTGTAATATTATTTTTATAAGAGTTGTGCATGTAAAAAATTAACATTGTATATATACTTAATGAAAAGATAATATTTTACACAGTATATTTATTAAAAATAAAATTAATATGTAACTTTAAATGTAACATTAATAAAATGGTAGACAATAAATTAGACATTTTAATTTATTTATTGATATTTATTTATTGTAAAATATTTTGACATGAATAAGAAATATATTTTGTATTAACAATATGTAAGATAAAAAATACATAGAGATAGGAAATCATATTTATTTTATAAAAATAACATAGTTTGTACATATGTAGATTTTTACATGTAATAATTACTGAAAAACATTTTATAACATTTGTACTTTTTATTTAAACAGTTGTGTAAACTTTGTAATATCAGATAATGTAGTTTCACATTTTTTAATCTACATTTGAAAAATAATATATTTATTTCTAACAGTTGTTAATTTTAGTTTGGTATTGTTAACATTTTTTAATATATTACATATATTTGTAACATTTTACAAATATAAGTTTTAACAATTTTATAATATAATTTTTATATATACATTTAGTTACATGTTTTAAAGAAATAATAATACTTTTTAATTAATAATATTAATATATGAAATATTAATATTAATAATTATTACATTGTTTAATTTGTGTACATTTGTTTTATAAAGAAAACAGTTTTTAATATAAATTTTTTTTTTAAAGTTAAATACATGCTGCATGTCACATTTAAATATATGGAATTATAATATTAAATATTATTTGTTTAATAATATTTATTATTATAATTTTACAATACCCAAAAAATTTATAATACATTTGAACAAATAATATAACAATAGTAGTATTTTAATTAAACATGTAATTAATTTAGACATAATGGGGCTGATTACGATGGCGGGTGGAAAAG